>JAUNZM010000040.1:3167500-3741503 GCA_033459285.1 Clamator glandarius
ATTAAAAAGCCCAGAAGAATTTTGTGGAAGTACCTAGAAGTATACACAAACTACACTGCAGTTCACATTCCATAACATAGCATTCCACAGAAGAACAGAAACAAAATTAGGCAAACCAGCTCTGCAGACTGCCTGCAGCAGAGGTAGCTCTGCAATACACCATGAAGTACCTGGACTACAAACTGTCTTGGTTCTGTTTATTCTAAAATTTGCCATTTCGCTTAGTGTCTTAAAATCAGAACTTATTTAAGACTGCTCTGTTTGACGTCCTGGAATAAAACTCTGCAAAGTTCTTCCTTAACTGAAAACAGATCACTGCTGAAGCGGCCTTAGTGCTTATCATCACAAATATGAAAGCACATTTGTGAAGGGCAGAAATCCTACTGGTAAAGACCTGAGGGGTTTTATAGCACAAGTTATCTATCCCCCAAGATACTGGTAATGGCAATAGTCTGACACTTCATACAACACACAACTATTAATCCACGCACTAAGTGATGGCATGTTCCATTATCGCTGACATCACAAACCAAAGTACAGCAGAAGAACTGCATGTAGCAGTATAGTCTTATCCCTGCCCTGAAGAGTTAACCCTTTTAACATCAGAGTAAGTGACATTCTCTCAAAGATCGAAACAATAAAGTAAAAAAGCTTACTCAGGCTGTGAGATTGGAGGTATCTCTGAGGTAGGCGAACTGGAAATGTTTTCAGTGCTTGCAACTAAGCTAGATGAAGCTTCGTTTAAATCTACTGAGGATGGAGTCTCAGCTTCAGGCTGGCCCACTTTGCTCATTTCTGTAGTCTGTGAGAACATGACAGATGAGCATATGTTTTTCAAAACTTGAACAGGAAAGCATTCGTACAATAATAACATCTACTATGAATTTTAACATTCAGTAGTTCAAATCACTGTCATCAATGAACCTGAAAACTGGGCAGCAATACAGCTCAGAAATAGCTTTTCTTTCTTTAGAAGCCCAGGTGTTATTCAGTGCTGCTCTGGAATAGTTACAATTCTCTTCCATTATCTGCAACAATAGTGTAGAAATATGAATTGGGCAAGGCACACACAACAGCTTCTTCAACCACACACTCCTATAAAAAGGCAGCTGCAAGAAAACAAGCACGAATATTTCAGCAACCGAAATCAATGGTTCTATTTGCATGCTCCATTACAATAAAATTTCCATTCACTATTTTCACCCTAAGCTTAAATTTGGGGAGGCTTTCAAATTTATTACTCCAGTGGAGGTCTGAAAGGATGTAGAAGTCTATTCTATGCTGTAACTGGACAAAGAAATAAATGGCTTATCACTTCTGAGATTCTAGTAGTCTTGAGTCTTATTTATTCTAGGTTTTCAGTTTTCATAAGCCTGTGTACAGTATAACCAATATACAGCTTTCTAGATCTGGAAGAGTACATAACCACTGAAATGGGTCAGATTAAATCTTGCAGCAAAGAAAATGCTACTAAACCTCTTGTCAATAGCTGGTATATCTGAGTTGCCTAACTGACCATGAAGAGGTCTGTAATGTTTTACTGTAGAATTACGTACCTAAACCATGCCATATATATTCAGAAGTACGCCCTATGCATGTTGTCTTGCAATCAAAAAATATCAAATCAATCATGTTTAACAGTGGACTTTGTAAGATTTAACATTGAGCACTAACTTAATGGGATTAATGACGCATACTACTGAAACACAACCCTTTTTCCATTTTAACAAAGGAAATGGGACTGATAGAAGCCATGAAGGATCAAAGCTAACATGGACTGCTATGATCACCAACCTTGATCTATATAAAAGACCTCAGCAAGAAGATTTACATTTTATTTATAAAGAGACACCCATACCTATAATACCCCATTTTACTTTATCTTGGAAAGGCTTATTTAGTCAGTACCTACAAACACTACATTACTCTTATTATTACTTATGCACACAGGAAATTGCAAGACCTGTCAGCTCACATTTTTCTCTTTCATTAGAAAGATGAGTCTGATAGCACACCCGAGTGCAAGTGAAAAGCAATAGATGGTTACTATGAGCTTTAGAGAACCAAAATGAAAGACTCTGAAATCCAAGAAGCATTTGAAGAACATATGGAGACAGTGAATGAAATAAAAGTCTTGCCTGGTCAGATTTTGTAAAGTCATCAAGCAGCTCTTCCATAAAATAACTTCGTGTGCTTGAGTCCGCATACTCAGACTCCAGCCTGGGACCAGCATCTTCCCCCTGGTACATTAAAGATAAAACAACAGTAAGTATGCAGTGACACAGGTCTTCTGTTCCAGTAATAGGACTCACCTTTGGTACAGGCCAACTACTACTACCTTTACAACCACACAAGTATCAACAAGAAGTTAAGCTACATCTTCAGAGTCCTGCCCACATATGTTTAAAGCCTCAGCCGTTGTAAGACTGCAGCAAGTTGAATATCCACAGGAAAGACCATTCCAGCATTGTCTTAAATTACTGAGTTTGTGTGAAAGGAAACTTAATTATTCCGCTAGGACTTCCCACATTGACAAATCCTTCCCATCCCCTTACACCCAAACCAGCAGGAGCTGGGGGAATTCAAAGATGGCTTGCAACCAACAACCATTAAAAACCAACCCTGGGCACATTTTGGTTATTGCAGCTTTAGCAGCAGAGCCAGAATAATTGCACAAATCTGCTGTAACCTTCTAAGCAGCTTTCTCTTTTACAAGTTAATATTTCATAGAATCACAGAATGGTTTGAGTTGGAACAGACCTTGAAGATCATTCAGTTCCAATGCCCCTGTGATGAGCAGGGACATCTCCCACTGGATCAGGCTGCTCAAAGCCCTGTCCAACACTGAACACTTCCAGGAAGGGGGCATCAACAACTTCCCTGGGCAACCTGTGCCAGAGCCTCACCACCCTCATCATGAAGAATTTCTTCCTAATGTCTAATCTAAATCTCCCTCCCCTCCAATTTAAAGTCATTACCCCTCAACCTGTCACTAGAGACCCTTGTAAAAAGTCCCTCCCCAGCCTTCTTGTAAGCCCCCTTCAGGTACTGGAAGGCTGCTATAAGGTCTCCCTGAAGCCTTCTCCAGACTGAACAACCCCAACCCCTTCAGCCTGTCCTCTGATGCACTGTTCTTTTCAGGCAGGACAGCTCCAGCAGCACTGTTAGGAGGAACACACAAATGCTTAAGCTTTTCCATACACTCAAGAGGATTTCCTTTAATGAGCAAGAAGTACAGGATAGTGTTCAAGCTTTCATATATTTGGATTTGAGAAATCTGCCTAATAATGCCGCTGTATTAATAGAGTGAAGGGAAGGAAGTTGCAAAAAAGTAGGAAAACATACACCAGCAGCTTCCCAGTCTCAAAGCTTACTCGATCTTTGCAGGTTTTTTGTTGTTTGTTTCTTCTTAACGTCAGCCATTAAACTCAAGCTGGACTTGAGGCAGCCAGAACAGGACTGGATGCTATTTGGCTGCACGAGCTGGCGAAAAAATACAGCTACCCTCAATGCTGAACTGCTTAAGAAACCTACAATATTTAAAGTATGTTTTTCTGGTCAGGCAGCTCTCCACTTCAGCCAACCAGAACATTCAATACACATTTTCTAAGTTTGATGTGGCACATGAAAGCTTTGTGGGAATGAGGAGTATGATTAGCATTACTGCTTATTGATGGAGGAAATGGGAAGACCAAAGACATCAATACTACCTATGCTTGTCATAGGAGTGAATGTTTCCCTGTGTAAACAAACACATGACATTACCAGGACTTTCTGATAAGACTCAACAGGTTGGGAACTCGCTATGAAATTGCAATATGCAGAAACGTGTACTGAGTCAATCAGGGTGGGAAGATCACACTCAATTTAAGCTAAAGTGCTGAGCAATGTGAAAAAGGAACAGAAACTTGTTTATTAGTATTTCACATATGTATTTTAGTTTTGTTATTTTTTATTAAACAGGAAGAAAACAAAGTGATAAATACTGACTTTAAAAACAATCTCAAATCTGCTATTTTGCACACTGGGTTTTTAACACAACTGACAAACTGCAGCCCAGATTTATCCAGGCCAATACTTCTTTTTGTGGTCCCCACAGAGTCACATATGAACCCTGATGATCACTGCTTCTAACATTGCTACCCAAATAAAAACACTGAACCACTAGTACTGGCTATTTATCCCTCTCCACATGAACTGCCTAGCTGTATTGTCGCATAATTAAAACAAACCTGAAGTACAGGGAAACAAAAACTTGGCAAGATAACATCATGAATGTCAGAACAACTGAGTACATTAAACATCGTGACCAAGGAGATTCTATGAATCAAAGAGTATGAATCCATTTTTTTTAAGTTTAATATCAAATCAGGCTGAGTAGCTATTAAACATGATTTATTCAGCATACCTTTTCCTGGACATTTTCCTCATCATTTGCCAGGGCACAAGCATCACCTGAAGCATATTGCACTGCTGATGACAGACTGTCTTTACAAAAGACATGCCAAAAAGGAAGCCTATTTAAAAAAAAAAAAAAAAGTCAAGGTCTTGATTTGAAATTAATGAATGATACTTCCGAATTCCCTCACCACTGCCTCCCTCAACCTTTTTACAGTTGTTCCCATGAGGTGTCTGAAAAGTAAAAATATGCGTGTACAGTTCACAGCTACTCATTTATATCGAAACCAATAGAGGACTTTAAGAAATTAGTAACAGAAAACACACTACAAATTTACTACTTCCAAAAGACAAAAGTATCAGCAAAACCATTATGGGGTGATACCATGTCACAAAGTGGAAGCTAACACAAATTAGTTAAGTTACTGCAAGTTAGAAAGAATGTGAATCAATGATATCCTTCATCATATACTAATGAGATATCTAGCAATGATTACTACTAAGTAAAAACTGAAGTCACAGATTAAAAAAATAAAGCTCCTTATTTCTCTGCATAGATCATATCTGAGTAAATTATGTATGGTCAGCATTACCAAGCACATTTAAGAGAATTATAGAAAATAAGTATATGAAACAAAAGGCCTATGCAAAAACCAATGAAAATGTAGAGACAAAAGGCAAATCAGGTGCTGGCTTTAGCTACAACCTCCACTGAGATTCAGTCTGCACATTCATCCCCAAACAGGTTTGCTTCTCAGTAGGAACGGATTTATTTCTGTAGGACATCAGCCAATGCCTATACCAATACTCACACCAGCACAGCATCTTCTGTTGCTTACAATGCACAGCCACTGAACACCCTAGACAACATCTGTACAGCAAACTACCAGGCTTGGAGAGCCAAAGGCCAGCAAACTTCAACAGTCCAGAAGAATGCTATACAAACTGAGTTTTCGGTGGTTATCAACAACCCTTGAACACCAGAGTCACCTGCCACTGTGAAGCCTGTGGCATTTTGAGGAAATACCACTTACATGACAGCTAGGGGATCAGTATCATACCAACTGTACCAAAAACCTTGAAGATCCCCTTTATCAGAAAGGCTAGGCAGTGTAGATTCCTCCACCAGGGAGGAACCTGTGCTGCAATAAACTACAGTCAAGTACTAAATTTTAAGAATAGTTTAATGCATATACAAACACGTACATATATACACACAAAGGGAGAACCTTCTCCATGATGCAGACAACCACAGAACCATGTTTCTCTTGTGGAACTATAAACCTCCTCTTCCACCTGCATCAGCAAGGAGCATTATTAGCAAGGCATTATCCTTCTCTAAATCTGGGTCTCTTGCCACCAGAAGAGCAAAAGACAGTGGACAAGAAGCTTGTGGATTTTGACATACTGTTCTGTAGATGGACAAGGTGTCCTAAGCCTGTCTCAGCACCACTCAGCTCAGTAATTCCTCTTAGAGGCAACAGTAAATACAAGCCCTCTAAAGTGAATACAAGCCCTCAAGTAAGCAGAAGCAGCTGCAGTTACTGGAAACTAAAACACTGAATGTAAAGGTATGAAAACACTTACTACCGAGTATTGTAGCAAGTGCAAAGTCTCACATCTCAGTTAAGCGAAGTGCATGCATTCTCATACATCTTAAATTCTCATCCCATCATGTAGTCACTTGTTTGTATAAGGTTTTCCATCAACCCTCTCTCTTATCCTAAGCACAAGATGTACATTTAAGGGATGGAATTAAATGTTACCTGACTTTTATAGCCTTACTTCCTAGCTCCCACTTGGAAAAAAAATTGTTACGCAACTACTTCGAGTCTTTTATTTTTCTGAAAAGAGATTTCAATCATTTTGTTGAGAAATTTTCTTATGTTGTTAATTCCAGTACCTCTGGTCTCCACTTCCAGCTATGGTAACTCCCCGGTTCTTTGTAAAAACACAAGAGAAATATCAAAAACTGTACAGCACATACTGCAGCTCATCCCACACCTTTATTATACATGTATACAAATATGTTGTTTCATATTCTGCTTACACTAAGGGGGGGATCCCCAGTGAGCTATGCAGAGCAACATTAAGTCCCTTAATGCAGAAAAAGAAAGCGATCATTGGCTGTGAATCAGCATTTTAAAATACATGGTGTATTTTCCGGCTGCATTAATAACTACTTGGGCACTTGCAGTCACAAAAAGCATCTAGCACGACAAGCATACATTCCTTGCCTTAATATACTGAGATTTTTAATGCAATAAATCATGCTGTATTAGAGCACAAATACAGCTTTTAGAATAATGCTGTTTAACAGTTCACAGATTTAAGCAATTCCAACATTATCTGTGTCCAGTGTCTGATTTGCTTATTTTCAGATATCCTTCTCAGTCTACTCCCCATCTCAAACATGATACCTCAAGTCTCTCAAGAGCCCTCTAAGCAAGGCAGGGGACTGAATTCCTTCTGGATGTTTGCATGCACGCACTCACAGGAAAACCCAAGCCTGGCAGCAACAAAAGATGCAGCAGGCAGGACATACCATTCAACTGCTGCCATCAAGCTCTGGCACAGCATTGAGAACACAAATCCACGAAACCTAAGGCCATGTGAGACCAGCCACTCTGCGAGAAGTCACACTGATCGCCTCCTTACAACCACCATTACTCTTTTTCTTCTGTCTGTCAGCCTTCCGCATATTAATTCAACGAGCTTCATTAGCCACAGGATGATAAATGATACAGCCCAAGACAAAAAAAAAATTGCCAAATTGCACATCACCTCTGTTTCACATTTCTCTATATTTAGAAAGGCAGCAAACATGAAGACCTAAGCATTCATTTACTGAGAACAGAATTCCCCCTTGAGATCAGCGAACTTGCATAGTGACAGCATAGCAGCTTCTGCATCTGTAGACAGATATTAATATATCCTTCCCTTTCTCATGACAAAAAGATCTGCATTTTAATGCAGATGTAATGCCCAAAGAGTACTGGGGATTAGTCACCAGATATACCGTCTCAGGTACAAGGGACTTCTTCAAAAGATGTAACCCGTGGAAATGCTTGAAGAGACTGTTCCAAACTATTAACTAACAGTTACTGACTGACTTGGATACAGAAGGCTTCAGTAGTTACATTTTTGCAAAGCATGACTCAAAGTAGCAGATGATATTAAACCTCAAAGAGCACAAATTTAAGCACAAGTCTTTTAGTATCATTATTACTGTAGCTTAAAAGCTATCACCTCCAACACATCTGGAATTTTTCGGCTTGATGTGCACAAAAGCAAAACTGCAAGTCCAGACACAGGAGTGTGGAAGCAGCATTTTTTCCCTGTTCACGGTGCAGGCACATACTGTGATTCACTATTGAAGCACAAAGCCTGATCACTCCATCTGAATAGCAAGGTACATTTATTGCTGTACAAATTAGCTATGGTCTAACAATGGCTGCTAGGCCTTTGAAAGGGGATGCACTGAAACTCAAAAGTGCAGGTGGTTTTGCAATTGCAGCAGAGGTTTCACCTCAAAAATCATCCATCTAATTTGGGTCAAACTCTTTAAATTATTGTGAGGGAGGCTGCAGAAGACTACTTACTAATATACTAGTAACTGTTTTGATGAGCATAAAAATCAAGTAGAAAGAAAACAACTGGTAAGAAAAAGATACAGCTGACAAAAAAAAAATCCACAGGGGCTAAATCTGAAGGCAAGAGTAGTTTTTCCACAATTTGGTCTTCACAGAGAAAGCCAGGCTAGGCTTTCCTTTCCAAAGACTTCATACAAACACATGAACTGAACCTCTGAGAGTGTCAAACATGGTCCTCAACGATTCAAGAATTTGTTTATATTCTCCCCAAATGGCAGGGCATGGCAGGGCAGGGCATGGCAGGGCAGGGCAGGGCAGGGCAGGGCAGGGCAGGGCAGGGCAGGGCAGGGCAGGGCAGGGCAGGGCAGGGCAGGGCAGGGCAGGGCAGGGCAGGGCAGGGCAGGGCAGGGCAGGGCAGGGCAGGGCAGGGCAGGGCAGGGCAGGGCAGGGCAGGAAAGGGCAGGGCAGGGCAGGAAAGGGCAGGGCAGGGCAGGAAAGGGCAGGGCAGGGCAGGAAAGGGCAGGGCAGGGCAGGAAAGGGCAGGGCAGGGCAGGAAAGGGCAGGAAAGGGCAGGAAAGGGCAGGAAAGGGCAGGAAAGGGCAGGAAAGGGCAGGGCAGGAAAGGGCAGGGCAGGAAAGGGCAGGGCAGGAAAGGGCAGGGCAGGAAAGGGCAGGGCAGGAAAGGGCAGGGCAGGAAAGGGCAGGGCAGGAAAGGGCAGGGCAGGAAAGGGCAGGGCAGGAAAGGGCAGGGCAGGAAAGGGCAGGGCAGGAAAGGGCAGGGCAGGAAAGGGCAGGGCAGGAAAGGGCAGGGCAGGAAAGGGCAGGGCAGGAAAGGGCAGGGCAGGAAAGGGCAGGGCAGGAAAGGGCAGGAAAGGAAAGGGCAGGGCAGGAAAGGGCAGGAAAGGAAAGGGCAGGAAAGGAAAGGGCAGGAAAGGAAAGGGCAGGAAAGGAAAGGGCAGGAAAGGAAAGGGCAGGGAAAGGAAAGGGCAGGAAAGGAAAGGGCAGGAAAGGAAAGGGCAGGAAAGGAAAGGAAAGGAAAGGGCAGGAAAGGAAAGGAAAGGAAAGGGCAGGAAAGGAAAGGAAAGGGCAGGAAAGGAAAGGAAAGGGCAGGAAAGGAAAGGAAAGGGCAGGAAAGGAAAGGGCAGGAAAGGAAAGGAAAGGAAAGGGCAGGAAAGGAAAGGGCAGGAAAAGGAAAGGAAGGGAAAGGGCAGGAAAGGAAAGGGCAGGAAAGGAAAGGAAAGGAAAGGGCAGGAAAGGAAAGGAAAGGGCAGAAAGGAAAGGAAAGGGCAGGAAAGGAAAGGGCAGGAAAGGAAAGGGCAGGAAAGGAAAGGGCAGGAAAGGAAAGGGCAGGAAAGGAAAGGAAAGGAAAGGGCAGGAAAGGAAGGAAAGGAAAGGGCAGGAAAGGAAAGGAAAGGGCAGGAAAGGAAAGGAAAGGGCAGGAAAGGAAAGGAAAGGGCAGGAAAGGAAAGGAAAAGGGCAGGAAAGGGCAGGAAAGGAAAGGAAAGGGCAGGAAAGGGCAGGAAAGGAAAGGGCAGGAAAGGAAAGGGCAGGAAAGGAAAGGGCAGGAAAGGAAAGGGCAGGAAAGGAAAGGGCAGGAAGGAAAGGAAAGGGCAGGAAAGGGCAGGAAAGGAAAGGGCAGGAAAGGAAAGGGCAGGAAAGGAAAGGGCAGGAAAGGAAAGGGCAGGAAAGGAAAGGGCAGGAAAGGAAAGGGCAGGAAAGGAAAGGGCAGGAAAGGAAAGGGCAGGAAAGGAAAGGGCAGGAAAGGAAAGGGCAGGAAAGGAAAGGGCAGGAAAGGAAAGGGCAGGAAAGGAAAGGCAGGAAAGGAAAGGAAAGGAAAGGAAAGGAAAGGAAAGGAAGGAAAGGAAAGGAAAGGAAAGGAAAGGAAAGGAAAGGAAAGGAAAGGAAAGGAAAGGAAAGGAAAGGAAAGGAAAGGAAAGGAAAGAAAGGAAAGGAAAGGAAAGGAAAGGAAAGGAAAGGAAAGGAAAGGAAAGGAAAGGAAAGGAAAGGAAAGGAAAGGAAAGGAAAGGAAAGGAAAGGAAAGGAAAGGAAAGGAAAGGAAAGGAAAGGAAAGGAAGCTATCATCAATGCACCACCTATCAAGCCCTCCTTGACTGGCAGGGAAGTCTCTCTCTCCAGGAGATTGCTGACATTTTCCATACCTCTCAGGGATGTATTACTAACAGGTACACATGAGCCTGACAGGCAGAATGAAGATGTCACTGTCCCTGCTGTGTGACACTTCTCTACTGAAAATATCCATATAACCAGTTCAGAGCAGGCTTGTGCAAGGGAAGGCGGGTGGGCTTTGGGTCGAAGGGCAGAGAGCCAGCATGGCAGGCCTAGGGGTGGGGAGAGGTGCCTGTCTGTCAGCTGAAGCTACCTTCCAGATTACAGAACTATTATTTTGGTTTCACCAGCTAAAAACAGAGTAGCTGTGCAAGACAGGCAGGAAAATATGTTTTGCTTTGAACAAATCCTATAGGTCTGTGACTGCTGCCAAACTGCCAAGGAGAGCAGCAGCTCTGTAAGAACACAGAGCTCAGCAGATCACAGCCAGGCTCTAGAATCAGCACTGACCTGCCTTCCAGCCACTGGGGACACAGCAACAATAGCCAACAGAGGCAACCTTCACCCTCTGCCCAGGAACTCACTGGAATTCATCCTTCTCTCAGGACAGCTCCACAAGAGTAACTCACATTTAGAAGGACCCACACAATGAAGTACATCTCTTAAAAAATGAAGACCAGGCTTTTAGGACATGACTCCAGACAGACAGAGGAGGAAAACTGTTTGCAAGGCACTGTCTGCTGCAGCACCATCTCCCCAGGCACAACATCCATTTCTGCATCTGAAGTGAAAGTAAGTTTTGATAAATGCAACACAGAACAATTAATCTTCCTTAATGGTGGGTAAAAAAATGACTAACCAAACAAAAAAAACTCTCATGCTACTAATTCATAAGCCACAGGCAACACTAAAATAATTTTTAAAGTCATGATGGATCTTTAAGGGAGAAAAAAAGCTGAAGACTACGATCTGCAGATCAGGCCAAGGCAAGGTCACTGCCAGCAACGCACTGACACCATCTCACTTCCTACCGCTATCTACTAACTTGAGTAGTGCTAAAGAAATCCCAAAACAACTGGAACCGGAGACATTTTTCAAATCCTTTACCAATCCACTGTATTTTGCAATTAATTTAGGTTTTTAGTTTCTTGCAAAGAATGTGTTCTCCAAATTGTGTCCAATGGATTGCTCCACTTACCCAGAGGAGCCCAACACAAAGACACTTCTGACAATACTGACAATGAATTTTACAGCTTCAGACAGTACGTTTCCAACCATCAGTTTAAAATATGACTTTCAGCATTTTAAATGCATTAACATGCAAAGACTGCAAAACAAGGTTACAGCTGCACCATATACTTTATCAGTTAACTGATTTGCTGCCTGAAGGGGTGGTCCTGCATCACCTTCAACCACACATTTCTCCACACCCCCAACCTGATCTCGAGATCGTGGACACACACCAGCAACTTCTGAGGGGGGAAATAAAGTTAGATTTGAGCTGCTGTATATTCAGATATAAAAATCCAAGATGACAGAGGGAGAACATACCATTTAGGACAGCAGTGGACACCCATGGATAAGTTGAATAATAGAAATCAAGACCAAGGACTAATAGTGGAAAACCTCTTCATCCCTTTCTTACAGTGCTACCATCCTCTCATCCTTTCCTAGAAGAGGCTGCTGAGATAACAGCCACTTTCACAGCAGTGTAATTGTGTATTGTTTTGATACAGTGCCTATAAGAGAAAACAGCCTACATTCTGCAAAGGGACACTAGAATACCTCATTCCTTTCTTGAACAGCAGATCCAGGCAGGGCAGAAGTAACAAACTGGTCCTCTAAAGGTGTCCAGCTGGACGCACTAACAGGAACAGGCGTTCCTAGTGGTTTTTGGTAACAGACTTCTGTAATACTGTACTGAAGATTACAGCTCAAGATAAACTCCCTGCACTGTCAAACTCTAGTTACTCTCTTAATTGTAAGAGCTCAGAGAAAAAATTGCAACAAAACCTGACACTGACCACAAAGACTACAGGGAAACAGTGCAATAGCCTTGATTGGGATTAAACTTTAAGGTCATTAAGAGTCTGCAGTACTGTCTAATTTACACTTTTTTGAATACTTCCCCTCGATATTTAGATTCATGAGTTTGCCTACATGGGCACAAACCTGCAACAGTAGACTCAGAATCACCATCAGCTGCTCTGACCATGCTGAAGACTCACTGTAAATGTAACATAGCTTAACGCAGTGCCAAGGAGTGGAATTTTAGCATAGATTTAGCAACATGAATTTGCCCTAGATCACTGTAAAGCTGCTATTATCTAACATCCAGACATTTTATAATGTATTTTTAATACACTTCTTACCTTTAGAGGACTTAACAATATTTTGACTGCCATTCCAAAAACATCCAAACCAAGAAGGTTCCTTTCCTAAGCTAATTTTGAACTGTTGGAACCTTGTACTGATACTCCAAGACAGTGTAAGTAATTAAAAACAACATTTGCACTCACTCAGGCAAAAGTTCTTCACACTAGCTTTGCGACTAGTTACTCTGTTCTACCAGCTCAGTATTTTCATCAGGAATTACAAGGAAGTTTTTAGACTGGCAGTTCCACGTTAGCCTGCCCTCAGCCAGAAGCTCTCCTGCTCAGAAATAACACCCTCTTCAGGCAGAGGGCTGTTGGCATCCCAAAGCATCAACTTTATAATACACTGTACAGACTCACCTTGAAAGAAACTCAGACTTCACCAAAAGCTAGATTAGCAATGAAAACTAAAGACCAAAAAGGCAAAAAAGGGAAAAAGAACTATGAACATGTTAGGAAAAGACATTTCAGAAAAAAACTGAAATGAAGGGCTGCAGTAAAACACGTCTCAATGCAACAGGAAGGGACCTATGCACGGACACAGCAACCTCGTGAGGGGGCAGATGCCACCTCAGTACACCACTTGCATAACAAATAAGCTTCAAGTTTTTAGGACAAATCTTCAAGAAGACACTGCATGAAAGCATTTCACTGATTTTCAAAGAATTTTAGAGGGTAAATAATCAATAATTGATTCAGCCAAGCATCTATTTTGCATAAGGCAGCAGAGTCCCTACTTGCATGCAGCACCTTTAAGCTGAGCAGGCTGTAAGCCAGGCATGTTCAAGAGCTCCAAAGCAGCTTTTGTCTCAACCTCAGAGAAGACAGTTACAAACAAGATACTCCACATCTAGGAACATACTCTTCATTCTGAAATCTGATGCCTGGAACCAAAGCTTAGCTTAGATGAAGCTACTCCAGTTACCAGGCCATTGGGAACAAACTCTGTTCCCTCTAAGAAGGCTGAAGGCTCGGCAGCTCAGCTGAAGTGCATTTACACCAATGCACACAGCATGGGTAATAAGAAGGAAGAGCTGGAAGCTGTCGTAGGGCAAGGAGCCTATGATGTCGTTGCCATCACGGAAACATGGTGGGATGACTCATATAACTGGAGTACAGATATGGTGGGGTACAAACTCTTCAGGCAGGATAGGAAGGGTAGGAGAGGAGGCGGGGTAGCCCTCTTTGTAAGGGAGGACTTGGACACCATTGAGATGGATTGTGGCAATGAGGAGATTGAGTGCCTGTGGGTTAAAATCAGAGGAGCCCATAAGAAGGTAGATTTTGTGATGGGAGTCTGTTACAGGCCACCCAGCCAAGGAGAAGCAGCTGACGAGCTCTTCTATAAACACCTGGGGTTAATATCTAGATCAATGCCTCTTGTTCTTGTGGGAGACTTCAGTCTTCTGGGTATCTGCTGGAAGTACAATAGAGCAGAAAGGAAGCAGTCTAGGAGGTTGCTGGAGTGTGTGGAAGACAACTTCCTTGCACAGTGGGTGAATGAACCGACAAGGGAAGGTGCCCTCCTGGACCTGCGGCTTGCAAACAGAGAAGGCCTTGTGGGGGATGTGGCAGTAGGAGGACGCCTAGAACTAAGCAATCATGAGATGATAGTGTTTTCTGTTCTAGGCGAAGTGAAGAGGGTGGTTAGCAGGACAGTAGCATTAAATTTCCAGAGGGCAGACTTTGAACTCTTCAGAAGGCTGGTTGGCAAAGTCTCATGGGAGACAGTACTTAAGGGCAAGGGAGCCCATGAGGGCTGGGAGCTCTTCAAAAAGGAAATCCTAGCAGCTCAGGAGAAAGCCATCCCCATGTTCTGGAAAAAAAGCCAGCAGGGGAAAAAACAGCTTGGTTGAACAGAGAGATTTTGAGTGATATCAAGAAGAAAAGAAATGTTTATGGGCTCTGGAAGAGGGGTCAGGCCTCTTGGGTGGACTACAAGAGGGAAGTGAGATTCTGTAGAGAAAAAATCAGAAGGGCCAAGGCTCAACTAGAAATCAGATTGGCAAAGTCGGTGAAAGATAACAAAAAATCTTTCTATAAATATATAAATAATAGAAGGAGGACTGGGGAGACCATACAGTCCCTATTGGATGCAGAAGGAACAACAGTGAGAGGGGATGAGGAAAAGGCTGAGGTACTTAATGCCTTCTTTGCCTCAGTCTTTAATTGTAAAGACAGTTGTTCCCTTTCTGTACAAACCCCAGAGCCAGAGGAGCAAAATGAGGCTCCCATGGTCCAAGAGGAGGTGGTCAGAGCCTTGCTAGCCTGACTAGACACCCACAAGTCTATGGGGCCGGATGGGATTCACCCAAGGGTATTGAAGGAGCTGGCGCATGTGCTGGCCAAACCCCTTTCCATCATCTTCCAACAGTCCTGGAAGACTGGGGAAGTTCCACTGGACAGGAGGCTGGCTGATGTTGTACCCATCTACAAGAAGGGTTGCAGGGAGGATCCAGGGAACTACAGGCCTGTCAGTCAGACCTCAGTGCCAGGGAAAGTCATGGAACAGGTGATCTTCAGTGCTATCATGAAGCACATGCAAGAAATACGGGTGATCAGGCCCAGTCAACACGGGTTCACAAAAGGCGGGTCTTGACAAACTAACCTGATCGCCTTCTATGACAAAGTGACTCAGCTGCTGGACAAGGGAAAAGCTCTGGATGTGGTCTTTCTGGACTCCAGCAAAGCCTTTGACAGTTTCTCACAGCATTCTGCTATGGAAACTGTCAGCCTCTGGCCTGGATAGGCGCACACTCTCCTGGGTGGAAAACTGGTTGGATGGCCGGGCCCAGAGAGTGGTGGTAAATGGTGTTAAATCCAGCTGGAGGCCAGTTACAAGTGGGGTTCCCAAGGGCTCAGTGCTGGGTCCAGTCCTGTTCAATGTCTTTATCAATGACCTGGATGAAGGCATCGAGTGCTCCCTTAGCAAGTTTGCAGATGACACCAAGCTGGGTAGAAGTGTGGATCTGCTGGAGGGTAGGGAGGCTCCAAAGGGATCTGAACAGGCTGGACCGCTGGGCAGAGTCCAATGGTATGAGGTCTAACAAGGCCAAATGCCGGGTCCTATGCAGTGCTACAGACTAGGGGAAGTCTGGCTAGAAAGCAGCATGGAGGAGAAAGACCTGGGGGTGTTGGTTGACAGCCGACTGACCATGAGCCAGCAGTGTGCCCAGGTGGCCGAGAAAGCCAGTGGCATCTTGGCTTGTATCAGAAACGGCATGAGCAGCAGGTCCAGGGAGGTTATTCTCCCTCTGAACTTGGCACTGGTGAGACCGCTCCTTGAATCCTGTGTTCATTTCTGGGCCCCTCACCACAAGAAGGATGTTGAGGCTCTGGAGCAAGTCCAGAGAAGAGCGATGGAGCTGGTGAAGGGGCTAGAGAACAGGCCTTATGTGGAGAGCTGGGGTTGTTTAGCATGGAGAAGAGGAGGCTGATGGGAGACCTCATTGCTCTCTACAAATACCTGAGGGGAGGTTGTGGAGAGGAGGGTGCTGGCCTCTTCTCCCAATTGACAGGGGACAGGACAAGAGGAAATGGCCTCAAGCTCCGCCAGGGGAAGTTTAGGCTGGACATTAGGAAAAAATTTTTCACAGAAAGGGTCACTGGGCACTGGAACAGGCTGCCCAGGGAGATGGCTGAGTCACCTTCCCTGGAGGTGTTTAAGGCACGGGTGGACGAGGTGCTGAGGGGCATGGTTTAGTGTTTGATAGGAATGGTTGGACTCGACGATCCGGTGGGTCTCTTCCAACCTGGTTATTCTGTGTGATTCTGAACAGCGCCCTGATCGCTTCAATTCTTCCTGTCATGAAATGCATACAGAGCACTTCATTCAGCATTAGTCTTCTGAAGTTATTTAAGTAAATGCACAGGAGGAGAATCACCAGGTCCATTCTAAGCCCCAGTAGAAGCAAGTTACGCTAGCAGTTCTATCCAGATCACTAGGGCAGTCTCACATACACATTACACTGCTGAGAAGAGGATTTCTATGACAAGGTGTATTACACTGGAGCACAAGCCTCTCCCCAACTTCAGCACTTGATATCTCTCATTAACAGATGCAAGCTCAAGGTTTAAGCCAAAGGTCAGGGTCCATAAATTTTCAATTAACAAAACCTCTACTTCTGTGATCTCTAATCTGGCTTGCGTAGCTCTTGCTTATATAGGACAGGAGCAGCAGAACACCAGTGACGTTACCACACTGCCAACAGGGCACTGATTTTTCAGAGCTGCTTCTGCATCACAGAAGCTTTCAACAAGCACATCTTCAAAAGTGTAGAGGACTAACACAGACCAAAACTACAATTTTTTTCTCTCATTAAAATCCACATAAATATTCAAATTTGATGTGTTACAGCTCTATCAAAATCTACCCCGTTCCAATGCAATTCTATCTAGACATTGTTGCTAGCTATGTCACTGGGCCAATCTGACCTATACAATTTTGAGGGTACACTCTCATTATGGATTTCAGTCAGAGCTACAAGAGCAGGGGTTTTCCATCAGAAACAGCACTTCTTGTTGCCCTGTCACTTTGACATAGGCCTTTACTTCGCTCATGCAGCACACTCACAATGTGCCTACACCTGAAGAATGCTGACAGGTACATGCACTTAATCCTCATATCCCTTTTACGCATAGTTGTAAAACCTAGGATGATAAAAGAGTTCATAAGACCTAAGTAGATCAGGATGTGCAAACTGCTTTCTAGAATAGAAAGAATCATAGAAAGACTAATTAGTGTATGCATGATTTCTTTATTAAATTCATCGCTAACACTTTCAAAATACAGTTTATGGCAGGCAAGAACCAATGTAAGAACAATTTACATAGGTTACTGTTCAAACAGCTGTCACAGCTAGTCTCAATTCAGACATCTAGTATCCCCCTACAGGCTTCTAAATCTACCCACTTACTCAGCGCTATATATTGTCAAATTACGAAGCACAGGAAGTTTTATAAGTATTATGATCACCTCCACAAAGAGATTAACTGAGGCATTAAAACCCCCTTCATAAATTCTGGACAACGGAAGTCATTTGTCTTGCACAGTCAAAGCTCCAGTCTGCACAGATGTGTATTATTTTTAAAGCCCTACATGCCTAAGCCTTATCTCTATCAAAAGTGTTTCTCTAAAGCCCCACAGCCATCTAACTCTTTTGAACTGCTTGGAACAACCTTGCTGGCTTAGGTTTGTCAGAGCTGTGTTCATTCCATGCACACTCTGCTCCAGACAGCCTCAACTACTTGTAACTCTTGATCCTGCACTCCCAAAGAGCACTACTCTACCTTTATTGAAACATAAGGGCTAACAAATCCCTCAGCTCCAGCTTCCAGACTTTTGCACAATTTCTATTACACAGTCACATTTGTTCACCTACAGGATGAGATCTTCTTAAACAGTTTCCAGTTAGAAAATTGTCACACCAATCTTTTGCCCTCCATTTTTACCAACAGATACTTCTCCATACCAACTTTTGTAGGCAAGCTCTAAAATGCATGATGGGAGATAAAAAATTATTCCTATTTTAAGCTTAGTTTCATCAAACAAAACCAACCACCTATCCAGAAATAAAACAAAGTCCAGGTTTTAAAAAATATAGAGAGTTCAAGTAGCCCTGAGAGTGCTCTTCCAGTAATCCTGTTTTCTCGCTCTTGTTTTTTTAATTTAATCATCTGTTGACCTCTACTTTTATCTGTATGAAAAGAGCGTCTCTCCTACTACTATTAAATCCTTCAAAGAGTAACATTTCAAGACAACTAAATCTAAAATCTCAACACTTGCCATACATGCCAACATCTATAACATAAAGCCTTCCATTTGCTACTTAAAGTTTCCTAACTGCTTATGTGAACAAAGCTGTTTTCTTTCTAGGAAAAAGTTATGTGCATCACAACTTATTGCATGACACAGTCCAGCAACAAGGTAGGAATTTCCAGACTCAAGACTTTCCAGTTACAAATCTGACATGGCTCCTGAAATTAAAGTGAGCCACGATGTCATCCTGCAAACAGAGGATTTTAAACTCTCTAATGGGAGTTTATGTCCAGACAGTAGAGAACTAGAGCTGTACCTCTCTCCACATCCAAATTCATCTACTGGTCAACATCAGCCAGAGTGAGCGAGTTGCACACAGAGTCTGAACTTCTGTTTCTGGAATAGTAAACAGTTTGGGACATTCCAGTGCAAGCTTCGAGCTCAGTCAAGACTGCTGGGAAGAGGAATCTCGTTTTTAACAAGGGGAAACTCAGCTCAGTTTGTCTCCTAATCATATCCAAGACCAATGCAGAAGCTGCCTGAGCTTTAGAGAAAAAGTATGTTGTTTCACCATGGTCACTGAACATGACTCCCTCCTGCCATTGCCAGGAGGGAGCAAGCACCTGAACATTTCCTTAAACAGTTCCTTACAAACAGCAAACTAAGACACAACAACAGGAAATTACCCTAACAATCTGTACATCATTACAATGACAACACCATCAAAAATTACCTCGAGGCAAAAACAAGTGACCAGCTTTCCAGACACACTAAGGAATAAAAACACTCTTCCTAATAAGAACCTTAACAGGTAAAACCCTCTGCAAGATAAAACTTAGTTGTCCAACAAGGAAAAGAAAAGCTGCCTGGAGACAGCTCCATCAGCTTCACAGCCCTGTTAGTTTACATGGCTTGGAGCTCAGTCTTTTTCACCAAATGTAAACGTGGCAAGGGAGCTTTCAAGCACTTTTCAGACTCACTGTACTGCTTCCTACAAACAAAACTGTGATGACACGAACCAAATTTGCTCCAGGGCTGTCCAAACCTAGTATGCAAGCATCAGCATCAAATTTGCAACTGATTCTGTACAGAAGTGTCTAGGCTCTCCCTTGTCCACCCAACAAGAATCAACTGCAAGACAACTCAAAACGTCAAGACTATTCCAGGTTTCTTTCCTTTAAATAGACTGTCTGAACAATTTGCAGGGAACATATTAAAAGAACACACCAGATGCAGAGTTATCTCTAACAGCCGTCACTGTTCAATTCTCAATATTTGCAATTTGCTGTTCAAACTGGGCAGTGTTTCTCAAACAGTGAGTCACAGAGATCAAAGAAGGCTTAAGTTTAAAAGGCTTATAACTTACTATACAGAAAGATGTTTTCCAAATATGCATTCTAACAAATGACATGTTTTAAGGAAGTTCAAAACCAAAGTAAACAGAAGATACTGGAACAAAGTATAGCTAAGATATTCACTACAAAAAAACCTCAAGAAGGTAAGCAAAGCAAAAAATGAAAGGGTTTGTCGGCTTTGAATTAACGCAACTCCAGCCAGCCACACAAAATCGGTTTCAAGAATATGGTACCGCGATTTTTCAGAGAACACAGCCGGAGCTCAACCTGAAACTGAGAAACCACCTAAGCCTCGCAGTCCGAAGCACGGAGGGGCCACAAAGCACCCACAGAAGGGCCCAGTGCAGCTCGGAAGCCTCGAGGCTCAGGGCACACCCGGAGCCCTCCTCCCCCGCTGCCCCCGCGGCACCTGCCGCCTCCCGCTGCCGCCCCGACCCGCTGGGGCCGAGGAAAAGGCTGCGGGCCGGGAACCACGCGAGCGCCACTCACCAGAGCACGGCGCAAAGGAAGAGGCACGAGCCCAGGCCCGGCAGCCGGCGGGGCGGCTCCTTCATCGTCTCCCCCGTCTTGCTGCCGCGGCCGTGACGAGGCGGCGGCGCATCCTCCCCGGCCGCAGGAGGAGCGGCGGCGGCCGAGCGCGAATGAACGTAACGGAACGTAACGTAACGTCGCGACGCGTCGCACCGCCCCTCCACGCGCTGAGCTGGAAGGATGCGCGTCACGTCGCGTCACACGTCGCGTCACGCGCCGCGCCCCGCCCCCGAGCCCGCCTCCGCCAATGGCCCGCGCGCTTGGCACCGGCCACGCCCCCCCGCCCCGACTGCGGGCGTCCATTGGCTGCACCCTCCGGCACGAAGGCCAATCCCAGGGGCGGCCGTCGCATTTTCCCGACCCTTCCGAGGACCCCGCCGAGGTGTCCGCGCGAAGCAGAGCCTTTAAGCGGAAACTGCCGTAGCAATACCTCACAGCCGCGAGGAGCGCCGTTATCTCCAGGACGAGGAGCGAGTAAAGGAATGGTGCGCCGGCACCACAGGGAGTTTTCTAATTTTACTTTTTGATCAGGCTTCGTTGTGGGTTGCCCCGCAGCTCCGCGCGCTGATTGGTGCTGGCTGAGGCCCCTAGCGGAAATCCGCCGCGGGGCAGCTGCGTTATCCGGCGGCAGGGGCGGGGCGCGGGAGAGGTGCTGCTGCCGGCCTGATGGGAGGAGGCGGGGTCAGGCTCCCCCTTCTGGCAACACACGGTTGTGGGCACGGGAGCTGCCAAAGAAGCTTTTGTGGTGTTTTGGTGCATATTTATTCCTTGAACTGATACAAGAAGCAGTTGCTGTTACAAAAAGTGGAATATTTTTTATCCTAGCTAAAGCAGAGTTAGCTAAAGCAGAGTGATCGGACGAGGAGGAACAGGTATAAACTGGAGAGGGGCAGATTTAGACTAGACATTAGGAAGAATTTCTTCACCATGAGAGTGGCAGGACACTGGAACAGGTTGCCAAAGGAAATGGTGGATGCCCCGTCCCTGGAGATGTTCAAGGCCAGGTTGGATGGGGCCTTGGGCAGCCTGATGGAGGGTGGAACTAGATGATCTTTAAGATCCCTTCCAACCCTAATTATTCTATGATTTTATGAAAAAGGTTTCCCTGCAGTGCTCCCCGGGACTGCTTGGTCCTTGCAGCTGGGACCTTGTCTCCAGAAACTAGTATACCCCTGAAGCCCCTGTGAGGTCTCTGTCACTCCAAGGGCTTGTCCTTGTCCCATAGCCTGACACCCTGATCCTTTCCCTCCTCCCCACCTTCCCTCCGCCCCCCAAAGTCTCAAGGCCCATTCTCCAGGAAGGCTTAGTACCTCCCTGAGGATGGGACAGGTTCCCACCTGACCTCCTCTTAAAAGCAGGTAAGAAATGGTGAACACACAAAGACCCTTACATGAGGCTTTATGAGGAATTTAAGGAGCGGATCTCTATAAGTCTAACAGCAGAGAGTAGCCAGTAAGCAACATGTGAAGCCCATCCCTCCCAAGGATGGAGGGTCCTCAGATCTGCTGCCTCCCTGACAAGTGTGGAGCAGAACCATAAAGCATGGGACGGCGAACAAATAACTCAGGCCTGTCTTACTCCCATGCCCTAGACTGGTGTCCAGCACCTGCGGCAGAGGGTCCTGATGCCTGCCCCCTGTGACACTTGAAACGGCTGCAGCAGCTGTGTGAGGTGCAAGGTGGGAAGACAGCCATAGCCAAATGGGATGCTGCCTTATGAAGCCCTGGTAGGGAGTGCATTTCCTAGCTATTGGTTAGAGTCTTGTTGCCTCTGTTTCTGGCTTGATGTCCTGGGAATGCCCTGTCACACATCCCGAGACCAAGCCCTTTCATATCAGGGGCGTGCAGGAGTTTGACACTGCAGGTACAAAAGCACAAGGGGATAGGTCTCTTGAGCTTTTCTTACTGCTGGGCTTTTTTCATCGGAGCCAGTCTCCCCTTTGAAATTAGAAAAGTGTGGAGTTGGGGGCAGTTGTTCCTTTTTCACCAAGCACAACATAGGTTTGATCCCCAGGCAGCATTTTCCCACACAGCCATTACTGGCAGCTGGAACCTGTAGCTGTGGTTTGCGCTCTGCCTTGTTTTGCTCTTTATTTCTGGTTATATTTTTTTATGCCTTTCAAAGTGACAGATGATTCTTATTGCTATCTGGTTCAATGATTTATGTGCCTCTTGCCAACATTTAGTGCGCTTTGATACATCATGGTGTGTGCCTGTGCCTATCTACAGGCGTTAACTGAGGTGCTCTCAGCAATCTGTAGTGACTCATATTTTTCATGTTAGCCTTTTTTTTGTTTTGTTTTTCCTTCACCATTGTTAATGTTTGTATGAATTCAAGTCTAGGATGTACTCTGTTTCAAAGTTCTCTGCAAGGAGATACTTTATATTACATATTGGAATAAGTAGCTGGCAATGCTACTGAGGATGAGAGGAGTGTGACCTTGAGTAGAGATGCTGTGGTGGGCAAAAAATAGCTTCGGTTGCGAATGTTGGCAGGTGGCAGCCAATTGTGCTTGTATGTATGTGGGTGATTGTCTAAAATGGAACTACTTCCCATCTACCACAAGTGCCTAAACCTGATACAACATCTCGAAAGGCAGCTTCCCTCCATGGAGCTTGTACAACAGCTGGCTCTGTGCCCAGGCAGAGGAGGGTACATGGCTGATTGTGGAGGGGGAGAAAATGAAGAGGTGAGGAGCTGTTGTTTCCTCTGAAAGGCTGGGGCAATGGCTGCTGAAGCTGACGGGTGCAGGATAGGCTGCAAGAAGCAGCAAGGAACAGCTTCTTGTGTATGGGAGTCTCCTGCTAGTGCACTCCAGCTCCCCTTGTCCTGGGACAGGGAGCATGTGTGAAGAGTCACAAATGCCCCCAAAGAAGCACTGCTGATGAAGAAAATACAAGGCAGAGAAGTTAATATTGTATGAGCTGTTTATCCCACCCAGAGGTGGCCACATTCCAGTATTGTTGCTGTTACAAAAAGTGGAATATTTTTTATCCTAGCTAAAGCAGAGTTAGCTAAAGCAGAGTGATAGGACAAGGAGGAAGGGATATAAACTGGAGGACAGATTTAGGTTCGACATGAGGAAGAATTTCTTCACCATTAGAGTGGTGAGACACTGGAACAGGTTGCCAAGGGAAGTTGTGGATGCCCCATCCCTGGAGGCCAGGTTGGATGGGGCCTTGGACAGCCTAATCCAGTGGGATGTCCATACCTATGGCCGGGGGGTTGGAACTAGATGATCTTTAAGGTCCCTTCCAACCCAAACCATTCTATGATTTCATCTCAGTGATTTTGGTTTTTGAAAGTTAGACAGAATGTCCCTCAGATGGCATGTGTTCTTTCAGTGTTTTTTTCCAGACATTGTTCCTTCTTTGAAGATGATAACATCTTGTGTTCAGTATGACCTGTGCTGAACAGAGGTGTCTTCTGCAATCACCTCTGTTTGCAGTGTTTCCCCATCTCAAATGCAAGGTCAAGCAGAGCTGGAGCCAAAGCTACAAATTAACGGGAGTTCTGACTGTTGTGAAGTTCATAATAACATAAAAATTAGACCTTGGAGAATAACAGAATATGTATAAGATTTGTGGGGAAATTTATACATATACGTGTAAGTGGGAAATGTATTCTGTCCTCAGCTGTTGTCTCACTGCACGCGATCAATGGAGATCACTGCCTTGTGTTGCCCAGCCCCAATAAAGGGTGCTTGCTTTCTAAAACTCCAAAATGAGTCTTAGAGCATTTTTTCCCAGTATTTTTGGCATCAGAAGTGCATCCCAGGGCCTGCACAAGGAGTGCTTTCCCTGGAGCTGGGCCCAGCCCTGGCAGCCTGGACAAGCTATGCCGGCCCAGCCTCTCTCCTTAGCCCTCCAGATCCCTCAGTGGGTTTTCCATATTTCCCTCTCTGGCACTGACTTTGCTGTGATAGCTTGGGGGAGCACTTCATACAACGTCATGAGTTGGAAGGGGCCTGTAAGGATCATCGAGTCCAACTCCCGCCCCTACACAGGACAACCCCAGTATCACGCTATGTGTCTGAGGACATTGGCCTAGTGCTTCTGGAATATTGTCAGGCCTAGCACTGTGGCTGCTTCCCTGGGGAGCTGTTCCAGTGCTCCACCACCCTCTGGATGAAGAACCTTTTCCTGATGTCCAACCTAACCCTCCCAAGCACATCTTCCTGCCTTTCCCTCAGGTCCAGAGAGGAGAGTTCAGCACCTCCTCCTCCTCATGTGAGGAAGCTGCAGATCACAATGAGGTCTCCCTTCAATCTCCTCTAGGCTGAACAGATGGAATTACTTCAGCTGCTCCTCATACAACTTCCCCACTAACCCCCTCACCAACTTTGTATCCTCCTCTGGACACTCTCCAGTAGCTTTAGATCCTTTTTATCCTATGGCACCCTAATCTGCACCCAGTGTTCAAGGTGGGGCTGCGCCAGTGGGGAGCAGAGCGGGACAATTCCTTCCCTAGACTGCTTAGCAATGCTTGATGCACCCCAGGACATGGCTGGCCCTCTTGGCTGTCAGGGCGCGATGCTGGCTCATGTTCAACTTGCCATCAACCAGAAACCCCAAATCTCTTTCCACAGGGCTGCACTCTAGCCTTTCACTCCCTAGTTTGTATCGACATCCAAGGTTGTCCCAGATGCAAAATCTGGCACTTGCGTTTGTTAAACTTAATGCTTCTGGGACCTGCTTGGGAGAATACAGGCCAGGCAGCTTTCAAGTGTGCACACCCACCCCCAGTGTGGGACAGAAGAGTGGTGCCTTCCCCTGTACTGGCACATTTGGGTAGGCTGGTAGAAAAGCAACAGCTGTTATCAAAACCAGAGGGATTTTGTAGAAAGCCAGGTCTAAATCTGCCTGTCTGAAACATGGCATTGCAAAGTGGGCTTTACACTGAGCTTTGGTAGCCAAGAAAACCACCATTACAGCTTCCTCTTGCCAAAAAAGCAGCTCAGGATTGGGGTTCCTGCAGCTCCCCCAGCCTGCAGGGTGTTCTGACAGCCCAGAGAAGCACAGACAGGTTAGTCACCAGCACACTGGAAACGTGCACAGGTCAGGGCACTGAACACGGAAGGACAGCTTTGCCTGGAGGGAGGCAGAGGAGGGTGTGAACGGCAACGATTCTGGCAGGAGCAAGACCCTCTCAGGCCACAGCTGCTGTTTTCCCAAAGGAGCTCTGGCCCCAGCCCCCTGAACCAGCCCTTGCAGCCACCCAGGGGTGCTCACAAACAGGAGCTGCAAGATAGTGTGACTGGAACCATCCAGCTGCAGGTAAATGATCCCAGCAGCAGCGGAAACCTCTTGGGTGTCTTTGTCTCTGTGCTTTTCCTGATTTTTCACCCTGTAATTTTGTACTTTCATTAACTCTTGGCATCCCCCACCCTTCTGAGACCTATTCATTCCACAGACAGGCCTGTATGCCAACACACGGAGGAGAAGGAAAAAGGGAGAAGCTCCAGGTTTGTGCCCCATCTCCACACAGGCTGGAGTTTAACCCCCTGACTAGCAAAGCATAGGCTGCCCCATGACAGAAACAGCCTGTCCTGTGGTGCTCAAGGAGAGGGCTGTCGCAGGAGGATCCCAGGCAGATCACTGCTGTTTGTAAAATGTGAGGACAACAGCATAGGAGGCAGGGGACAGCAAGCCAGGGTACAAAGCAGTGCTTGCTGCCCCATACCATGCAGCATATCCAGAAGCCTGACATGGAGTTGCTGGACTACGCTGTGGCTTGTGAGGTTGAACGTGAAGAAATTCCTGTGCAGGGATAAGCCTGTCTTCTTTTAGAGGAAGCCCATGGGATTTCATGTGAACCTCTAGCAGGGAAAAAAATGGGCTCAGTAAACCACGACGTGGATTATACTGAGACAAAAGTGGGCAGGAGGGTGGTTCTGACAGCAAGCAGCTTTGCTTTGTGTCCCCAGCATAACTGCCTGCTGCAGAGCTGGCTGGCAATTTTCCCAGCAGGTCAGTGGTCAGCCTGGTTGCCCCAGAGCTGCTAACCACCCTGGTTAGGTCTTGATACCCCAGCAGGAGCGATGACACAGAAGCAGTCTGACTGGTTGTTGGAGTGAGGCTAGTCCTGAAAGACTCCAAGAAGCTTCTTTGTGACACCACTGGAGCATAAGCCAGCACCTTCACCACCAGGGTTTCTGCAGCTTTTTGCAGTGCTGGTGCTGAGACATGAGGCAGTGGCTGTGTGTTGTCTGACAGTCCATGGGAGGGTTATGAGCAGAGATGCTTCACAAAGGGCCCAGGCATCCCTCCAGGGACCCACAACAGGGCTGTGAATAGAGCAGCGTGTGAGCATAAAGCTTCTGTGCCCAGGGATCTGCCTAGTTGGTGGGAAATTCCTGAGCTGTGACAGCAACAGCACGTCCCACTTGCAGCTGTTTTAATCACAGCAGAGAGTCCCCCAAACCTCCCCCTCCAGGGCTGGAGGGTGACATGGAGAGGCAGGGCAATACAGGCTTTGACTGCAGCCTTCTGCCGGGACTCAATGATCCTGGGGGTCTTTTCCAACCTAGTGATTCTGTGATATGGACCCCAGGGAAGTCTCCTTCATGGATGCTGCCTGAGTACTGGTACCTTCCCTTCCAAGTGAGAGTGGTGTATTAGAACAGGGAGATGCCAGGAGAGGTGTACACCTGCACACCCAGCCTCCACTCACAGCTGCCTTAACCAGCAGAGAGCCCTTCCCCATCCCACCAACAGCCTCAGCTGCAGACTCTGTGCATTGGGGATAGTCAGGACCAGAGCAGGAGAGAAATCCACCCATGAAGCATAGCTGCCTTCATAACTGCCTGCTAGAAGAGCTGGTAAGCATTTATTAACCCATTGGTAAGTGTTTACAGCCAGAGCTCTTGCCTTGGCACTAGCAGGCGGTGCTCTTCTCAGGGCCATGACACAGCATATGGCTGTGACCAGCTCCGTTGTCAGCCTCTGCCATGCTCCTGGGCAGTAATTCCTCCAGCCTGCTTGCCAAGAGCTGTTCCCCAAGAGGAGGGGAAAAGGCTGCGAAGCAATGCTTGCTTAGTCCATATGGCTGCTCTCAAATGGCACAGCTCCCACATGCTACGGTCCCTTCACCAGCTGGGAATTAATCACATACAGCTTAGAGCAAACACAATTGAAGAGTTGTCGTGGAGGATGGATCATTTCAGGGAAATCCTTACAGTGACTTCTCTTCCCAGAGAAGAAGCCCCTTTCAGTCTGTCCCCACCAGGTACACATGTCCACCAAAAGAGCCTGGTATCATCAGGCAGACAGAGGTTTCACATCATCACCTCTGACGTACCTGCATGCCAGCGCTTGCTGAGCTTATTGCTCAACTACTGATAAGATGAGCAGTATTATGGTAAAAAAAATTACAGATTACCCAATCTCCCAAATAGAGCCTGAAGCACAATGTACTGTAGGGTTCTCTCAGTGCAAATATTCGCATGGGTTTTTCAAAAAGAACTGCAGGTTTGCAACAGGGGCTTGGCTTTCTCTTGGCCAAATTCCGGGATGAAGTAAGCTGGTGCAGTTCCCACAGAGGCAAGCCCTGCTGTGGAGCTGAATTTGAGCCACCGCATCCCTGATGGTGTATATACCTGTGTCCCTGTGGCGGGGAAGAGTCTCTGTGCCTGCAGTGTTGTGTACACAGTGGTCTGAGCATCGCTTTGCTGACCAGGAATAAAAGCTGGGTCATGGCGCTCAGCACACTGGGCAGGCAGAGCTGGAAGTGGCCACCCAAGGGGCATCACAAGTGCAGGGTTTCTGGGCGGTAGGAAAGAAAAGGCGCTGTTGTTTCACTCTGCAAACTCTATGCAGTGATGGGCAATGCTTGTCTGTCACATTCTAATGCTCAAATGGACCTCAGAGAGTGTTGTATAGGCTGCAGAGTATCTCCCAAAGGTTTGGACACAGGCCATGGAGCTATGTTCGACACTGGAGAAACATCAGATTCTGGGTTACATCTGGTATTTTGTCTTTCAGCACTTCCCAGCATTTGTTTGCTGTAGATGTTAACCCTTCTCTCCCATTCATCCCTACCTGCTTTTTACAAAGGCTTCTTGTGTTCCCCAGTGGATTCTTTTTTTCACACGTGATTTAATTCACACAAACTCCTTCTTCCTCTTCTGACTATTGATCTTGGCTCCTTACTGGTTAAAATAAAGTAAATCTTTTATAAGCAGGTTCTGACAATGCAACTTTTGTTCCTTCCAGACACAATTTCCTGTTTAATTTCCTGACTGATTCTTATTTAGTAAAGGGAAAGCTGTAAATTGCAAGATTGATTTAGAGAGCTGCCTCTGACTATAACTGAACTGTTAACCACTTGAAGGAGAGAACCTCACAAACTAGTGTCAAATGTTTAAAAAATACTGAATTTCTTTTATTTCTTTTTGCAGCTCACACCAAGGGGGAACAAGCTGTGCAAAAGATGGGGTTGGAATTGTTTTCCTTGCAAAACCAAACAGGAGCAGCTCCTGCCTCCAGCCCAGCTGATAATTGCTCTTTCACCAATCAGGGGGTTGCTGCAGGGTTTCATTCCAAGGGCCATGGGCGTTTGCACTGGCGATTCTGCTTGTGTCACACCTCTGCTGGGCTGGGGCTGCCACGCTGTACTGCAGGGAAGAGTTCATGTGTCTGCAACTCCAAATGTGGGTCGTGGACATTCCCCTTTATGGACACTGATTCCTGCTTCCACACCCCTCTTCTGTGAGAACCTGTGGGATTCTACTCTGGGTTGCAACCACACTCACAGCAACTGGCTCATCAAACAGCAGACAGTAGGCTGAGTCTCCAAAGCGCTTGCTTGACACAGAGCCTCATTAGGATTGTTTAACATGGGCCAGTGTGGTGGTATGTGACGGCATGAGAAGTCGCAGGCAGCTCTCCTCTTGGCAGGTGGGGATGATGGCACAGCGTGACATTTGGAAGGGGCTGCATGACCTGGTGTAGGAGAGCAACTGCTCTGATCCCTAGCCAGCGGGCTTCAATCCTGCCTGAGTGAGCCTTGAATTCTGGCTTGGAGAAGCGCTAGTGCAGTCCTGGGTCTCTCAAAAGTGGTGACAAATGCATGGCCAGGGCCTCCTGCAGCAGGCTCAGACACCTCACACAGCTCTCAGTAGTACAGCCACATCCCGAGAAAGATTTCCTCCACCTGGCTCTGAGCCCCCTTTTTAGTGGCTCAAAAACCTTAAAGCCAAAACTTTATCTCAGTAAGATGATGAAAAATAACTGAAATGGGAATTCCATTTTTGAACACATTTGCATTTGGTCAGCTCATTTCATGTGGCTTTATATGAATGTTAAGCTTTTGGCTAAGAACAGGAGACAAAATGATTGCTCCAGCAGGGATGCCCAGACAAGATGCAGCAGAAAGCCATGACATCTCCTGGCCCCATCACAGGACCACAGAGCCCCTGCACAACCAGAAACACCCTTTCCTACAGCCAGGACCTGGGAACAGATGAAAAACAGCTTCCAGAAGGGACCCACTTTCTCCTAGCCCAGCTGGCAGGCATTCAAGGTCCAATCTTCAGCAGCATCTCAGCTTAATGTATTGACACCAGTGCAGAGGCTACTTACCAGCTGGAGAAGACAACATGGTCAGCAGCCGAGGAGCTGCTCTTGCCACGTTGGGGTGGGGGAGGGGAAGCTGAGTGGGGAGGCTGATGGAGCAGGGAAAGTCCAAAGGCTGCTGGCAGCTGAAACACAGAGAATCAAAATACATACTTAGTCGCATGATGGAAATGTGGTATGGGACTAGGGGCTTCTAAATTGCTGGTGCCAGTGCCTGCTGGTTTACCTGCTGCTTCCCAGCAGCCACCATCTGAGCCTCCTTGGGAAAAGAAAAAGCAAGTCTTGCTACAGAAACTGAGAAATGTAAAAACTTCATGATGGAGGTGTTAAGCTTTTTTTGGACTTTATTTCTGGGAGGACAGCATGAACTGAAGCTACCCAAGAGCATCAAGGGTGAATGAAGGGTTCAGGAAAGCACCCAGTACAACACAGTGCTGGGTTTCTTCCACAGCCCCATGCAAATTGAGGCTAAAGTAGGCAACATCGCAGATGCATGATCCAGCAACAGCATATCCGTGGCTTTGTCAACACAGAACCGAAACTGAGACACTGGCTTGCGACCTGGAGCTGGGAGGATGGTGGGGGTGAGAGATGAGAAGGGCTGGCCAGGCACACACAAGCTCAGCTGCTTCCCTTCCTTTTCTGCCGAGTACTAAAATAAACTGAATTCCCACCTAGCTCCATTCTCTTCCTGGCAGTAATTTAAAAACAGGGGGTGGTCGGTAGCAGAGAGTGCCACTCCTTGGGAACCCATGTGCTTTCAGGGGACTGTGCACATCTTGCAGGAGCCTTATCCCGGTGTGCTGGGGTAGGACAAGCATGCATTGAAGGGAGAAGCACTGCATGTATAAAACACCCCTCAGTCCTGCCATCAGACTGCTCTTTTCAAGCACACAGGGTCCTGGTTGGAGGCTCCAGGTAGACAGTCATGGGAAGAGGACAGGAAGGGGTCCTGGGGTTCATATTTCCTCCAGAACAGCTGTGTTTCCAGGCTGAGGCCATGTTGTGTTTGAACAAATGCTTCTTTATGAGTGAAGTGGGAGGGTGAGCAAAGAGGAGCATCCTTTCTCAGCACATCAAGCCAAAGCACTGATTTACAACCTCTTTCAAGCTGTACATGCCAATTTTTTTCCCTAGCCAGCTGTGTGCATGCACAGTTTCATCCTGTGTCCCCATCTCTGTATTTCTGGCTTGCGTTGCACCTGCATAGTTATAGAACAAACATATCCCCTGTGCAGACAGTAAAAATCTTGTTATGAAACACTGAGACCCTTCATGCCTCTTTCTCCACATCCCAGAGCTGCCACTGGAGGGAAGACACTGCTAGATGAGGCTTGGGGTGATGCAGAGCTGGCACTCGAGAACTGGCACACAGGTTCAGCCAGGGCTCCAGCAACAATCACTCTGGCTATCCCTAAGGGTATGTTGCCTTCACCCTCTGGGGAGTTGTTTTTTTCAGAGCATTTTGCCACCTGTAGCTCCTGATGCCTTTTCATGGACTGCAGCAGAGCTGGGTCAGCACATTGCATCCCATCCCCACATTTCAAATAGGGGTTAAACGAAGAGAAATGGACTCAGAGACCCTATGAATTATTTTTTTAAGCAGATTTATGAACAAAAGCATCTTCACAAGGTGACAGCTTGACCTTCGTTGCATTCCCCTACAAAATGGGACTCTACTGACCCACTGCTCCAGAGCTGGCCAGGACCCCAGCTAGGCTGACTCGTCTCTCTCCTTGGAGCCCAGCGTGGGTGATGGGGAGGGCATTTTGCCACAGGGCTTCACTGATTCGTGCTGAGCACTGGGGAATGCTAGGACTGAGGGAGTTCAGTTTCACAACCACCCCAGAGGCTGTGTCTTCCAGAGGTCACATTCCTGCAAGCATGTGCCTTTCCAGGTCATGTGTCTCCTGCCCCAGTTCCTTATCCCAGCTCCACAGCAGCTTCCCCATCTTTCATCCCCTGCTATGGCTCAGCAAATCCCAAACCTCACCCTAGACATGCTGGTCCAGCCGGGCTCCTCAGACCCAATCCCAGTTTCCTGGACTGCTCTCCCCAGCCCTGAGCAGCGTCGCTGGTTTCTCCAGCAACCTCAGTATCTCTTCGTCTCAGCTTGTTGCCTGGGAGGGTGCTGCATTCCCCCTTCCCTGGCTGCTCTGCCTCCCTTCCCACCATCCTAGGTCTCCCCTGTGAATCCCCATCCCTTGCCCAGCCTGTTCTCCAAGCTCCTAGGATGCTGCCACAAGGAAAATGGTGATTCACCAGCCTTCAGAGCCTCTGTGTCCTGGGCAGGGGGCCATTCACCCCCTCCATGGGGTCTCCCATACAGCCTGCACTCTGGGGCAGGCTCTTCCATACAGGATGGGTGGGGTGATGGCACACAGAGAAGACTTGAGAACAGCGCAACCCTGCTTCCCAGCTGTGGCAGTGAGCAGCAGCCTCCCTTGTGCTCTAAAAATGACCTGCCTGGGACAGGGACCTCCAACACCAAAAGCGGTGATGTCCCCACCTTGAGCTCCTGGTGCTGCTATGCTGTCCATGCTCTCAGGATGGAGACTCATGAGGATCATGGTGTGCTCCCTGCCCCGGCTGCTCCCTGCCCCAGTTCAACCCTCTGTTGAACCCATATGTGACAGAGAATCCCTCACCCAAGCTTGCGGGGAGGCTTCTTTCATGGTAGGAGATGCTGTGGAGGGCAGGAGGGCTTGGGGGTCTGACCAGCAAGGCCTTGGGCAGGAGCAGTGCCTGAGGGGGCCCAGGAGCATCCCTTGATGGTACAGGCTGCCCACAGCATCTCTGTTTACAGATGTTCCTGCTGGCTCTCACACTGCTCGTGGCCCAGGTGCCCCTAGGGCTGGGATGCGGCCCTGGATCCAGGAAACCTGACCTGCGCACAGGGAAGGGATATTCTTGGCAGAGCTGGAGCAGCAACAGACTCCCCCATGCCCAGGCACACCTCTGCAGGGGACCCTGGGGCAAGCAGCCCTGTGTGCCCCAGGGTCTCTTCACGAGGCTCAGCCCTGCTGTGAGGCACTGGATTGGTGGTGTCCCACTCCATGCTGCGGTCTGATTCCCAACAATCCTTAAATAGGTGATTGCAGGCCATTTGTATGGGCCATTTTATGCGCCATGTAAAGCAAGTGACAGTCTGGGCATGGAAAAATTCAGCAGCTGGAACGGAGCCAACCACCCTCAGAAAACCATTCCTGTAGAGAAAGGTTCAGCTCCAGGTTCACAGGGGAAGGCCGGGAGATCACTTAACAGAGAAATGAAGCCAGAGCATCCATAGTTGTGTTTACAGGCAACTCCATTATCCTTCCTACCCTAGGACCAACAGAAAGACCCAACTCTGTCCTAGCAGCCCAGGACACGCAGCACAATCCTTACGTGTTCTGGTATCATAGGGGAGCAAAGGAGGAACCCTCACCATGAAGCAGCCCACAAAACTGTGGGTGCCATTGCAGACTTGCAGCTGGGTCAGTCCCATCCCTGGGACTAATGTGTGCGGGATGCAGGGGAAGAGCCCCAGCCATGGGACAGGGAGAGGCACGGGATCTGCCCTCATCCCTGCAGCCTCAGCCAAACTCTAGCCCTAAGAAGGGTGTGCTGTTTAGTTCCTACAAAGCCTCCTTCTTTGCAGCACAAGTGCTGATCCCACCACGTGGAGCAGGACGCAGCCACCCGGGGTTCGCCTGTGCTGGAGAGCTGAGTGCAGTGCCCTCCATACCTTGATAGTCAGGCATCTGCATAAGAGCCTCAGACCAGTCACAGCTATTTCAGTCCCAGACTGTCACCTTTTCCAGCCTTCCTTCCAAACAGCTTTAGCAGCTTATTTAGACATTCAGAGTCCAGCAGACACTAAATAAATCTGCAGTGGGGTCCCTTTGCAAAGAGCAGGGGACAGCCCAGCGAATAAGGCCTTCACCTGCCCAGGGTTTGCAGTGCTATGGCAGCCCACTCCCCATTCCTGCATTTCCACATAGGATCTCAAAGCACTCGCCATCTTACAACTGCTCCAGAGGCCAGTAGCACTTGAGGACTCCTGATTATGGCTGTGCCTGCCTTATCATTCAGCAATGGGCTACTGGGAGCTGTAGCTGGCGAGGGAGCTCTGCAGTGTCAGGAGCAGGAATTAAGATGCTCACAAAGGGCTTTGGCATCCTTGACCTTAGGTACTGCTCAGCCCTGCCAAGAGAGGCCCACTAGCCATGTAGCTCCAGGAGAGCTGAGGGATGACTCCACAGTGCACATTCCCCTATGACTGGCAGGGATGCATGGTGACGTGGCCGGTCCCATGGCACTTCCTGCTAGGAGTGTTGTGCAGGCAAGTGAGTCATTCCCTGCAGGCAAAGTCTGCAAGGCTGCTTTGGACTTTGGGCCGTATGTTCACACCCTGGTAGAGCACACAGTGTCCCCTCCCGCAGGGATGCAACACCAACGCAGCAGCAGCTGCTTCTCACTGGAGCCCATCAAGGTCTCCCCAGCACCAAGTGGGCACCCAGCTCGGCGAGTCTCAGCACCTGTTCAGTGCTGCTGAGGGTGCAGAGCCAGTGTTGAGGTGATCCCCTCATCCCAGGGCTTGGGCACCCCATGAGGGTCTACAGCGGCTGTGCTGGCAGCTCCTGGTGCAGCTTTGCTTTGCTGCTGCCATGGCTGGCATCACCTGGCACAGCCCACAGGTGCTGTGCGACACCAAGCAGCAGCACTTTCCTGCCTGTCCCAGCCACTGAGGGGGAATTCAGTGGCACACAGCAGAGGAGATATCAAGGGACAGGAGAAGCACCCCTTGCCTCTATTATCTGCCCCACCACTGGGATTTGCAGAGGGACCTGACCACATCTAGGCAGCATCGTGCCCCAGCCCAGCCCACTGTTCCCAGTCCCCAGAGCATCACGACTGCGAGAGCCAAGTGCTGCCCTGTCTGTGCCCATGGAGGTGACATCCCTCCACTACCATAGCCTTGTCACTTCCCAAGGGAGCCAGAGGAGCACGTTGCTCTCCAAGCATTTCTCTTGGCACCCTATCTTTATTCTGCTACTTTGGGAGAATGATATTTTTTTTCAAAATCTCAAGTTCCCAGGCCCTGGTCTTCAAGGCAATTGCTGGCAATTGTGGGACCTGGCAGCACTCCCTGTCCCTGCAGGAACCAACTTGTGCACATAGAGACATATGCATGGAGACATACACACGGCCCCATACAGAGCACAGTGATGAGTGTTTTTAGGTAGGGCAGCTAAAACTGAAATCAGCTCCATCCTGGCTTGAAGGCTCTCAGCTTCGTCCCTTGGCATGGGGTACCTGCAATGGGTAGGCAGCTGCTCCTGCCCTGCAGATCAAATGCACTGATGTGAGGCTAGGAGGTGGCACTTTTGAATGTCACTGTGGAGTGGCTCAGCCTGAGGCCTCCCTGAAAGCGCACCAGGAGTGTGGGGGTTACCTGCTGCTCTGCACACATCTGGATGAGGTGGGGTCCTACCTGAAGAAATGACCAGGCATATGAAGGGAAACCATGTGAGGGCTCGGGGGAAAATAATCGTCAGGCCTTTCACCTGCTCCCACAGTGACAGGATGGGCACAAACACCCCATCTTGAAGTACAAATAGGGCACTGTTCGGAGCTGCTCTACCCTGGGCTGAGGCCTCTTGAGTGAGGCCAAAGTAAGCAGTTCCTCTGCAGCAAGCACCTCTCTGGGGCTGGGAAGGCTCTGACCTGAGCGAAACACACACACACACACACACACACACACACAAACACACACTTACGAAAAACACTTCTTGCCTCTGAAAAACCTCCCCTCATAGAATCATAGAATCAGCAGGGTGGAAAAGACCCACCGGGTCATTGAGTCCAACCATCCCTATCAAACACTAAACCATGACCCTCAGCACCTCATCCACTCGTCCCTAAAAACACCTCCAGGGAAGGTGACTCAACCACCTCCATGGGCAGCCTGTTCCAGTGCCCAGTGACCCTTTCTGTGAAAAATTTTTTTTCCTAATGTCCAGCCTAAACTTCCCCTGGCAGAGCTTGAGGCCATTCCCTCTCGTCCTGTCCCCTGTCAATTGGGAGAAGAGCCCAGCACCCTTCTCTTTATGCTCCCCTCAGGTAGTTATAGAGAGCAATGAGGTCTCCCATCAGCCTCCTCTTCTCCATGCTAAACAACCCCAGCTCTCTCAGCCGTTCCTCATAAGGCCTGTTCTCCAACCCCCTCACCAGCTCCATCGCTCTTCTCTGGACTCGCTCCAGAGCCTCAAGATCCCTCTTGTGGTGAGGGGCCCAGAAATGAATACAAGATTCAAGGAGCGGTCTCACCAGTGCCGAGTACAGAGGGAGAATAACCTCCCTGGACCTGCTGCTCATGCTGTTTCTGATACAAGCCAGGATGCCATTGGCCTTCTTGGCCACCTGGGCACACTGCTGGCTCATGCTCAGTCGGCTGTCAACCAAACCCCCAGGTCCTTCTCCACCAGGCAGCTTTCAAGCCAGACTTCTCCTAATCTGAAGCTGCATAGCGTTGTTGTGCCCCAAATGCAGGACCTCATCCCATTGGACTCTGCCCAGCGGTCCAGCCTGTTCAGATCCCTTTGCAGAGCCTCCCTACTCTCCAGCAGATCCACACTTCCACCCAGCTTAGTGTCATCTGCAAACTTGCTAAGGGAGCACTCAATGCCTTCATCCAGGTCATTGATAAAGACATTGAACAGCGCTGGACCCAGCACTGAGCCCTGGGGAACCCCATTTGTAACTGGTCTCCAGCTGGATTTAACACCATTTACCACCACTCTCTGGGCCCGGCCATCCAACCAGTTTTCCACCCAGGAGAGTGTGCACCTGTCCAGGCCAGAGGCTGACAGTTTCCAAAGCAGAATGCTGTGAGAAACTGTGTCAAAGGCTTTACTGAAGTCCAGGAAGATACATCCACAGCCTTTCCCTCATCCAGTATTTGAGTCACTTTGTCACAGAAGGCGATCAGGTTAGTTTGTCAAGACCTGCCTTTTGTGAACCCGTGTTGACTGGGCCTGATCACCTGGTTTTCTTGCATGTGCTTCATGACAACACTCAAGATCACCTGTTCCACGACTTTCCCCTCATCCCTTTCTGTTCCCCAGTCTCCTCACTGTGTGCCAGCTGGGTGCCTTTGGTGAGGGGATAGGCAATTAAGGAGAAGGGGGTTCGTGCAGGGCTGCACATGTCAGCCCCTGCTCAGCCACAGCTTCTCCCTTTCTTCCTTTCCCCCCTGAGGGTGCCAGCAAGCTCAGGGAGCACAGCAGAAACAAGGTACAAGCAGCCTGGAGCTGCAGGGGAAAGGCAACCCATGTCTGCAGCATCACACCCACATTCCCCAACATGGGTTCTGGACTCTGGTTTGGCCAGAATAGCAGACACCTGGCTGGGCTGGGGAGCAGGACTTGTGACATGGGCTGGGGTCACTTGCCAGGCAGCAAGACTGGACACACATGGGGATGTCCAAGCACGGAGCAGACCAGACCAAATCCCACTGACCAGCTGCACCCTTTATGAGAGTTGCCCATCAGCCTTTGCCATGGGAGCATCCCTCCTTCCCGAGGGGCTGGTGGTGCTCCCTGCAGCAGCTAGCCTGGATGTTTTGGGAGGATAGGCAGAAGTGAGCAGCCCCAGCAGCAGCTCCATGCAGAAGCAATGGAATTTTTGGCACTCAGATCTTGTCATGGAGCTGAGTTCTCCTCTGACTCCCCTAAAAGAAGCTGGCCGCAGTAAAAAGCCTGGTGTGCAGGGCCCCAGGGGAGCCCTTGCAGCCAGGCAGTGCCTAGCACTGCCGCCTGTCCTTCTCCCACCTACTTCCCACAGTCCCCTGGCCCGGGCAGTCACCTCCCCATCCCCATCCTGACATGGCCCAAGCAGCCCCATGCTAACACGACCCTGACAGCCCACTCCCCATCTCATCCCATCCCATCCCATCCCATCCCATCCCACCTACATCCCTACCCCATCCCATTCCCATTCCTATCCAATCCCTATCCCATCCTCATCCTATCTACATCCCCATCCCATTCCATCCCCATCCCATCTACATACCCATCCCATCCCATCCCTATCCCATCTACATCCCCATCCCATTCCATCCCCATCCCATCTACATACCCATCCCATCCCATCCCTATCCCATCTACATCCCTACCCCATCCCTATCCCATCCCCATACCATCTACATCCCTATCCCATCCCATCTACATCCCAATCCCTATCCCATCCCTATCCCATCCCTATCCCATCCCTATCCCATCCCATCCCATCCCATCACCATCCCAATCCCATCTACATCCCAATCCCATCTACATCCCAATCCCATCCCATCCCATCCCATCCCATCCCATCCCATCCCATCCCTATCCCATCTACATCCCCATCCCATCTACATCCCCATCCCATCTACATCCCTATCCCATCCCTATCCCATCCCATCTACATCCCTATCCCCATCCCATCCCCACCCCATCCCATCCCATCTACATCCCTATCCCCATCCCATCCCCATCCCATCCCATCCCCATCCCATCCCATCCCATCCCATCCCATCCCATCCCATCCCATCCCCACCCCATCCCATCCCCACCCCATCCCATCCCATCCCATCCCATCCCATCCCATCCCATCCCATCCCATCCCATCCCATCCCATCCCATCCCATCCCATCCCATCCCCATACCATCTACATCCCTATCCCATCCCATCCCCATTCCTATCCAATCCCCATCCCATTCCCATCCCATTCTGTCCCTGCTCGGGCAGCCCCCTCCCGTGTCTCCTGTCCCCTCATCCCTCCCATCCTGTGTCCCCTCGCCCCTCCCCTCCCTTGCCTCCTACCGTGTCCCCTCCCCTCCCCTGTCGTGTCCCCGCCCTCCCCGCTCTGGCCGGCAGGGGGCGCGCCGCGCTGTCGCCGCAGCGCCTGCGCCCTGCCGGGCCGGGGTAATGGCTGCGGCGGGCGGGCGGCGGTGGCGGAAGGTGCTGTACGAGCGGCAGCCCTTCCCCGACAACTACGTTGACCGGCGGTTCCTGGCGGAGCTGCGGAAGAACGTGCACGCCCGCCGCTACCGCTACGGCGCCGTCGTCTTCCAGTCGGGAGCGGTGGTGCAGCAGCTGTGCAGCGTCTGCGTCTTCGCGCTCACCTGGCGGTACCTGGAACTGGGGGCGCTCAGCCCACAGCGCCTCTTTGGGGCCGCCCTCGCCTCCTCCCTGCTTGGCTACGTCCTCTTCGACGCCGTGGACGGCGGGGCCGGGCGGCGGGAGAGTGGGCGGACGCGCTGGGCCGACCTCAAGAGCATGCTGGTGTTTGTCGCCTTCACCTACGGCTTCTCACCCGTGCTGAAGACGCTGACCGAATCGGTCAGCACAGACACCGTCTACGCCATGTCGGCCCTCATGCTCCTCGGCCACCTCATCTTCTTTGACTACGGTGCCAACGCTGCCATCGTCTCCAGCACGCTGTCCCTCAACATGGCCATCTTCGCCTCGGTGTGCTTGGCCTCCCGCCTGCCCCGCTCCCTCCACACCTTCGTCGTGGTCACCTTCGCCATGCAGATCTTCGCCCTCTGGCCTATGCTGCAGAAGAAACTGAAAGCCCGGGCTCCCCGCTGCTACATCGGGGTGACGGTGCTCTTTGCGCTGGCGGCGCTGGCGGGGCTGGCCACTGTCTCCAGCGTGAGTGCCGTGCTCTTTGCCTCGCTGCTGCTTGCCATCTCCTGCCTCTGCCCTTACTGCCTCATCCGTCTTCAGCAGCTCAAGGACAACATCCATGGGCCATGGGATGAGGCTGAAATCAAGGAGGACCTCTCAAGGTTCCTCATGTAGGCCCAGGCTGGGAGAGAGGTGACCTTCTGGTGTGAACAGTGCAAAGGCTCTCGCTGGGGACAGCCCTGGGGGGAGGACAACAGCCAAATAAAGCCTATCGCGCATCAATGAGGACCATGTTTGCATTGCCCGCAGCATCTGTTTCCAGACCCAACCTGCTTTGTTTTGTGAAAGGAAGGAGTTGAACCCTGCAGAGTGGCCAGCCTTTGCCACTGCTCGGAGCACAGGCAAGCAGGGTGGTGTGTGTTCCAGCCATGCAGACCTATAGCTGCGTTTTGCATGAAAGGAGCTGCATCCCTTGAGCAGAAACTCCATGTGGAAATGCACATCTGGTTCAACCAATCCAACCAATCCCACAGAGGTCTGGAGCCCCAGGGGCTTCACTGTGTGTGATAGGCACTGACAGCATATCCCTGGGAGGGCTGGAGGAGAAGGCGGGCTGGGTGAGGGTTGCTGCAGGCAAGGTGGAGGTGCAGGATGGTGGGTGTTGCTGGACCTGCAAGACCAAACATGAGGGTGCCTGGTGTGAGTGTGGTGCAAGAGTCCTACTTGCCTGCTTCCTGCCCATCACTGATGCCTGAACAGCCTCACAACACAGCCAGGCATAACACTACCCTAAATCGTTTAGGAGAAGGAGGCAAAACATCTTCCTCCCTCCCCTAGCCCCCTCCCAGATGTGAATCTGGCCTCACTGCAGGGCCAGACACCTAGCCAGAAGGACAGAAGGATGGGGCTCAGCACAGACCTCCAAAGGTGCACCCACCATGCTGCTGCAACAGTGGCTGTGCTTAGTGAGGTCCTGTCTGGCAGCTGTCTGTTAAGTGGCCATCTATCTGGCACCAGATACAGCAACTGAGGGTCCTCCCAGCGAAAAAAGTCCATTGGAGCTCCAGGGAGTGGACCCTGCTGGAGCTGACACCGCCAGAGGGAAGGGATGAGCACACCTGCCCCAGCCCCACCTCACAGGGATGCATTTGGCATTACCCTGTTTTTGATGAAACTTTTCTCTCGGAAAGCTAACACTGGAGAAGTGCAACTTTCTGCTTGGTTTACCCCATCCCTTTGCACGCCAGCGTCTCGCCACAGCTGCATGCTCCCTAGGCTTTCTCGGAAATGAGCTACCCCCAGTGGAGTCCCCAACACCTCCAGTGCTTTGTTATGGCTCTTGCCAACTGTCAGTTGTTGCTGTTGTCATCATGGTGATGACTGCATCTCATTTTGCTTTTAATTAAAGAAAATCTGTGGAAGTTTAGAGCCTGTGCTCCAGTCTTGCAGCACAGAGTAGCCAGATGCTCACAGTGAGGATGACATTTTTTAGTTCCTTGGAAATAAGATTGTTCCTCTATGAGGAGGACTCCCAGAAAGCTGCTCAGTGAGCGGGATGTTCCGTCTTGCACTGAGCCAGTGTCATTGAGCCAGTGCCATCCAAAGCCAATTCATAGAGTACATTGGTAGGACAAGGCTTGAGTGTAAATCGAATCTGGCCTGCCTGGCACTTGTTAATGTTTACAACAACAGAGGCTACAAGGAAGCAAAGTTTCTGCTGCACCTATTCCCTAAGGAGAAATATATCTCCCCAAAAATACTCTTCCCAAATTCAGACTCAAAAGCAACTGAGTTAGGAAAAGATGTACCCATCAACTACCCAGACACACCAGGTGGGAATGGGCACAGGCTGCCACCACTGCCTATGCGGGTCCCTGGGCTACAATTGATTCAGCAGGCCCCACGCCAGACGCGTCCTGTCCAGCCTGCTGCAAGCAATTTCTCTCCCAAACCTGGGAGATGAAAATACAAAGCACAGTCCACAGCCTGCATGCACAAAGGGACTTTGAAGGCAGGAAAAGTGCAAGAGAGAGACAAGGAGAGGAGATGCAAAGGCCTGGCAGAGTTTCCTTAAGACTTCCCTGGCCTCCTGGGGACACATGCTCTGCAGTGCTGCTGAAGTTATTTAGGATGCTGAATAAATGGCCATTAGGAGTAGGTCTTTATGCCTGAGGTTAGAATATGCTCTGTAGAACACAACTTTATGCCCAACTTAGCAGTGAAGCTGGATACCTTTTGAGTGTTCACTACCTATGTCTACTGTTCTGTAATGAAGCACGAGACCAAGTAAATGAATCCTCAGTTTGCACAAAACTGTATCTTCATCAACCAGCTCTGAAGAGTTAAATGTTATTTTACATTACAAGGAAGTGCAGTTTCTATCTCTTAAGTTTCCAGGTCTGCTGAGATAGAGTACTTCAATGGGACCTCATCCACTCATCCCTAAAAACACCTCCAGGGAAGGTGACTCAACCACCTCCATGGGCAGCCTGTTCCAGTGCCCAATGACCCTTTCTGTGAAAAATTTTTTTCCTAATGTCCAGCCTAAACTTCCCCTGGCGGAGCTTGAGGCCATTCCCTCTCGTCCTGTCCCCTGTCAATTGGGAAAAGAGCCCAGCACCCTCCTCTCCACAACCTCCCCTCAGTAGTTATAGAGAGCAATGAGGTCTCCCATCAGCCTCCTCTTCTCCATGCTAAACAACCCCAGCTCTCTCAGCCGTTCCTCATAAGGCCTGTTCTCCAGCCCCTTCACCAGCTCCATTGCTCTTCTCTGGATTCGCTCCAGAGCCTCAAGATCCCTCTTGTGGTGAGGGGCCCAGAAATGAACACAGGATTCAAGGAGCAGTCTCACCAGTGCCGAGTACAGAGGGAGAATAACCTCCCTGGACCTGCTGCTCATGCTGTTTCTGATACAAGCCAGGATGCCATTGGCCTTCTTGGCCACCTGGGCACACTGCTGGCTCATGGTCAGTCGGCTGTCAACCAAACCTCCAGGTCCTTCTCCACCAGGCAGCTTTCAAGCCAGACTTCTCCTAATCTGAAGCTGCATAGGGTTGTTGTGCCCCAAATGCAGGACCCGGCATTTGGCCTTGTTAAATCTCATCCCATTGGACTCTGCCCAGTGGTCCAGCCTGTTCAGATCCCTTTGCAGAGCCTCCCTACTCTCCAGCAGATCCACACTTCCACCCAGCTTAGTGTCATCTGCAAACTTGCTAAGGGAGCACTCAATGCCTTCATCCAGGTCATTGATAAAGACATTGAACAGCGCTGGACCCAGCACTGAGCCCTGGGGAACCCCACTTGTAACTGGCCTCCAGCTGAATTTAACACCATTTACCACCACTCTCTGGGCCCGGCCATCCAACCAGTTTTCCACCCAGGAGAGTGTGTGCCTGTCCAGGCCAGAGGCCGACAGTTTCCGAAGCAGAATGCTGTGAGAAACTGTTGTCAAAGGCTTTACTGAAGTCCAGGAAGACCACATCCACAGCCTTTCCCTTGTCCAGTATTTGAGTCACTTTGTCATAGAAGGCGATCAGGTTAGTTTGTCAAGACCTGCCTTTTGTGAACCCATGTTGACTGGGCCTGATCACCTGGTTCTCTTGCATGTGCTTCATGACAACACTCAAGATCACCTGTTCCATGGCTTTTCTTGGCACTGAGATCTGACTGACAGGCCTGTAGTTCCCTGGATCCTCCCTGCAACCCTTCTTGTAGATGGACATAATATCAGACAGCCTCCAGCCCAGTGGAACTTCCACAGTCTTCCAGGAGACTTCTCTGGTGCTTCAAACAAGCACATCTTCAAAATGTTAAATCCCAGATTTTCTCTCTCCTACAGGGACAGACACCTTTGGAATCACAGAGGTAGCTACTTACAGCTATTTGAGCTCTGATGCTCCTATGAGGTTGGTTTGCAAGGAATTCGGACATTTAGCTTGAAAAAAATTATCAGAGCAGCTGTGAATTATTTATAATTGCGCAGATTCATCAGCCTGGAGACTGCTACAATCTTCCCCTTTTACTTTCCATTCAGCCAGGTGCTGCCACTGGTGCCTTACACATCCTTCAGGACTCCTCTTGTTAAAGAAGCTGGCTATTCTTCCAGGTAATGCTAAGCCAAAGCCATTTATGTAGAGCAATCCTGGTGGTTCATGAATTCGGAAGCAGTGGTGGAATCCAGCAGAACATCCCTCCCTCCACCACCTCAGAGGGCGGGAGTCTCCCCAGAGCCCAGGCAATTTCTTCCATGGGGTGTTAATGGTTCTGTTTGAGAAAGAGTGGGTACACCCTTAACAGAAAAACAGCACACCTTTGTTTTGTAGACAGAATTTTTATTTTCTTTATATCCAGGCTTCTCATTGACATTTGAAAATAAAATCTTTCATTTACAAATAGGCTAGTGTAAATTAAAGATAATTTTGGACAAAAAACCCCAAAAAGGCAGATTGCATGTAACAAAAAAGAAACACGTGTGTTAAGATGATCTTTCTGGAACAGATGGTGGAGGTCACCTAGGAAAAAGACAAAAAAAATTCCAAATTCATGGGGAGGGGGAAGAAAAGATTTAAAACAAAAGGTCAAGATACAATAAAATGACTTATGTACAAAATTATCTAAATAAAATGGGTTAAGAAAAAAAATGGAAAAAACATACACATTAAGGAAAAGAGCAAGATTAGAGTCAGCTGCCTATCAGCATGGTCTGGCTTTCATCCTCACCTCCTATATGACTTGCTGGTGCCAGAGAACTAGGACAATCTCATCACAGGTGTGGAGGTCGCTGGTCACAGGCCTTCTAATTTTCTTGCAGCAAATAATATTCTCTGGAGGATCTTATCCCCAGCCAAGCTTAAAATTGGCACCACTATCTGCTTCAAACACTGTTATTGGAGTAGACTTTTTAAAGTGAGATTCTTATGAAACTGGGGATGATCAAAAAGATAGGGTATCTGGAGAGGACATTGCTGGGAAAGATTAACAATGTGGGTGATGGCAGTGCAATGAATCTACTGCCAACCCCAGTAGCTGATGGCTCAGTGCAGCATTTAGAGAAGAGTGGAGTCTCCTGTTATGCGGCACACAGAACTACATAGGAACCAACTCCTGCAGGGGTACATGACATATTCCAGCCACATGTGTGGCACTGCTGTTCACCGAGGGGCGTGCAGAGACTGCCTCAGGCATAGCCACTAAAGGCTATTAAAAAATGTATCTCCAAACGTTACAGCCAACAAGTGAAGACAGTGGGGACTTGCTGCTTTGTTCCTCCAACCTTTTGCTCCTCCTCTTTCCCAAAGCCTGTCTGAAGACCAGTGTAGTGACTGTTGTGCTCAGTAAGGAATATCCTCTCCCGTAGGCAGCTGTCGTGCTTGTTGTGCCATGCAGACCATCTCCTCCAAGCACCAATTCCAGCCACTTGGCTCATACTGATCTGAAGGATGAATTGAGTAATCAAGACATCCCCAAAGCCACTTTAGGGGGCAATCCCTTCCGGGCCTGATTGAATATACATGCACAGTTTTATTCCGGCTCCTGCTCTGTAGGACTCAGTCTGGCTGCCTGCTCAGCTCTGAACCACCCCTAAAACATGCTTTCCCCACCAATGAAATGAATACCACATATGTCTTGAAAAACATTCATCCATTTCCCAGCAAAACATCCCTGCAGCACTCCAAGCCTCTGGAAGGGAAGTAGGCCAAATGCTTCCCATGGGTTACTTCTCTCCCTTCACCCCCTTTAATAACATGTCCAATGATCTCAGTGCAACACGCACTGCAGTCCCAGCAGAGGTGGAGTGCGGCATGCCAAGATTATGGTGCAAGAGACAGAAGACCACTCATCCACACCCAGAAAGTACTAATAAAACCCCATCAAGAGTTACAGTTTATTTCAGGTTGCGAAATGCAGCATAACATTTTTACAGGTGGGGTGTGTGATGCTCAGTAACGGTTTTGGAAATCGACTCGCTGTGCTTAAAGGTCAACACCAGGAAGCATGTACAGATCATGAAACCAAAGGCAGATGTTTTGGCTCATATGAAGTAGGTCATTAACATACAGAGCAAAATTCAGAAAGAAATTAAGCATTTGCTTCTTACAAAAAGAAGTAATAATTTACACCACCCTGGAAAAGTAAAGAGAAAGGCAGTAAAGCAAATGGCTGGCAAGACGGGACAAATCATATATCAACCAAGAGCTGAGGACTGTCTGGACTGGAGGAGCCATCGGTATCAGCTCGCCTGCAAACAAAGCAAGAGGAAAGACAGGCAGAGTAACATTCATTTACACAGGGAGCTGTTCTGCTAGGGCCTGGGGAGGAGGCTCAATGCTGCGGGAGGAGGAACTGTGCCAGAAGCACACCAAGAGGTTGGTGCCTTCCCAGTGTCACAGAGGCAGAATAGGGCTGCTTTCAATTCAGGAGGTTCAGACTGTTTTAAGACAGAAAGACAGAACTAGCCAGTAATCTCAATACACTGTATATATGTTGTTTAGTGTAGCTGTCTGTGATAGAGAGTATTATATTTTCAATGTTATGCTTTAACACGAGATGCTATAACCTATAATGTATCTTTAATATAATAATCTACTTTTATGAGGCTTACTCAGAAAGTGCAACAAGATTAAACACACATTAACTATGTACATAAGCCTTTTCATTGAACATACAGTATTTCTAACCCTAAAACAAGATCCCTTGAGACTGAAAACTGAAAGCTATTTATGGCACGCACAAGCTCTTCAGCTGTTGGTCAGCCATGACAAGGTGAGATGGAACATGTTTTCTAGGCAGAGACACAAACTTAGCCTAAAAGCAATACCAGATGACCACCCTCCTGAAACTGAGCTACATACATCACGCACCTCACATAAGATCAGATATCCTGCTGTTGCTCAACAGGCATCTCCACTACTCCTTGGCAATCTTCCGAGCTTTGCCAGAGGAATTGAAGAAAGGGAGAGCAACCCATGCTTTTCAGCTACAGCAGCTCAGGCTTAGTTCACCCTGTGTCCACAGAGGGGACAATGGCCAGCTGGAGATAGCCAGCTCCTCTAGCAGATCAATGGGGCGCTCATCCTGCTGTCCTTCAGGCACGGAGTGAGTTGCTGCCAAGGCTGCTCTTCTGAGAACAAGGGACGGGAGAGACATGACTTGTCAGCATCAGGAGCGAGTGGGACAAAAACCCTTCCGGGCACTGCACAGCAGGAAGAAACAGGATGAAGTTCCCAACCTCATGACAACTTTCAGGACAGTGCTTACTCAATTGGATGTGGCAATTTCTTGGGAAGAACTTAGTATTTTTCCCAGAAGCATTCAGTTTATTCTGAAAAGCATATATGCAAGAAGTTAGAGGCAAAATCTTCAAAGTGGATCTGTCCTCAAGGTTAATTATCAACCTGCACACCTAAAAAGGTGCATTTAGGGCACAAGGACAGATTTAGACATTATCTGAACAAGGATATAGAGGAAGGGAGGGCTGCGTCCCATGACCTTGACATCAAGCACAGAACCAGATAGTGCTGACAGTGGGCCCACAGGCACCCCACTGCCTTTTCCTCCTCTTTCGAGTAAATCCACTCTTGAGAGCTTCATTTACAATCCAAGATTACTGCTGAGAAATACAATTTCTTGGGGGGCAGAGTTAAGGACAGTGCTGAATTTTGCTACCTACTTCCCTATGCTTAACAGGAACAATCATTAAAGTAAATTAAGCTCTCAAGCTCAGACAATTTAAAAACATGTTTTTAGTCCAGGATCTATGTCATCTAATTGCAGCTTCTAACTTACCAGCATTACCACCTCTGCCTCCCATGTGGCCACATGGGTCTGATTCATCTTCTGGAGGTGCTGCCTCATTCTACAGAACAAAAGGGACCTTGGAGAACTAAGTCGAGCGCGTAGGGTATGGTGGGATAAAACCAGACCACAGCCTTGCATGAATATCAAAATTTGGGGCTAAAGTGATTTTCTGTGGCTGAGGGGCTAAGCACAGGGCAGCTGCCAGTTAGTGACAGGGAGTTCTGATAAGCTATAGATAGGCTTGCTGGCAAGGCAATCACGTGGGCTGCTACAGCTGTTTAGAAAAATACAGCTAATAGATGCATTGCGTTTTACAGCAGAGAGCGCTGCACCGTGGAAAACTGTGTAGAACACAAGAAAAATAATAAAAATATGGTTTCGTGGTTTGTTTTTTTGTAGTATTAACCAATACAACCGAGGATGGGTTTGCAACCTTTTTTTTCCCTTGAAAGCTGATTCTGTGCACTTGGCATTGGAGGTCTGGGCCTGTTTTCCAAACAAATACCAGCCACTTAAGCAGCCTTCTGAGATTACCAAGATGCCAGTGCTGTGACAAACTCCATCTTCACTGTGCTTCAGATGTTGACCTCTAAGCTCCTCAGGTGTGTGTCACAAGTATGAGGTTGACAGGAAATAAAATTTACGCTAACATACAAATCATGAAGCTTTCCCAAGCCTTTCCTTCTTACACAAGCTGAAACACAATTTGCTTCAGTGGCAAGCACAACTAATCAGCAGTCTGGGAATACTTACGAGTGTAAATCCCTATTTTTTGTGTCTTTTTGGTTGGATTCTTCCTAATAATGAGGCTATAGCATACCAAAGCCCTACATGCAGTCTCAATAAGTAAATTTGTTAGATTCACTATACTTGGGCCTTTAAAACCACCAGCTGTTTTGCCTAGGGATCTGTAAACATACTTGTAATAACAGCAATTAATATTTCTAAAGAAACAAGGCCAAATTCATCTCTAGTTTAATTCTGTTAACTCAGTAAGCTTTAAGCTATAAGGGTGATGCTGACCCTAAGTGTTTAAAGTGAAGCAATGCAGTTAAGACAAAAGGTTTTTATAACATATTAATATATAATGTGCAAAACAATAGGCAGAGAGGACCTCTGCAGTGAACATCTACTAAGATAATCCATTGCCAGGATGCATAGCTGAGCACTTCTCACTACCCAGTTGGATAAAGCGACCCTAACCTGAGGTGTGCAGGACTTCAAGCGATGCAAAGAGGTCCCTTGGTATAGGGAGTGGAAGTTTACTGGCTGATGTGAGCAAGTATCTCAAATCCAAATCCAGCTCTGTGGGATCACACAGTGGGCAGAGTAGTAGCCCATTTACAGCTGTGTATATACCTATATCTCCTTCTGCTTCACAGAACAACCAAAAGCAATGCTTAGTTCTCTGGATCCTGTTGCACAGTACAGTTATACATATTACATACACCCACAAGGCTTCCCATGAGTTCAGTGGGAGTACAAATGTGAGCAACCACTAGCAGAAGACAAAGCAAGCTGGCATGTGCTGCTCTGTCAGGTATTGGCTCTTCAAACCACCCTTTCCCACCCTTGCTGCAGGGTGAGATGGCTCCACACTGAGTCGTGCAAGCTGTGGCACTGCAGCCTGGTCCTTACCAGCCACCCAACCAACCCTGCATGTCAGTGGCCAGTGTGGAAATAAGGTAAAACATGCATTGTCCCATACACACTCTTCTTGTTTAACAACACTCCTTAAAAAACTAGACTTCAGATAAGGAGACATTCTAGGAGAAGCAGCCATCCAGTTAGCTTCTTGCAAGAGAGACATGGAGTGTGGGGCCTTCAGAAGAGCTTGATAAGAAATCACATTGTTTTTCTCTGCCCAGCTTAGCCATTCAAAAAGAAAATGGGCATAACTGTGTAATTCCAAATGACAGAAAACCTGAAAGGTACAAATAAAAGCAAGATTCCTTTCAGATAAGAAGGAAAAAAAGAAGCAGCTCAAATCAACACGTGCACAAACACATACAAAGTCAAGATCTCCTGGGACTGTACAGGACTGTGAGCACAGTTGCCTGGGTGAACATGTGTCAGTAAGTTAGCTGATACCAGCTATTGCAAAGGAAAAGTCAAGGCAGCACAGACCTTCCCAAAACATTTAAGACCTCATAAATAATGCAGAATGGACACAGTATTTCAGTAAAATTGGTTACTTGCCTATAGATGTCCATACATGCGACTATACATTGGTTATCACAACAGTTATCAAGCAATTTGTTTCCACATATTTGGTTAACAATGAATGACATGCCAGAAACTTCTTTTAGTCTAACAGGGATGAATCTAATGGACGAGTTACAGTGGGCCGAGTAGGTGAAGGGGGTGGTCTTCGACTGGAGAGAAAGAGAGAAGAAACAATAAGCACACTGAGAATGACCCTGGCTCCTCTCACTGTAACTATGTGAAGATGCACATACATGTGAACACAACAATCATTTCCACATACAATGATGCATGCCAGCCCTGAGCATCCACCAGAAGAAAGGGACGTGTTTGCCACATGCATACAGTGCCTCAGCCCTCTCATGCGTTGCCCAGCTTTTCTCTCTGGTCCACAGCCTGAGTATTCTCTGAACGCAGTCACCTTCTTGTGCCATGGAAACCATCAGAGCAGGATCGTTATTCCCATTTTCTCAAGGGTCAGTCCCAGCCTGGACAGCCATGGACCAGACTTACAGGCACGTGTCAGAGTGGCCAGCTGGATTCAGGAAGACAGCCTGCAGCAACTTCAGCTGCTGTTTGCAGAAGCAGAAACCCCTGCAGTTCCTTGCACAGTTGGGCCACCAGAGCCATGCCAGTATGCCTGAATTTGAGGCACAAATTTCAAGCTTTATATCAACTGCCAGTTATGAAAATGAGAGGCGTGGCTATGGCTCCTGGATTCATTCATTTACCACAAATGTGTTCCTCTATCAACATCATAACTGCTAAGTCGTAGATTTCTTTGGGAAGGTTTATAGGTCTTTATCCCCTTTTAAATGGCTGATTCAGCACAGGTTCCTGAGTACTGCAACCCCCCACCTTTCAATTCAGAATGCTGCATCATCTGAAAAAAGACCACAGTGCAAGAGTCAACAGCAGTACATCCCTGAGCATGTTCCACCTGCAGTCCAGGCTGAGCTGGGATAGTCCAAGCTGAGAACTTACCCTCTCTCACTTTGTCCAAGGGCAGCACACCAATCCTGCAGGAGTTGTAAACAGATTTTCTCCAGTAGCTACACAATTGCCTTTCACATTTTTGTGTGTATTTAGGGTACAAAGCTCGTATCAGCACTGTGTGGAGGTAACTCCATCAGCTTAGTTACACAGAGTACCTTGTTAACTCTCCATTCCATCTGGGCTGAAACACCTCACCACTGAGCAACGCCTGTGCAGAATCTGAGAAGATGATACCTGTTTGGCCTTCAGCACTTGCTCTAGCTTAGACAGTTCTTTCCAGCACTAATTTGTGCCACAGAAACATCCCTAAGAGACTGTTACTCCCAGCCAGCCTGCTCCCTTAGCTACCTATGCAACACCCTCCACCAGTGTGTTGTTGCTGCAGTTATTCCAAGCCATCTCTTACACAGTGTTTCCGCTCCCCGTTTTCTTTAATAGCAAATGCCAGCTTTCTATTCCTTAACCCAGCCCAGATCATCACAAGAATGCAGAGCTGCTCTAAGAGAGGCAGGAAGCCTCTGAGAGTCTGAACAAGGTAGGGAGCTGAGGGCTCCTCAGTTCCCATCCATCTTCAGCTGACGTCTTTTATGACCCAGATAAATTGTCCAGCCCTCTCTAACACTGTCCTCCACCTGCGAAAGTAGGAACAGTTCCTGTCTCTAAAGATTACAAAGGAAATTCTGTTAAAGCTAAATAGAAGAAAAAAGAATGTAACAATGTTCTGTTAATCTTTGAACTGGAACATCATATATGAGACAAATTTACACTTGACAAAAAAAGTATTGCTTGGCATAAAGTGCGTCTTGTATGACAATATTCTCTTTTGGGGAAGAAATGAGAATTTTAATCCCTAACATGCAACAAATAAAAAATACGCCACATGAAGCATTCAAGTAAATCAACAAGCTAAAAAAATAGGCAAAATGTAATTTCTTCATGGTGTATTTTTCTTACAGAAAAAATGTTACCGCTTTAACTATTGTTTCTTGTGTTGCTCTAGTGTAGGTCTTCTGGACCCATTTCCAAAATTTGTAGTTTCATAAAGAACCACTTCTAAGGCTCTGCATTTCAGCTGGGTTGCATTAAATTATTCCTTTGTTGAAATGCCTCACATTGCATTGTTTAGCACTTACTGAAAAAATTGCATCATGTGTATACAATTTACAAACAAGGGAAAATGCATACAGCTGTCTTCATATCAAATTTAAAAGATACAAGCCTAAGCATGCATTTTAATACCAGGCTGAGTGCAGCACATTGGATTCAAATAATGTAATTTAGTCAAATTGCCATTTAGCCCAGCAGGATCAGAAACTGGAGAGCACAGTGGGAGGATTTCCTGGAAATAATCAGCCACACCAAACCTGAACCAAAATCGGGTCCGAGCCCCATTTCCTCCTTGAACCAGAGCCCCTATTGCACTCTGACTATTATTCTAAATTTTCCCTGAAGCCCAATCCAGACCTGAACAGGAAAATACCCATCATGTATTTCAAGGAGAAGCTGATACCCCCCCAAGGGGATGCTCTCCAAGGAGGAGCCACTGCCACTGCTAGGTCCTGGGACCAATTTCTGTGATGCAGTTCCCCACTCTGAATATCTCCTGGAGGAGATGCACGCATGGGTCTGCGATGCTCTGCATACATACGCTTGTGTGTCTGTCTCTTCCCAACGAGTATGGGCAGGTATGTACATGAGGAATAGGCAGACCTCTCCTTAGCTCCAGCAGTTGCACAGGCCTTCCTTTCAGCTCCTTAACCCAGTGCACCATGACTAGGGAGTGGGACTTGCATCCTCGAAATCAGAGGTGCATTCCAGAGGTGTGGCAGATGTTTGGGAAGAGGCAGCACTTGGGAAAAGATCTGCAAAAGCTCCATTCACCTGCTGCTGACAGTCTCCTGGGTGGTTTCTGGCTCCTTGTGTCAGTTATGCAAGAGGAACCATGTTCCTGAGTCACTGTTGGAGCACAGTTCAGCTTGGGGAAGAGACCTCAGCCTTGTTAGCCACTGGCATACAGTAACACTCAGTACAAGCTGCGGCTCAACTCATAGTGAGGGAAAGGGCAAGCCCATTAAGTTGCCCATCACTAGACTTCTCTGCCAATATGCCAAGTCATTATGTGACACTGGAAGTAGGATTCAGACCTTTCCCATCCCTCACAGGACTCCCAACCCCAAAGGTGGAGATGCCAACCCACAGGTCTCTTGCCTCTCCCCGTCCCTTACGCCTGGAGAGGTGGCTGGGAGTCCAAGTGCTCCAAAACACACAGGTCTGAGGGCAGCTGAGCGTGCTTTCAGCACCATCACTCTAAGAGCAAAGGGTCCATCAAGGAACGCTGCCAGCCCCTCTGAACATGGAGCAAAGGGGCAGGAATCCAGAGTAGAAAGCAGCAGGGGGAGCTCCCGCATGCCTGTGGATAGGAGCAGGGAAAACCAGAGGAAAACAACCTCCCCCAGATCCTGCCATCTCAGTGAGTAAATACATGACTAAGCCCAATTAAATGTTTAGTCTGAGGCCAACAGATGATAGTGGCACAGACCTTGTTCCTCTGTGCTATTGGATGCACTCTGCCAGCCTGGGGTGTGTTCGAGGTGCTGAGCTGTTCTCAGCCCAAAAAGGCTGCTCCCCATTCATGGAAAGCGCCTTCTTATACAAATGTCACTGCTGCCCTAATTCTGGTTTGGGCATTGTCTCCAATGTTATTGCCAGGGGTCCGAGTGCTGGGGCTGAAACCCACTGCCTGGCCCCTTTCATGCCTGCTCAGCTTGGTGTGGGGCTTTTCTTTTCTTTAGAAAAAAAAGGGGGTGGGAAACAGTGTTTGTAAAAGTTAGTGCTAAAGAGGCAAGGGATCATAGGTCCCCAGGGTTGAGTAAATGAGTCTGCAGAAAGAATCACTTCTTCTAACTAGCACACATTAAGCAGACATAAAGAATTTATCAATGAAAATTGTGGACTAAGTATGTATTTAATAGCTCCCTCATGTTGCTGCAGAGACTCCTCCTTTGAAGAGCTCAGTGGGGTTTTGAATAGAGGATAACTTTTACCCCCGTGCACAAAAGTTTTTTAAAAAGGAGAAGTTTTACATTTACTTTTAACCTAAGCAGCACACCTCATTTTCCCAGCTTTAAAAGAACTCCTAAAAGTTTTAGCTAGGCAAACACAGAGCAAAAGAAACTAAATAAAGCGAGTCTAGACCTAAAATTCGATCAGAAACATATGGAAGCTCTTCAAGCATTTGCCTCTTGAGTAGTGCTATCGCTCCCCACACAGAATCCACAAAATATGCTTTCAGTAAAGCAGGGCTGTAATTACCATGGGAGGCCCCGCTCAAAGAAGATGGCTTCTCTAAGCAGAGCACAGCTAACGTGCTTCTAAATAAAAGGTTTCCACATCCACTGACATTTGACATTCTTATTTGCTTGTGACCACTGGAGAGCACTTGCGGAAGGCATGTGCGTAACTATATTTCTATGATATATCCTATAGATTTGAAATTGTAAATAAAAGCCCATTCTGCTCTCCCTTTTTCATGATCTTGGTTTCCCTATAATGCAGCCCTCTCAGAGTACCCTCATAGGTGACATCATCTTTGCAGAAATTAACAATAAAATATTTAAACAAAATCTCCAATTGGCTTTAAGTCTGACTGCGGTCAGATTTTATTTTAGGTGACAATACAGATCTGGATGTGAGGCATACAATAAGGGGATAAAACAGGGACCCACTTCAGGTGAGGAATACTTACAGTCTCTCATTTGGGTAGTGATTTAGAGAGACTAGGTAGCTTGTTCTTGGGATAGTTATAAATGCCCTGGCTAATTTTATACTTATACAGTTTTGTCTGTTTCAGTAAGATCCCAAGAAACTCACCTTCTACTCTTCTGGGCTTTTATATCAACCTATCTAACTTTTATATATTACCTCTCAACCTCTGTCAGCTTCTGGATTTGGCAGAAAATCTAAACCAGAACCAAAGCTACTGTAGCCATCATGGTTGAAGAACAGAGGTGAGACATGGATGTAGGCCTGATTAGTTAGTCTAAATAGTTAGTTAAGCTGACTAAGTTAGTTATGTCCATGCATACTGAAAACTCTTTCTGGTGTCCAGCAGACGCAGCATGGCTACTGTGGTGTCTCCTAAATATAAAGTAAGGAGAAAGGATCTTGAGTGGAAGAGGGAAAACCAAGAGGAGTAAAGGTACTTGATACTTGATTACCAGTCACAGCAAAGTAGGAAAAGCAGAAAAAGGATGATGACATTAAGAAGAGTAAAGCAGAAATTATGGACAAGAATCGGAAGGAGATTATGATTATGAGAGAGAAGAGAAACAGCATCATGGTGTTGAAAAGCATTTGGGGAATATTTGTATAAGATGGTCCCTTACCCTAATGTAACGGTTCAAGAGAGTGAAAATTTCTCTGATTAGTTTCTGTACTGAAAAATGTCATATTGTCAGACATAAAATGCCTCTAGTAAGCATGCCCACAGATTTACTACCAGCAGGCAAGTCAGGAATGGAAGCACTGAGGCACACAGCACAGCGTTTGAGGATGTGTGCCAGTTCTGAAGTAGCTCTCCAGCTGAACACATATGTATCAGGCTCCATAAACGTGTAGAGAGCGTGCTGCGACTGTACCGCCAGATACTTGCACAGCTATGCATATAGCTGAACCTCACTATTTCAAATGATCCAGCTGCACAACATCCTGTCAGTGGAAGAAGTTTTGTGTTAAGTGTAAGCAAGTTAAAGTTGTTAGATTATGCTATTTTATCTGACGTCTATTTCTTTTAAGTGAAAAGAACAAAAGAGTAAGAGTGAATGGGAAGAAAGTGTCCTTCCACTGGCCACCACCACACTGCAGCAATATAAATCTCCATTTATTCAAATGCTAATAATGTTCTAAAGCATTAGGGCTACTGAGGTTCCACTCTGTGTGATTTAACTTAATATAGATACTCCTTTCAGTGGCAAAGAGGTCCAAAATATGATGCTCCACTAGATTAATTTATTAGTTGCAACTTAAGTTACATTTTCTATCTGACCATCATAAATTAATGTCTAGCACACACACACACAAATATATTTGCATGTTTATATGGGTGTTGCATTCCCCCATTAGTCATTTCAGGGAATTAACATGTCATATGAAAAATGCAGCTTGAATAAACAAAAGTGAATTCAATGAAGCAACCAAGAAAGACTATTATTCTTAACAAACTATATGTTCTTGTTCGCCCTTCAGCGGGGAACAAGTCAAGTAAGCAAGCATGCAACACATTTGTGGAGGACTGTCCCAGCTCTTCAGAAACCCTAAGTCAGGATAGCAGAGATTATCAAAACAGCCCATGGAAGAAGAAAGTTAGGAGTGTTGATAGATTCACAACACTGCTCTACCCTTCTCTACCCACAGGAGAAGATGATAACAGAAGGGCCACAAAATCAGTATAAGGGACATTTCATCTTCACACAGTAGTTCAGATATTGTGTACTGGTCTGTGTTTAGCTGTACTGTTCAGTTTCAATACGAATCATGTACCCTGTCTTTGAATGCCACATCTGCCTCCACCCATTCTACCTTTTTGTCTCTCTCCTCTTTTCTTACCTTGGTGCAAGAAAGCAAGCAAGCATTCTGGTTGTCACCTCCAGCTGGAGTTGCACCTCTTCTTGTCCATGATAACAACTAAATTATCAGTGTCATTGTTCTTGAGTGCCATTGAGTGCCCTCATTCACTAACAATCCAGTACAGCTTGTGGGGGAGAGGACAGTTCCTAGGAGAGCCTTTCAAGATGCCTGCAGATTCAGGAGGTTCACAACATCACTTCTGTCTCTTTAGTTACTGTCATACATTGTCTCTTCTAGTATAGGGATGGCTAGCAATGCTATTCTGCTCACTTCAGACAAGGCAAGAAATTTCCTGCTTAACACACTTGCAGACCCTTCACAGCAACTGTTAGTAAACTACTCTGCCATGAGATTAAATAGTTACAGGGGACGAAACACTTCTTCAGGTTCCTGTATTTCTGACAAACATTTGCTACTGTTTGACTCTACTCTCCTTTTTCAAGTTGAAAGATGCCAAAAATAAACTCCACTTCCTTCTACTAGGAGTTATCTGGAGAGAGAAAAGGCCAAGGAAGCAAAGAAAAAAAAAGAGCTTTTGGTGAAAAAAACTAACAGAATAAATTACTTATTCATTCAGTTCACCAGCTGACACTCCCAAAGCAGGCTTCAACTGTGTTTAAGAACTGCACTTACCACATCACCATTATCCAGGGATCACTTCATTCAACTCTTTTCAGGCTTCTTTCTCTGTCTTTTTCTCTCTCTCATCATTTTACTTATCCTTCCCCATCCCACGGGACTGGTTTACACTAGGAGTAATGAAGAGCTGTCTCCTAGTCTGATCCACTTTGCTGAGCTTTGAAAGTAACTTGCAACAGTCCTAATCACATGAGCCCATTTAAAAGCAATTTCTGTTGACTAAGGCAGGAGCAAGTAGCTCAGCAACAATACTAAATACAATCAAAACTATCTGTGATAAAACAATTAAGAACACACCTGAAGTCCACATAGAACAAGCCACTCTCCAAATGCACTTGTTCAACTGTCATAGCGTATTGTCAATCATAAAATCCCTAAACCACTTAAGATAGGAAGTGGAGAGCCTGCCTCTGTGTGATGAGAGGAGATGCTGATGGGAGTTAGTGTCAGTCGCAGCAGATACAGAATCTAGGCTGTAACGTCTGACATGCCATGTACTTTGTTACACTTAATCTTCAGGACAGTCATCTGGAGGAGAGGTATGTGAAGGAAGGCAGTGAACAAACCCCTATTGCTAGTCTAGAAGAACACCATCCTTTCAGGGGCAGCAGTCAGTGAAGTTCCCAGAGCAGAAGTGGGAACCTTGTCATATTTCTCATGGCACTGCAGTTCAGGCAGCTGAAGAATAAGTTCTGTGCAAATGCCATCCCAAGTTTCTTGTACGATCAGTATTGAAGAACTATAATGGAACCACATCAGTTGTTGTATTGTGATTTTTTTATGTTTTTAAAACTTGCTGTGACCTGTTTTCTGGCTAACCCCTCCAATATTTATTCCCCTTCAGAATGCTACTTCTTTCATTGCTTCTGTGAGACCTGAAGCTGCAAGATGACCCCAGGCAAGATGACCATTATTTTTGCATGTGGCAGTACGGCTCCCCTAAGCTAGTGGTTGTCACAGCCGATGACACTAGGCTGCTGTTAAGAAAGACTGCCAAATATTACATTTTATGATTTGAAGATTAGATGAAAAAAAACTTTAAAAGAAGACAGAAATACAAGGAGCAGCAGACAGATTTACAAAGGTGCTGGGAAAGGAATAAGTTGGAAAGAAACAAAGATAAGATGGTGAGAAGGAAAGGAGGGAATACGTGGGGAAGGAAGACAAATGTAACAGGCAGAAAACCAAGTAAAAGGAGAAGGTGAAGGAGGAAGCAAACAGGATGGTCAAGAAAGGGACAACCAAAAAAGAGCAGAAAAAAGAGAAAACAAAATACTGATTAAAGAGTCAGTGGAGGAGTGGGAAAAGCAGACCTCCTTTCTAAGAGATAAGGGGAAATAAATGGAGTCTCCTGCTCAAAGCAGCTGGCAGCAAAAGGAGCATATTACAACCAGACATGTAAATCAGACTGGTGACAAATTACACAGGGTCTCTTCCCTCAGTGCAGAAATCACAGAAAAAATAACTGCTTTTCTCAAAAGTCTTGTGACTTTGGTGTCCTTGGAGAGGCAGAACTGGAAACATACTCCCTGTAGGGGAGCAGCATCCACTCCTGTGATGGGCTTTGCATCATATGTGTAGCTCTCTATTGACAGACATGAAAAGCAGAATTAAATTAGTTATTCTTTGACTTTCTTTTTCTGCTTAAATTCAGCAGAGTTTTGAAATCTTGTTGCTCTGCTTGCATGAACCACTCTTACTTGCTGATCATAATTTTTCAATATAACCTTCACTTAGGATCCATTCAAAGGGGATAAATGGATGCTACTGTTGGATAGAGCTGTTCTTTTCTCCTTGGGTGTTCAGCTCAGCATGCAAATGCTCTAAGATGGGCACTTATTAATCCTACCAGAAGAGTTTGCTGCAACAGCTATTTGATTATTATTTATATTCCACTAGAAAATACAAGACTAAACTTGTAAGGCTGCAAAGCCAAACATTCAGAGAGGAGATTCCCAGCCTAAAGCAGGTTAAGGCCTCACATGCCTATACACTATGACAGATTTTCATCAGAGGATCACATGTAATTTTTGCAATAGATACCATTAATGTTCAATCCACAGTGTTAGACTTTACATGAAATCTTCACAAAGAACTCTAATCCGTAAAAATCCATCATAGAAAACCTACTTTATGGTTGATATTTGGCAGTTAAAGAACGGAGTACAGAGCCTGAGGACCAGGAAATGTCAGGCAGTGACGCCTTCTGCAGTGCTTCTGGCTTTGTCTGGAATTTTCTAACTGTAATTACTGTCAAGTATAAATACTTTTTTTGTGCCAAGTTGGCAGAAATATGTAATCATGGCTTACAACAGGTCATGTAATTAGCCTCAGTGGCATAATAAAATGTAGCTGCATAGCAGCCATCACCTCTTCCACGCTGGCTGGCTGTGGGTTGAAGTAAATTGTAGGGAGAGTATGCGACTGTTAACGAACAGCACAACACGAATTCTCTCCCTGTTGCTTGCCTCACATACAAAGACCACCCTCAGCTCCCAGGGACCCAGCACCAGTGTGCCTGAGGGTGAGATATATGTTCTCAAAAGCATTTACGTTCCTGCCTGCTTGAGTGGATAATCCAGCCTTTCAATACCTCCATTTAACTAGATCCCAGGGTTCCACATTGATTGGGGTCAGTTATGTTTTAATGGCCAAGTGAGTAACAATCTCCAGTGCTTTGCTGGGAAAGCCTTCATGAATCCACAGTAGCATTGCAGAGGACACAGAGAAAAGCGGAGCACCCTCCCACTCCCACAAACACCATGGGCTCTGCTGCCAGGAGGAAAGCATTTCCAATTCAATTGTTTTCCTTGTGGCAAAGCTGAGATTCCCATTCAGGACATTTAAAAGCCATATATCAAAGCATCCACCACAGAACTAAAATTGGTCAAGATCAGGCTTTCCAAACAGGCAAACACCCATCATGGTAAGCTGAAGTGGCTCTAATGCCTGCTTAAAGCCTTCTCAACAAATTGAGTGCACAGCTGCATTTTCTTTCAAAATACTACTGCAGCCTTTTAAGAGAGGAGGAGAATAATCTACATTCTGGCAGCAGAGAGTATTTCATATATGCTTTGGCATCAAGCCCTTAAAGCCAGAGGCCTTTACTCACAGGCTTTGCTGGGAGAGATCCACCCACCTCAAGTGGGATTAATTAAAAGAGGCATGTATCATGCAAATAGTTTCTGTTTCCTTACAGAAATATTCAGAACACTTAACGCAAACCAGCTTGAGAATCAGACTGAAGCAAGGAAGAAAATTATCCTGCTCCCCTAACCCTGTTCAGTGAGGAACAGTAAGAAAATGCTGAGAGCTCACAATTTCAGTACAATTCCTTAGATTAAATACCTTAGATTAAAACTTGAAGGGGAAAAGGATTTTTTTTTAAAGACAGGACTTGTATGGCACTGTAAGGTGGTCAATTCTCCAAACTAAATGTGTACTCACATGCTCACTGGAAATGGACGGTCCTAATCTTACCCCTGGAAATGATCTCTTTATCTTAGGGCAGAACAGGAGAAAACAGAAAGCTTATATTTCTTCAGCATGTCAAGATATTCAGCTCCATGTGACAGTGACGGCAGCCGCAACAAAAAGCTCCTTTGGAAAGCTAGAGGAACTTTAAAAATAGAACTTTCTTCTCAGGAAGCTAAACTATTTCCTTAGATAGGAGAGACTCCAACACTTCAAGGAATCATTGCAGCAAACGTCAGTGGAGCAGTTGGAGCACAGAGCCCAGTTCAATAATAAGTCATGGAGAAAGCTCTAGTTTCCACAAGAAATCTTCCTCAAAACTATTTCTTTTTTCCCTTTTAATATCTTAGACCCATTTTCCGAGTCAATTTCCTATGATTCTGCAAAGGCTGTTATTAAAACCAGAATGAACGTAGCAGAAATTCCAGGGCTCAGAAGAAAAGTTTAATAGGCACAGGAGTAAGCCCACACTGTCCCCGCTTAGGTGATTATCCCTGCAGCCCCTTCCCTGGGATTTCCTCTCTTGGACTTTAGTCAGCAGGAGAAACGTGAAGTTTCAGTAAAACAGCAAACCCTTCCTTCACTCTTAACCATCTGAGATTTTTTTTTATGCCTGAGGCTTTCATAGCTCTAAAAAAGCTATGTAGGATCCAGGCCAGAAGATGTGTATGGCAGACAGTTTTTCCACAAAAATGTCAGGCAGTTGTATATTCAATTCTATATCCAGCTACAGTGTTTTAAAAACACTGACCTTCAGCAGCCACTGCTTTGCGTGCCACCAGGGGTAGTCACGACTGAGTCTGCTTACTCAAGTGCCTTTTGTGTCCTTCCTGCTCTCCATCCCACCTATTGCTTCAGCATCAAAAGTTGATTATCAGACATGCTCTTGGCAAGCCACTTCAGGAAAGCAATGCACATGCAAAAACACAGTCAGGCAGGACCAAGGAGATGTGCTCACTTGCAGGGCAAGGCAAGAGGCACCAGGGAGCTATGGTTCTCTTTCCAGTAGTACAACTGACAAAACACTGGACCTCATTTCTGCATCTAGCATGTGATTAAGCCTCTGATAGCACAAGGATGACAGTGCCCTTTGGCTCAGTCCCAGGCTCTCCCAGTGAGAAGACCCTGCTCATACTTCTTCCTTATCAGTGTGAAGATTAGTACCCAGAAAGGCCATTCCAGGTTTCTCCCCATTAGTCTCACTGCAATCTATGGGGTATCCTTCAAGACAAATAGTCCATTCCATGGTTGGGCACTGATGCAACAACACCCTTTTCACAACAAATATATAAAAATACTTCATTCTTTTGATAGACTTTATTTATTTATTCTTCATATTATAGAAGATAGTTATGCAAGAAACACTGAGCCTCCAATTTAGGTTACTGACAAACACAACAGGTCTAACCTATTTAAAAGAAATTTTTTCTCTAAAGGTTCTCTTCTCATGTACCATTTCCAAATTCAAAAAGTGCACATTTTCTTTTTGTTTCTATTTAACTGGCTTTTTTTTTCCCCCAAACACTGACTAGTTTTAATGTAACAGTTAATTTATTAAAACTGAAGAAACCTCTTTGTTCCAACCTTGCCTAATCTGCCCATGCCTCTTGTAATTCAGGAAGTTACCGAAGCCTTTGGAATCAGAGGCTTTCATATACATATATATATATGAGTGATTATGTGTATTATGTCATTGTGAAAATAAATACTAAGGACATTTTGTTCATATAACGTATATTAAAAAAGCATTGAATGGCACACAAAACTATAAAATATGCAAAGCTACTTTAAAAAGTACTGATAAATGCAAAGCCTGAGGAAGGAAAAGAAAGAATGTGTTAATGAAAATGTGGTTCCTTAATGAATCCTTCTGTGTTGTATGACCTGCACTGTTGAGACAACTATGTACCATTTTTAACTGGCTGTAAATCACTTGCCTTGTGGAATAAAACTCAGGGTCCTATCAGTTTGTTCCACTACAAGGTTTGTTCTTATTCTCTCCCAGTCGTACCCACGCCCCTCTTTTGGAGGGGTAGATAACTTCCATCTCTGTAATCTCTGCATGGGTGCAACATGAACAGAACAAAGATTCTTAATGTAGAAAAATCTAGTGCCTTCAAACTGATGGATGGATTTTATTTCTTTTTCTCCATGAAGAAGCTTCCTGTCTCTTCAAAAAGCTGTATTTGTGCAAAAAATTTGTTCCTCAAAATGCCTTAGACTCTGCACGGAATGCCCAATTTTGTTTTGTTGCAAGACTTACTCAACAATGGTGTTCGACTTTTGGACACAGTGCGGAATCTGTCTGTTATGCTAAAGGGAAAGAACCACGCCCACCACCAGGAATATTGGACATCTTACCTTGGGATGCTGGGAGGAGCCCGGGATGGCCGAGAAGGAACCTGGGGAGGTCCTCCATGGGCTTCACTTGGAAATGGAGGCAGTGGTCCTGGGCGGAATGGGACTCGGGGAGCCCCCATCTGAGGACCTGGAGATGGGATTGCAGGAGCGGGTCCTCGGCCAGATAAAGGTCTCATTGGAGGATTGTTTAATGTAGGTCTTCTTGGAGTTGAGGGACTTGGAGGAGGTGATCTAGGGAAATATCAGAGATTTAAAGAGTTCAGTAAGGTGAGGTTTGGGGTTTTGTTTTTGGGGGGGTTAAATTTTATTTTTCATCTTTTAAATGTTAAACAGAAATTAAATCCCTTTTTTCTTGGCATTTTCCTTTGCTGTCAGTGTCAGAGCATCATATATATGTAAGTCACACACTTACCTTTCCCACAGACAGAAGGCCTTACAATAGTCAGAAATAAAAACACAGCCAAAGAGGTAAATTTAGTAGATTTTAATATTAAGATTTCTAATGATGTTCTGATAAGCAGGTTTTCTAGGACATGGAGCCTAACATGCTGAAGTCTTCTAACAGTTTGCAAGAAGAGTGATTGTGTGGATACACAATCAGGGTTACAGAAGTGGCTGCTATCTGAAGCATCAGACAAGCTATAAATCCACTGGATGGTCTTCTACAAGGCAAACATCCCACCTGCTGTTCACATACATACCCACAGAAAGTGCATATGTGGGAAAATGTTCTGATTTCCCTCGCAAAAGTCATTGAAGACTTGGAGGAGTATCTGCCTGAGAAGACAGAGAGGGAGGGACAATGTCTGCCTGTACTAAATCTAATTGCAGGACAGATTTGAGGATCCTTACCTGCGGGCCTGCTGAAGCCAAGAGTCATCAACAGGAGGGGGTGCGGGGGTTGAGACAGTGCTAGTGCTAATATCACCGATGATTGCTAGGGCTTCCTTTAGCGCTTGGTACATGCGGAGCGTTTCATCGCGCCTCTGCACCTGTTCAGCTGACTCCTCCATTAGAGTGTTTTGGTCCTCAGAAGAATACAAGTGAGCCAGGAGCTCTGCGTTGATAAATTCTTTTACCTATTTCATCATACAAAAAACCCCCACCAAACAGATAAGCAAAAACCCCAAATCTATTGAAAACACATTACTGAACAAATATGATGTGAGATCCACAGAACCAGGGGACATATCTAAATTTAATCTGGGTCTCCAACTACCTAACACCAGTTGTACTGGGCATACAGTTTTTGTTAGGTCAAAGGCTGGAACAGGAGCTGAACAGAGCAGCTGGAGAAGGATGGACTGGACCTTTCAGCAGCTGCCTGAATGCAGATGGGCTCAATGCAATTACAGAACCCTGTTCCGACAAAACAATTCCCACGTGAAGATAAGATGGTTTTGTGCAGTCGCTCCACAGTGCACTGCGGCATTTTTTTGCTGCCTATCTTTGACAGACTGGACATGGCTGGAGTGAACAGTGGTCTGTGTCTCTAAAGTGACACCTATGTTTGAGTTTATTTCCAACATGCTTCCCAACAGCTCCCAGGAATCAGCTGGCATTGTGTTCCAATTCTAAAGAGCTGAGAGGTAAATGATAGCTATGAGCAATAGCATCAAATACTAAATTTCCCTGGGAATGGGATTTTTCAGGCTTTATAGCATCTCTGTCAATTATTTTCTTAGCAACAATTTACCCTACTGAACAGAGTGTCTTTCATCTTCAACAACTTTGTCAGATTCCAAATACCCCATCCACACACATTCAAATTGAAGGGAGAAGTCCCTGAGTAATCTAATTTACCATATTCATTTCCTGCTATGCCTGCCCTGGTTATGGAAACCTGGGCCACATTAGGAGAGATAAAAAGCTAGAGGTACTCTGATTAAATAAGACTGTGGTAAACAGACCAACTGCTGACCTACTAAATCACTGCACTTGAGACTTGTGTTGCTGTTCTGATCTATTCCTCATCTGTCTTTCTGCTTTATAAAGCTTTTTTGAGCTGGAGATACTAACGATAATACATTCCCAAGATTCTGATTACATAAACCTGAGCTCTGTTTGCATGTCGGTTTGTGCTAGTTCAGCAACTTTAATTTAAATTCTGACACCAGACTAAGGCAAAGTTTGCATTAAGATGAGGTCAAAGAAAGCAGTCAAACTACGTGGGCACAGGACCCTCTGTAGTCACCTAGCAAGGAGAAGGCAGCCAGAACAGATCCTACAGGGAAACAAAACCATGTTGCTTGGGCTTGACTGTCATTTCCCATTCACGTATGACAGGAGATGCACAAATTCTTAGCAAAGCCTGCAAAAATTTTCCATGAGTCTCATGCTGTTTTCCAGTAGATGGTACTGATCAAGAGCCAGAGTACACTACTTTCCTCATGATCACCAGAAACCCCACATTAAAAACAGATATCATAGTTAAACAGCATCACATTCAACTTGATGAAATGAGCACTTTAATGGCATCACTTCAAAAAATAAAAATCCTAAAATTAGATTAAGGCCAAAACTGATTGTAAAAGCATTGTTAAACCACAAATATCTGTTTGAAAAAAATCAGCCTGTGACAATTATCATGACAGATCCCTGTCTGCCACTAAGAGGAGACCAAAGTAACTCCTTGAACCCTTCTGGAAGGCGAACACTGCGGTGCTAAAGATGGTTCTTGGATCAGCCTCCTTCCATCTGCAAACAGATGGACTGTACTGGACAGAGGAAGATCTTCCACAATAGACACTTTCACCAGCTTGGAAAAGGAAGGGAAAGTCACACTTACTCATGCCTCTGCTCCTTTCTAGAAACCAGACTCAGGGCAGTTTAAAACATTTTCCTTCACAGACAACAGGACTGCAGTCAAATCTGAACCATAGCAAGCATTCAAAACACTAGTGGCACAAAGTCTGCCCTGTAACTCCGAAGTGGGGTTACAAGAGATTGCAACTTCATTCATCAGTGGGCAGACTACAACGTACACCACTGCTTTAGATACAAACACAATCCATTCCTTAACCTTACATTTGGTAGTAACAAGTACTTTGGAGCTTGCCTACACAGCTGAGATTAATATCAGCCCTGCTTACAGAGTGTCCGCTGTCTGCCCTAAGACTATCCCTCTTGGATAATCTGCGATACCTAGGCACCATGAAATGCAAATTCTGAAATGTATGTTTTGCTTGTGCATGTTTGAATTGCTAATGGTAACTCAATGCAGTTCTGTGTGGTAAATGCATTTTCTGTTACGGTAATCAACATCCACCCTAAGGGAAGAATAAGGGATGCATTTGGAATACAACAATCTAGGCTTAGGCCTCAAAATATGCTCAGGGACAGCATCCAATTACTTTCTGTACACTGAGTTTGAACCTGATATTTCCCTTGAATTGTAAGTGCTCATTTTCAGGCCCATAAAGTGGAAAGGAATCTCTAGGACTTGGGAGGTTACAATTGTCATGGAAACAAACTCCTTGGATAGATTTGTTTCCAGAGTTTTGGCGGCAACATGATGGGGTAGCAGAAAGTACAGAACATGCTCATTAAGGAGGAGGGAGGGTGTTTTCACTTAATTCCTGGTGGATTGGCTGGACTTCTGAAGACCCCAAGGAACACACACACACACTACTGAACAGCACCTACCTTCTATCACAGCTTCACTGCTTTCCAGATCTTTGCACAACCTTTTGGTGTGGCTCAGAAGTCTTAATTCAAGCATTTCTTTCTCTTTGTAAAAGAGCTGATTTTGAAAAATTTGTATTTTAGCTGTTGGTTTTAATATGGTATTTTACTGCCTATGCTACCCAGAAACAAGCGCATTAATGTTTCTAGTCTCACTCTTCACAGTGAAGTCTTTGTTTTGATTCTTTGCCACAAATTTAAATTCTCAGAGGTGTAGGTCATAGCTTACTAGCAAGCCCAAAGACAGCTATGGACTGTGAGGTCAACTGAAAGGCAGATGATGTTGTAAGCACTTTGTTTCTGTGTGCCACGTCAGCCAGTCAGGCAGAATTCACCAGTGCCACGGCTGATGAGATTAAAAGTACAAAAGTTAGACTATTCTACTTCTGAGTAAAGGACACACTTCAGAGACTCTTAAACTATTCCATATGAGGAGGTGAGTGGCAGAAAACTTAATGTAAACTTTCAAAAGGAACTGCTCACCAAACTCTGCAGTTTATGGAATGAGAATTACAACAGCCCTTTCCAAAGGCACTGAACTTGTGCTAAGCTGAAGAAGCAAGTTGCTTGCTGTGACCTGGAAAGAGCAGAGGGAATACGCTCACCCTACAAATTCAAGAGGATGACTGATTTTAGGGAAAAAAGGGGCAGTACCATTGTTCCCATACTCTTTTGCAAAAACTCATCCGTGACTACAATGGCCTGACTGCCCTAAACCTAAAGAAGTTAATGGAATATCTCTCAACTCATGCAAAAACTCTGCTTGGATTATATGTACTAGGAAATCCCACTACAATTTCTGGTCCAACCACCTAGCTCTCAAGTGCAACACAAATTCCACAGGACTAATGAAATCCATCAGACTAAGCCTAGAGGTGGCTCTAAGTCAAAACTAAATGCTGCTTTCTAAACAGATTTGCCTTATAGTATATTATATTTTACAAACTGATTGGTGTGATCACCTCACAGAAAAGGTGCTGCAAGCAGCTAACAGGAGCTGTGCTCTCAATTTTTAATGTATATGGCAGCAGTGGCACTAAAACTAAGCTTAGTTTTCAAGAAAGTCCATTTCAAACTCTGCCGAGATGCAGAGGCTGAAATACTAGCACAGTGGAAAAGCAATAATATCTGAAAGCTTTTTCTTTAACCAAATAATCTTCAGATCTAAGAAAGACACACACAATAAATCAAACCACCACATCTGCTTATCTAAACAACAGCGTCCAAGGCTTCGAGATTTACTCCTTGAAAATAGTAACCTGAAAATATAAAGAAATCCAAATAAAATAAGAACTGTTTTAAGAAACCATGACAAGGGCCACACACTGAATATCAAGGAAGAACAACTCTGCTCTGCTGCTCGCACAGACTGCCCAGATGGAGCTCCCAGACCTTTCCCTGTGATAGCAAAAACAAAGCAGAAAAAAATAATAACTTATATTCTGATTAAGATGTAAATTAATTTAATCTTTAGCATTTTGGAGTGATCACTCAAGGCAGTGTACCAGCCTTTAGAAGGCCATAGTACTCCCTACAAACCCAGAAAATCGGAATACTTTGTCTATAAGTGTCACATTTATGAAAGCATATTCTTTTTAGCTTTGTGCTGTTGGTGCTCCTGCATAGGAGATGTGTTTGCATGACCATGAGAGATTTAACAGATATTAAAATAACTTAGAACTCTGGCTGTTACTTACGTTGTTGATCATAAGATGCATGATTGTTTTTGGTATCAGATCACGGATGCATTTGTTTATAATAGACATGTAGGAGTCCACAAGATTTCGAATTGTCTCCACCTGTCTCTCCAGCTGAGGGTCCATTGAAAAATTGTCTGCTTGGCCATTCTCATCACTTTCAGTCTACACGGTAGAAAAACAAGAAAAGTCAAGTATTTCAGACTGCAATAAGCTGGAGATACATTGGGGAAACCCTCTGGACTTATGCTATGGTAATACAGCAAAGGGACTCATACAAAATGTTGCGAGCTTAAATATGAAGTACTGGTCTGTTTAACAATATAGCATTTATTATCATGAAATCTGGGCTTTTAGAGGTTAATGCAATATGAGATGCAAGACCCTTTTCACAAAGTATATGATATACTTCCATAAAAATTTGTAATTTGTCTTAAAGAAAGTTTTCAGACAAAGGCACGTGGTGGTAAATGAAACCCCAAGAAATTATCTTAGATCACTTCCTGCAATACTTGTTATGAAATCTTTCACCAGATTCCCCGCCTCGACCCATGCAACAAAGCAGCTCTGTAAGTCTGGATTTTAAATTTTACCCTGCTATGGGTAAAACGCATCCTTGTTATTTAATACTGACTCTGTTGTGACAAATTCTGCAGCTCAGCTTCAAACCTGTTGGATGTGAACAAGCACCTATATAAACAAAGGATTTATGAAGGATAACAGCTAAAGCATCATTGGTTCCAGTGCTCAAGGCCCAGCACAACATAGGCTGGGTTATATATTGGAGGACTCCTTTTCATTGGACAGAAAAAAAATCCTTTGTACGTAAACAGCTGATGTAATTAAAGAAAATACCAGGGACTTACACTGGAAGCTGAAAGGTAACTACTTTGCTTCAATCTGGCCTGTATAAATAGATGAAAATCTAAAAAAAGAGTAACCTTTTGGCAAAAATCAAACAGCTTTCTGAGGCTTAAACATGCCAGAAGAATGGAATTTCAGCCTGGAAAGTACAAAGAACAAGGTCCTTTCCCCAAACTCAGACATATAATACGCCCTGAAAATGACCACCAGAGCCTTATTAGTAAGAACTGCAAAATCTAAACCTGTTCTATTGGTACCTATAGGTGTAACACGAATAAACAGAACTTCTCTGCACAACAAGAACAACCCAATAACACGAACAGCCAGATTCTCATCACAAGTTTATGTAAAATACAGCAATTGGATGAAATTTGCACACTGCTGGTGCTTTACAGATCTCCCAAGCAGTTGAAATAGGTAGCTAATATTAGTGAAAGACTATTACAGCTAGATATGCAAACATGTCACCAAAGAGGCTTCTCCTTGCATGAAATCTATTCTCGCTGAGCCACAAAGAGATGCCCAGTCTCATCTCTTAAAGCAGGGGCAGCTTCTGCTCGTGAAGCATTAGCAGACAGACCACTTCATGTTCACCGCTTGTAAAATACGGTCCAATCCAAATGAAATGGCAATGGTTGTGATTTGTTAAGTTAGTTTGGTTAAGAAATAAGATCCAATGTACCCCTTAGGAACAAAACTAAATGTTGGTAGAAGTTTCAAAAGTTCAGATTGTTTTTAATTACAGATGAATTACTGTCAACCCAGCTAATCTATGGACTTCAAAAATAATTAGCAGTGCTTCCTAAAAATCTTGGGACTGTGGAGGACACTGAAAGAGCTTTTGATGAAAATCGTGTTTTCAGTTCTGTAACATGAGTAGGCACACTATCCTATAAACTTTAATCATTTTGTTAATAAATTGCATATGCCGAAAAGTCACAGTGTGCAGATTATTTTCCTCAGCCTCCATGCTTGAAAAGAAATGAGTTCTAATTTTCCCTGTGAAATACCAAATAAATGGAAAATCATACATCTATCGTATACCCAAATATTTTAGCCAAGTAATTGCAGACCAAAATCCCCCTTTCCCAGTTCCCTTGCCTTTGTCTTCTATTCCTTCTCTTTACTTCTTCACTACCTATAGAAAACACAGTTCTTCCATGTATTTCTTTGCCTTCTTTTTTTTCTTCTTCACTATTTAAACTACAGATTGCAATAAGATTCTTAGCTGGTAAAGCAGCAAAGTGACAGATGTTTATCATTATCCTCATCAAGAGAATGTAAAGTAACAATAGTAATTTATCTCTGATCTTCAAGGAAAAGGGTAATAGTCTGCAAACATTTAACCTTTTACATACAGGCTCATAGGTGATATTTACAGAAAGCACATAATGCTTCAGGAGTCTGTCTCTTGTTTGAAACTGTAATAGAGCTGACTTCATACTGTTGATTTATTTTCTCTGAAATAAAAAAAGATCAATCTTTCATGACTTTACAGTAATTTATTACGAAAGCTTCTGGCCATAGCATTCCTAATGATTTGATGTCTCAACAGAAGGCTTTTCATGCCAGAAACCATCTTGTTTGCATCGAATCACACACATGAAAATCTGCTTCTGACAGATTTCTGTGCTCTACAGTACACCTATAAGAGCTATCATCCTCTCTTTTGTAGGCCATCTCTTCATGATGCCAACAGCAGCATCTCTGACAGTGAGGTTGCCAGGTAAAGCTGGGCATCACAGCAAGAGAGAAGTGATGTAGGCGCCCTTGTCTATCTCCATGCCATTCAAAACAGCTGGTTTTCTTGCTGAGCATCACAGTGACTCTTGCTTCAGCGCAAGCCACTCAAGTCTCTACCACTTTGCATTCTAAAAAGACTTTTGCACGTCTATTGTAATGAACAAACACAAACTAGAATACGCCTCTCTGACCGCTCTTGAACAGAACATCCATTCTGTACAAAAGTGGAGAGTGAAGAAGCTAGTAACTGGCTCTGTCCCTACTTTACAAGGAGCCAAGGCAGCCACCATCCCCTTTCAGTGCTGCTCAGAGCCCAGACTTGCTAGTTCAAATAGCAAGTGCCAAGGGGCAGCCTATGAATCTGGCCTAAGTTTTCATTCAGTTTACTCTTGCCTAGTGCTGCCATTAACTGCTGTTAGGAATGGAATATTATTACTTCAAATGAATATAACTGCAGTTACTTTAGGAATGCGATAAAGCCAATTAGATTCATCTTGGAAAACTCACATTCAGAATATCTGATGAAAATACACCAAAACTACAAAGAAGCAATAAGTGAATAAAAACACGGATGAAAAGAAGGTAACTTGGAAGTCCTTTCATTTATATACATTCATGGTCCTTCCCTTCTGCTTTCTCTGCGCTGTGGGAGAACAAAAATAAAATCCACCCTTGTGCTCCACAGCAGGTCTCACCTGTCCTTCACAAGCTGCTTTGTCGTCTTTGGACACAAAACATGCAACACTGCTGCTCTTCTACGTGCATTTAGGTGCCTTCTGTACTGAGAATATATTAAGAATTAACTAAAGTGTCACACTAAAGAAGACTAAAAACTGCATGTGAAATCCAAACCAGTAAAGTTTGTGGGAATTTTACTGGTGGCTGCAGGGGGAATAGGGTTTCACCCTTCATATGCACTTCTACCAGAGAAGTTAATGATTTTCTGAAGACTGCCAGTTCTCTGCTGCAAGAGAAATTATTTAGTGTGCTACAAAGGGATGTAGGCACAAGGAATTATGTTCAATCCAAAAAACTAAAGGAGAAGTAGCTCAGAATATCAGGACAATTTTCCCAATTGTGAGAATAAAAAGCATGTTGAAGAATGTCCCAAGAAAAATTCAGAGCAAAACTGGTAACATACTACAAACAGTCCTGAGCTGGCCACACAGGGAGCGCAATACTTCTAATTTCCATGATTTCATGACATTCAGGGCAGCTGCCAGCATATTTAAGAATGTCTTGTATAACATTCCTGATGTCAGTTCCAAGAAGGAGCATTTGTCTAGTGTTTTCATTAAAGCAGAGTATCAACCAATTTTCTGTAATCAAAAAGGCATTCTATTAGAAATGACTGAGAGGAAGTAGACTGGAAGGTGATGGACGAAGGGGTAAAAGTAAAAACAGCAGCATAGCAATGCTCTCTATGCTAAGAAACAGGTCCGTGGCTGCAGTGAGAAACCAGTCATTTAAAAGCTGCATTCCTACCTTTCATTTACAGCTGCAAGTTCATAACAACCACCACCTGAAAATGAATTATTCTCCCAGACTGTATTTATACTTTAATTCACAGCTGCTGTATATGTAATCCTTTTTTTATCCATTCCTGTCCAAAACTGTTTTTATTGCACCAACACTCAGCACACTGCAGTTGTCCTAAAGTGCCCCACCTTTTCCTAAATCTTTGCAAATGATTCTTGATATTCTCTCTTCATTGCAGTTTAGTGCTGTCTGTATAATTTAGCTAATTTACTCTCAGCTGTACATAGTGTGCCTTTTGCCAGAGGACTGCTGAAACCACATGATGGCTTCACACAGTGAGGTTTTCTTACTGGAAGGAACCACAAGTAAATGACAATACATTACTTTTGTGTATTTACAACAAAGCAGAAAAAGAACATTTCCCGAGTAGCTTGGAAGCTGTCCTTTTCCCTCACAGAGGGTGACTCTGCCACTCGCTTCCACGCTTTCAATATCTCCTGACTTTGTACTGCCATTGCCTTTACTGAGCCACCCACAAGCAGCCCCTCTCAGCTGCTATGTTTTCAGCAGCAGCCTCAAACTGTCCTAAGCAGAGGTTGTGATCCTCGTTCCCTTGCATGCACCATCTCCCTCCCTTCATACACACGCAGAAAAAAGATCTAGCTTACCTCAATTTCATTCAAAAGTATTTAACTCTCTGGGTTAGCTTAAACAATTGTCTGCTTAGAATCTTCTTAGTGGTTACAGACATTGTATAGCACAGACCATTAGCTAAAACCTTCTGGTGAGCCCACATACTGCTCCCCAGATATTTACAGAGCTTGAACCATCCCAAAGATTCAAAATCTGTGTTAATCTCTCTCCCCGCCTTCTTCAATCTAGAAACTGATTTGGAACCATGAGACAGAAAGGAACAATGAGTTACCAGAACTCAGACACCTTTGAAGTTACATTTGTCTTCTAGTTCGTACCAGGTTGACAACTAATTGTGCCAAATCAACCCAATCTCCTTTTAGAGCAAGGATTCAGTATTCCTTGAATACTGTGTTCAGTTCTGGGCCCCTCACCACAAGAAGGATGTTGAGGCTCTGGAGCGAGTCCAGAGAAGAGTGATGGAGCTGGTGAAGGGGCTAGAGAACAGGCCTTATGAGGAGCGGCTGAGAGAGCTGGGGTTGTTTAGCATGGAGAAGAGAAGGCTGAGGGGAGACCTCATTGCTCTCTATAACTACCTGAAAGGAGGTTGTAGAGAGGAGGGTGCTGGCCTCTTCTCCCAAGTGGCAGGGGACAGGACAAGAGGAAATGGCCTCAAGCTCCGCCAGGGGAGATTTAGGCTGGACATTAGGAAAAAATTTTTCACAGAAAGGGTCACTGGGCACTGGCAGAGGCTGCCCAGGGAGGTGGTTGAGTCACCTTCCCTGGAGATGTTTAAGGCACGGGTGGACAAGGTGCTGAGGGGCATGATTTAGTGTTTGATAGGAATGGTTTGACTCAATGATCCAGTGGGTCTCTTCCAACCTGGCTATTCTGTGATTCTGTGTTCTCCCTGTGCTTACAGCCCAAATGCTCATTTCCACAGAAAAGCTGTCAATGGGTCACTGCTCAAGCTGGAAAACTATCAAGGGGACTTTCGTGTGGGTTGTAATTTTTAATGTGGTAATTAATGCCTTAAGGCTGAAGATGGTGGATCATAGCCTGTGCTCGTTACACCTACACATGAGAAGATGCTGAAAATGGATGTGAATATGTTACATGACAGGACCAGAATTTACAATGATCTGGAGAAACAGTTCAAAAAACTAGATGAAATTAATTATAAATAGAAATATTTGACTTGGGCAAGAATAAATCAATCATAAACATACAGCATGAGAACAACCACTTAAGGAGTAGTTCAGCAGACAAGGAGCTGGGTGTACAGTGCAATATAAACAGAGTATTAGTCAACAATGTCTTGTTGTTATGAAATCAGTACAATAATTGTGCACCCAATTCTCGTTATCATGCTAACAGAAATTTGTGGTGCATTTTGAAAGCACTTAGAGGAAATCACTGAAGATGACGTTCAGGGCTCTGTAACAAGGAAAACTTTTCCTCCAAGGAAAAGTTTAGATCAGTTGGGACTGATAAATTCAAAAGAAACCACTCATGGAAAAGGAGAAATGAGCATCTTTGTGGAAAGGAAAGGGTGTCAACAAATATTTGGGAAGTGTTATATGGTAAGAACAGCAAAGCACCAAAGTAGATGGACTAGGGGAGTTGAAGAGTCCCCACCAGAAAACAGATCACCATCCCTCAGAATTGGCCCAGGTACAGAGACATTATTGCCTTGAGGCAGAGGAAAGGAGTAGACAACCCTCCTGCAGTCTTTCCATCCAGTGAGTGATACTGGGTGCAAAGCAGAATGAATTATGAGCCAACAGTACTGCCACAAGAAAGTGTGTTTCTGAAAATACAAACCAAAATAAATTACAATATATTCTACTTTTTCTATTGTTCTGTGCAAAAAATCAGTAAAAATTAAAACATTGCTGTGAATAACCATCTCTCCTCAAAGGATCCATACTCCAGTTTCACCATTTGCTGCCATGCACATCTCTCACACAAAGGACTTTTACATAACCTTCCCTGTGCTGCAAGTTTTGACTCGGGGCCAGCAGCTGCTTCATGCCTTTCAGAACAGATTGCTGGACAAGCAAAAGCAGAAAAGGCTGGCATAAGGGAAACAGCACCTTTGTTTATAAAACAAATACTACTTTGGAATTTGAAAAGTTTTCAGTCAAAGAATTTCCTTGTCATAACAACGCATGAAGTGCCCTATAGGAACACATTAGGAAAAAACCCTCGGATATGAGATTATACTAGCATATTTGGCATTATTTTAGCATAGAAAGAGCTCAGTAGATCTTAGGAAGTCTCAAGTAGTGGTGAGTTGCCCAGGAATTCAAATCATGATGATAAAGACTCCAAGTATGATGATTAGCCCAGAAGATGTTCAGGCTGAAATTTATTCTACATTCATTACCAAGTGCATGAGAAACATTTCCAGAGACAACAGCCTGATCCAGCATTGGACATTAATTGTAAAGGGAACAGGATCCTTTGCTGTGAAAGGAGGTAATCAATGGGTGGAGACATCATCTGGACATCTGGGGATTAAAGGATTTAAGCTCCTGGCTGTGGCATGCAGCTCCCTTAAGAAGGAAAGCAAATACAAGTTTTGCAGCTTCTACCAAAGATGATACAAACAGAAAGCAGGAGAATTCATCATCCATGATGGTGATCAGAGAAGTATTAAGAGTCATCATGAAGACTGACACCTTGCCATTCATGTCTTATTTAGCTCCTTAACAAACTACTCGTAAAATATCATTCTATGAAATGCTGGGGAAATTATCACTATTGAGGATTTTCACTTAGCAGTAACCTTGCAAGAGAGGGTCACTGACCAATTTTTCCTTATTCCAGCAACAATGCACCAGCCATGGCTGGAGGATTCATTTAGGGACAAGAAACTGTCTTTCTTTAGGGGATTAAAATGGGGTAAGTACGCACTCAGTGCATAGACTTTATGAAGGCAAATCACAGAAGACATACTGCCGGAAATTACACGGTTAAACCATTGCTTAGGACTTCATGTGTCTATGTGTACATACATACAAGAGTATACATACACAGAATACAGAAGAGTTGCATGTTTTTCACAAAATGTGATCTTTTAGAGGCAGGCACCCAGAATAAAGAATTAAAGTCACAATCTGTTTTTCCCAGATCCTCTACTGAACTCCTAAGTCCATGGTCCTCCTTCATTTCTTCCAGCTAGTATGGTAACTTTTCAGTACTTACGAGCCTGGTTTAAACAAAAGTGAATGCAGGAGGAGAAGGGCAGTGTGTGTATCTGTATGCATGTTGGAGGGACGGTGTCAGAGGAGGCCTTGTAGTGGGGGAACCCTGTACAGCATCCTGTGCAGGGGCTCTATAAATTGCAGCCTTGTCTTGTATTTTAAGTTGATCTAATGCAATGTGTCACCTACAGCTGCACTCATTCCCATAATAAATGATGTCTAGGAAAATATTCTGAAATTCTCTGATAAGCACCTAGACAAACTCAATGCTTCCTCTCTGAGATGCAAAAGAGGACATTAAACTGTTTTCACCCCCACACCCCTTGAGCCATGAGAAGTACCAGATCTGTCTCTGCTGGGCTAGACTAAGCCCCGGTTCACCACAAACTCAGTGCAGTACCGACAAATGATGTCCATAGTAAATGATGCAAATAAGAAATGTCAGCATGTTCCAAAATTCCTCACTTAATATTATTGCCAGTTGTGTAGTCTGGATAATCAGTAAATAAATCCCTCTAACTTTGCTTGAATCCTTAGGGACTCAATACACAGAAAGCACTTTCTAATTAATTCTTAATAACTTTCCAAGCTCTAAACAAAGTAATTTCCTACTTTTCTTTGCATCCAGTTTTTCCTCTGGCCCTGCAACACCTGATTTAGCAGCAATGATTTCTCACTTGGGATTTCTGCTTCGAACTGGCATTGTTCTTTTTCCTCACACACATGCTTTCTGGAATAGCACAAATCAGTAAGATTTAAAACCTCCCATTCTCGAGTTTGAAGCCCCTAAAGGGAAATTGCAGTTCTGATGCCAAGGAACACAGTTGTACATTATTCGACTTTTCCTCTGTCAGGCTGACAGGAGAGGGAGGAAGGAGGAGGGAGGAAGGAAAGGGGAAAGGAGAGGAAGATGGCAATTTAATAGCAGCCACACTGATTTCAGACAGTTGGATCGCTGTGCTCTGGAGCAGCACCGTTTCCTTTCCTGCTGCCTCCCATTCTGCTGAGCCAGGGTCTATGGGAAGGATTCTCAATCTTTTGCTCCCAGTGTGGACCACATCTTAGTATGGAAATCTGTCTTGTGGACATCTTCTCCCGCAGGCTTGCTGGCTAGCCCTACCTTTACCCCTCTTTTTGATAGACCATTACCAACTCAAGCCTTGCACAGACCACCCCACCCAAATCCCAGATGTGACCTAAATGGGCCAACATTCCTGCCCCAACAAGATGGATTATCCCCCAATCTCTCACCCCAGTTCTTATAGTCTCTGCAGCACCCTCAGTTATTGCTTGTCAGAAAAAAATAACAGCAATGTATTTAATGTATTTTAGCAAGTGGACGTACAAGAACTACCAGCATCTGACGTAGATAAGCCTACCTTTCCCAGATGTTACGCGTATGCCAAACATATCTTGGCCAGAGCACCCGTCAAAACATTTCATTTGATAATTTTGGTTCTGAGATTCATAGCTCTCATACATATTAATGGATTTTCCATAAGTCATCCATCAGGCAGAGTGATAGTGGTCTACAAATTCTGGCAGGACCTTTTTCCCCAGTACAGCATCACCACCACCCATATTCCCTATGTAAAAATTCCCTTAACTATGCAAGTGAAAATTTGAGCTGCAACATTCCTGTGGCAGAAAAGCCTCAAAGCAGATCAGAAGAGGAATCAGAAAGCACTAAGGGCTTTACTGAAGTGTAACAAATTTTGCTAAGCAAAACAAAATCATCCATCCAGGAGCATTTTGGATTTTTGCCACAAGAATAGAAACTGAAAATTAATGGGTAAATTGTTTTCAAGGGAAGAAATGAGTTGTGATCAACTATGCTGCACATATCTCTGGACCAAATGAAATCAGATACTGCCTTATGACAGGGCTTCCATTTTGTATAAATATACCAAAACCCTTTTAATTATTCTACAAAACTGGTAGAAAATGAAAGATTTTTTTTTCCCTCCCTAAAGTAAATGCAAATTTTATTTAAGAGACAGTGAGGTTCTGGTAAGTTAATACATCTCTGTAAGCAACAAAGATTAACACTTTGTATGATAAAAACACATGCTTGTTGTCCCAAAACAAAAGGAAACTACAAAGGCCTCCTTCCCATGGGGAAGTTAAAGGACATCAGCGATCAGCACTCAACATGAACAGACACAAGATGGAGTTCACCACTGCTGCTGAGATCATGTGGCTTTATTGTTGCTGCAAACAATCCTAACCTTGCACTTTGCTTGGATAGAGGCTAAAGTCACTTGGTCTATTCAGCCTGGGGAAGAGAAGACTGAAGGGGGACCTCATAGCAGTTTATGGCTTCCTCACAAGGGGAGGAGGAGAAGCAGGTGCCGAGCTCTTCTCTCTGGCGACCAATGATAAGACCCTGAGGCAGGATGATTCACTGGGGAGGGTTAGGTTGGACATTAGGAAAAGGTTCTTCACCCAGAGGGTGGGGGAGCACTGGAACAGCTCCCCAGGGAAACAGTTAAGGTGCCAAGTCTGACCATATTCCAGAAGTATTTGGACAATGTCCTCTGACACATGGTGTGAAAGTCGGGGTTGTCCTGTGCAGGGATGGGAGTTGGACTCGATGATCCTTGTTGGGTCCCCTCTAACTCATGGCATTCTATGACTCCACGATTCTATTCTATGATATCTTTCTAAATGAACTTTTTAAATACCTTTTCAATTCAAAGGTTTGATCCCCCTCCCTTCTGTTGTTACTGGTCAGCAACAGAGGGTAAATTTGAGACTCCTTTGATATCTCTCACGTTTCTGCTCTGGCATAGCAATGTACAATCAGGGAACTCCATCCTTAGGGCAGCACGATGAAAATACAAATTGCTTTCAGGCAGGGAACAGCAGCTCTCATGCACACTCCCAAGGATTAGAACTGGTTTAGTCGAGAAGTCAAGAAGAAATTGCCACATCATTAGGGCTAGCCCCTCTCCTTTTAGAGGGCTTATGCCAGCTGACAAAGCTAAGTGGTAAGAGCGGTGGTTTAAGGTATCATCCCAATGACTGAACGTCTTGAAGTACAGTTACAGACCCAAAAGTTTCACTCTTCTTCCCCCATCCTTCTATTTTAAAATGTTTTCTGTAAAAAAAATTACCGTGAGACAACTAAATCCAAGGGAGGGAATGGAACTTGAACCTATAGCCTTCTGGCTTAGAGGTGAGACTATTCCTAACTGAGCCAAAGTGACACATACATCATATGCTTTCAAGGTTTTCAGAGAGTCCTGTCATGATTTAAGAACACTAAGCCTTTGTGGTACAAATCACAGCACAGGAAAGAACTGGAGCTCCCTTTTTACTGCTAATTTTAGCCAATGAATTGTTTATAATCTCCTGCAAAATATATAAAGCCTTGTTCTGCCTCAAGCTAAGAGAGAATAGCCTTTCAAAACTGATTTTTAATTATAGAATTCCCTTGCTAGATGAGATGGAGGCAGGTTCCAAAATTGTGTCAGAGTATATGAAGTGATAAAATAAGGACGGGTGAGCTATTTTTAAACACACTCAAAGACTCTGCAGTCAAAATTCCTAAATTTATAGCCTTATAACCATATTAAGACTCATGGATTATTAAGACCTGCATGGTAAGGTTCAAACATAATTTCACTTGTGACACTCTGGCTTCAGAGCATGTGTTCCCTGCCAGTCTGCCTGCCAAACTGGGGCCCCCAAGGTGCCACCTAGAAGCACAGGTTATATCCCTACTGTGCACAGGCATTTAGGATTCAAAGAGGATGCGATGCTTCCACTACAGCGTATTTCCTCCTCCTCTCTTTTCCTGAGACATTTTGCAAGTGAGGGGCCTGCTTTTCCCAATGTGCAAGAAGGAAGCGGGCTAGAGAGAGAGTTTGAGGAGTCATAGGTCAAAGCATGTAATTGCTCCTTATTCTACCTAGTCTGGAAAGCCAACACAGCCACAAGCCCTGGTGATATTTCCTTGCTCCAGTCATGGTTCCTTACTGCTTGGGGACAGGACAGAGAGCTGCTGCCCAGTAACACTGAGTCCGGTTTAAACAAAAGTGGTCCTGTGATCCTGCCTTCTCCTGCACTATTTCTTTTCCACTACAGGAAGAGAGGCTTTTTTTTTTTTTTAATTCCCAGTTCAGAAACACATCTTAGACTTTTCTGAAGTAACGAAGTCATTATTCTGCTCATGGAAATAAACCACATACAGGGATCACATGGGAAGGAACTGGCACCACCTTTGCCTGCAAAATCATCCCAGCACTGCCAGATGATGCTCCTGATCTCAGTTTTGACCCATGGCAGCATTTGGCTATGTAAAAGCTGTTCCCCTCTATTCATGTGCTGTTTTCTTTCCAGTAATGATCAACATTTTCTTTAAAAAAGCAAACCAGCTACCAAGCAAGGAGTAATCAACTAGAGAGACTTTCTCTGCCGCAATGGAATAGCCATCAGACCCTTTGCCCTATCCTTCTACAACAGCTTTAGGTGTATTCTCTTCTAGAGGCCAAATCAGTGACAGCAAAGACGTTAGGGCTCTTCGGATGCTGCAAAATTATTTGCACCATTAACATTGCTCATTTGGCAACTGAGGTACAGTTTTTTTGCGAAGCCATTGCACAGAGATGAATGAGCTGATGTTTTGCAAAATACCAGACAGTGGTCAGAAACATTAGAGGAAGACAAAAGGCACTAAAGCTATATTCAAGTAATTGGATTTATTTGCCTACTTTCTGCAACTGAGTTTACCTAAGCGTCACCTAAACTTGTAATATTTTCCATTTGGATTTCCCTGCAGTGATGTGTAATGTAAAATACTACAGAATTGTAGATGATAAAAGTAAAAATGTTAGTCAAAAGAAAACTCAAACCTTTTCTTGATTGCTTATGGATTTATAAAGCAATGGATTTATAAAGCAATAAATCCACATAACATGCACAAAACAAAAACCTTGTAAAAAAAAGTTTCAGTACAAAAACGGTTTAGTGAGCAGTTAAAAAAATAATCCAATATTCTTGGTTCTGTTAGTAATTAATGTACACTCATGTTTCGCTCAAAAGGAGTTATTGAAATGGGTTCTGTATGATACTTACTAGAAGACTAGCATGTACTTATCTGGTCTCCCACTTGGAGCAATGCTGAATGGATCCATGTTTCTTACTTAGGCATTTTGTAAGTATTTTATATTTTGACAAATCCACAGTATTAAAACATTCTATACAGATCCATTCTTACAAAACTTCTCTTTCTTGGTCTGAAAATCTTTACCGTCACAACAGCAGTCAACATGGTGAGTTCAGAGACACTCTTCTTGCAAGTGAGAGATGACATTCCCATGCAGCTACAGATGTCCATTACTTACTTGAGAATTGTTACTTTCAGGAGTTGGGCATTATTTATCTCCAGCCGCAGTCAACCAGGAATCTGCCTCCTGATATCCACCAGCATTTACTCAGACTAGAACAACAGCTTCCTTACATTTCAGGAGCGACAAAACCTATTTTGAAGATTTTCTTACAGGTGCACCTCTATGAGTTTGATTTTCAGGCACGCAGAATTCCTGAACTCCACTCTGCACCACAAATCATCCCTCAGCTACATTCTGTACTGTTGCATCCCACTCTGCTCCCAGTGAAGCCCCTGGCAAAATTCCCACTGAATTTAATAGCCTTGTCCCATTCCCCCCACTCCCTAACCGAGGTTAATTTCTTTTCTCCAAGTATAAACAGAAATCAGCAGGTATAAAAGTTTTGTCTAATGTGGCACTAAAGCTGTGGAATTTACTCCCATGTGAGAATGGCACAATACAGTCATTTGTTCAAAAGTAAATTGAAAACATTCCAGTCCTCTCAGGCTTATGACTACTAGCTTTAGTTTCTGCACAGCACTGTAGAATGTCTGGCATCAAAGGCACTTTGTACATTGCACTGAACTTGTATTGGACTCTGTTAGTGGGACCATTAATCACAGTGAACAAAGGACCCATGCAAACACAAAAAAGCAGTGTTTTTTTACGTGTTCATTATAGACTAGAGAAGGTTAACACCACGGTTTTCTGGATACTACACATTTTGAGACATGAAGTGTTGACAAGGCATCTGAGAGGCTGCAGATTTTTTTTAACTGATAATTACACAATAAACATTAAACACATTAAAAATTCTTATTTGTGCTTAAAGCTTCCTAGAATTAGACTGAAACATACCTCAATGTAAGCTAGCACAATTTAAACTCAGATGCCTGCAAATGCATCACCCACAGATACAGGCATGTGTGTAGGGGTGATGAGTATTGGCAATAAAATCTATAATGACATGAATCCTGGTTCACGTGAAGCATGACTGACCATGGCTAGAGAAAGTGAAGGCTTGTGTGAAGCTAATAGACTAACAGATCAACAATCCTGAAGGAACACAATTATATGTTTGGAAGTGTTGCAAGAGGATTGGGAACTGAACCAGTATGAAAATTAAAAGACTGGAAAAGGAAAACCAGTCAGTGGCCAGGCTAGCAGAAAAAGGAGGCACAGAGAAAAGACCAGGCTGTATTTCAGGATGCAATTTACTGAAAACACCAAAGGAGAAAACCCTGCATCGCAGGAGAGTGAATTACTGCTTTCAGCTCCTCAGGACTGTCATGGGCAGTCTGTCATCCGGACACAAGCATGGAAAAACCTGAGTCATCAGCCCTGAAGGGGTCAATTTAAGAGGATGATTTCCATCAAGTTCCTCAGAGCAAAATATTTTGGCTATCAAGCTTTCACAGACAAAAGTTCTTGCACTTTGGTACCAGCTGTCTCAGGTGAAACAAAACTTACTGTATCATTATCATTCTTTCCTAAATCAGGATGGAAGATGTGAAGGCAATAAATCACTACCCTAAAAAACAAAAGATAGATTGTGCAGAATCACTGATATACACTCATATCCAACCAGTAACGCAACAGCTCTTGCTGCTGCCCATGGAGTGCGTGCAGGATGATGGCATCAGGGTGATAACTGCCTCTAAAGAACAGCAAGTGCAGCACCCACACTCAGCAAGATGGGAGAAAAGTGATGCAAGTACAGGCTTGTTACTTGACCTATGTCTGCAAGGCTTTTTAACATGTATAGAAAGAAAGACTTTAAATAAAATTAAAAAAAGAAGAAGCAAGAAACATGTCAGAGCATGCCACACTCAATAAGTTAATTCACTATCTAAGGGAAACCTGACAGATATTTAGTTCAGCAAAGCAATGCCCTTAGAAGACTGGCAGTTAAGTTTATAAAGATGGGTATTAATGAAAGAATGGTACAGCAAAAAAACCCCGTGCCACAGATAAATAAATTATAACATGGGAAGAAGAACTAGCAGCCTTGAAGGATTTCACCATCAAAGTGTCAAATGAATTGGTCTTGCTGAAATAAAATAGCATGAACTTGCCAGTTAAAATTTGTTTCTGCCCATAACACAAAATTGTGAGGTACTGTCAACATAACGGGGGACTGAATGGTGTCCTGGAAGACATACACAACTTCAAGGACTGGAAAACCAGAAACAGGATAAAATAATAGTTATATACTGACAGACTAATGACAGCTGCTGCACTAGACCAGGAGCACACTGGCTAGTAACAACAACGGAAAAGAAAACCCAAACACCTCTGGCTAAGCATCAGATAACTCTGAGATACTGGTGTCATGTGACCATGAAAGGACCAAACACGTTATACGTCTCCATTATAAGCAAGATATGCAGGTCCAGTAGAGGGTACATCCCTTTGTACAGTACTGGTGTGATCTTTTCTGGATCACTGATGGAAAAGGCTATATACATTCTGGTGCAAGATAACATTTTTTACATTTTCCCTTCTTTCCAGGGTTGCTGCACTACTTTCTTAAGAGTCAAATGAAACTTCATGGCCAGAATGAGAGGATTTTAGCACAATAGCATTAAAACTGCTTTACAGCCTCTACAGGTCAGAGCAGTGCCATCTTTGAGAGCCATAGATAGTTTAATTGAAATAGCTTTGCATCTTACATGAACTACATAGCTCTCTTCCTTCCTCCTCGACAGAGTCCTTGCCCATGTTCCTCTCTCACCTCTAAGGTGGAAAAGACACTCATTAAGCTAGGAGTGCATCTGGGAGGAAAGAGTAAAGATATTTGGTTAGTGGTCTCCAAAAATTCCCATGTACACACTGACTGACCCAAAGCTACTCTTGTTGCTTACTGAGCATGAGAAAAGAGGAATGTGGCCTTTGGAAAACATTTTGCTTAAGAAGCCAGCAGTTAGGGAGCCTGTTGTTTTACCACTTTCTTCATGGGGGCTGGAGAAGTGCTCCATGTTCCACAGTTCTGTGCAGAGCAATTTAGTGGTGAGACTGGAGTGGAGAAGTAGTGTAAGGAAACAACTCCTGCTCTTCCAAGCATGATTTTCCCATTCCTGTCTCTGGAGGATCAGTTCTGTGAATCTTCACTGGCTTATATGTAGGGAATCGTGGCCATAAAGGGTGAGTAATCTGAGCATTAGAAGGAGCAAACAGAAACCGTCATTTGTCAGTGCTGTGAGCTAGTCCCATAGATTGACTTGACACCTTCTGTCATCCTTCCAGAAGCCTGCATCCAACTTGATTAGAGAGCTCCTCTCTCAGGCTAAAAAAAAAAGAAAATAGAAAATATAATAACAAAAACACCGCAAGGAAGTGCAGCAGGGTGTACAGCATCTGCTTGGCCAGGCGGCCTGACACAGGCAGTACTTGCCTGGAGATCTCTCTGTGGTTTAGCCCCTGGCGCCATCAGTTGGGCTTGAAATCAAAAGCAGTAGAAGGAGGTAATTAGAAGTGACTCTGCACCACTCCACTGGCAAAAGACGACTACTGCAGCCACTGAAAGAGGGTGGGAAAGGATGCAGGGGTATGCACAAGAAGGCATGTGTCTCCAGCCTTAGTGATTTCCATTATGGAACATAGCGTTTTACAGCTTTATGCCACTGAAGTCAAATATCAACTTTTTGTTTTCATTTCAGCACATCAAATGCAAAATCCAGTTTGGTTAATGTCAACAGCACATCCTCCCTTAGCCACAGTTAAGGTGCAGAGTTGAAAAAGCACCACAAGGCAGAAAGCTGAAAAGTGGAATTACACAGAAATAGTGATGGCCACCAGCACTGCTGCTGGCTGGAGCAGCGATTTTCAAGACTATGGAAGTCAGAGAGGGTGTAGGGGAAGGCCGTGGGGTTCAAGCCATCCTTTTGGCTGCAGGAACAACTATTAACAGAAATTAAGAGAAAAGTCAGAACCCAGAAGGAGCAGAAGACACTGTGTTCCAACTCTAACCAGCTGAAGGAAAGTTTATATAAAAGCAATCACTTGGTCAGTGACTCATAAGGAAAGAATCCCTAAGCTTTCTTCAGGGAAGCCCCAGTAAATAACACATCTAAAAACACATGAAGATGGTGTTGTCTGTTCCGTTACGATACTCAGTCCACATGATAAAACCTTTGGCAGCAGAACAACCTTCTGATTGCAATGCTCTTTGGGAAACCCAAAAAGCAGTAAGAACTGCTGTGGCTCCACGCAAAGCCTGCCTCATATCCTAGCTCATGTATGGCACAGCTAATGAAAACTAGGCAGAAATGTGCAAAGAACACTTGTTGTTATAGCACTGGAGAGTGCTTCTCTGTTGCTTACATGCAGTCATGCTCTCAGGGTACATAAATGCCTGGATTTCAGTACATCCTGCATCTTTTATATCTAAATGTTATGGATTCAAACATGGTTCCGTATTGCACCCAAAGAAACCAAATGAAAGCTTGCTGCATGCCCAGGCTCTCTGGGCTACATTATCAGACAGATGGCAAGCTGTTCAAGAAATAGTCTTCTGTCCAGAGAAGGGGTGAATTAATTCGCAATGTATAAATTCTTTGTCTATGAAGGGATTTTCCTATAATTTTCTTTTACTTCTTTCTATCCTTTTTTTTTTTTTTCCTTTTTAATTAGCACAATGTTTTGGAAGTACGTTGTGTGTTTTTAAGCACATCTTCCAACAAAGAGATTTTAAACTCAGTAAAGTTCATAAAAATAATGCTTATGGTGGTTTCCAAACAAATGACCAAATTTAAACACTGTGATGCTTGAACTTGGACTGACTAAAAAATTCTACTATTGGAGATTCCAGGTAGAAATATGAACAAAGGAATTGTGTGTTAAGCAGAACTTAGGTTCTGTGCCACTTAGATTGTGCACATCCAGGAGGACAGAGTGGAAACTTGCAGCAACTTCTAAGTAACTTTACCTCTAATGAGGTTTTTTTGCTTGCTAAGTGTGAATGTGGACATTTTAATTTGCAGTGGAAAGGTCCCTTGCTCAAAGTTATTCCTTTTCATACCAAACATAACATGAATTAGTTTATTCTGCTCCCCATATTTTCAGCTGCTGTAGATCCATAGGAGACTCTAGAAATTTTCCAGGATATAGCCAGATACTTGTCGAGAAAAAAAAATTAAGGTTGGAAGCACTGAAGAGTCACCCCCAAGGGATTGTGGAATTACCATAGTAAAGCAGTGTTTTTACCAAAATGCTCAGAAACAGAAGTAGCATCGCTGATATCTGAACTGCAGTTTTCCATTGAAGTTGAAAGGAACAGGGCATTTGTGACAATCTTTCAGGTATTGGTGACTCTCTGTAAACTCTGGTAGGAAACTCAATGCTCTTCTATATATGATGAAATATATTTTAGAAAATGCTATGAAAGAGCAACCTGAAGGCCACAATACTGAAAAGGCAAAAGCAGCTCCAAGTAAGATAAAATAACTAGTTTAAAAGAGGAGCATCTTTTAGGTGAAGTAAACCATTTTGACATCTGAAATGGAAGATTCAACTAGGAGGAGCATAGGCAGGAATGATCTTGCCTGAAAACCCAGCAATGCACTAAAGAGAAACTAGTCACACTGAGAAGTGCTGCATCATCTTCTCTTTTATGGAAGCAACATTCCTGGGCCTCACCAGAGAAAAGACATGTGTTTAAGTACTCCGTTGTAAACTGGAGTTCCCCTTTGTTAGTGTCATGTGGCCCAAAGACAGTTACCCAGGAACATGGCGCACGGAACAGCTGTGCTTCTGCTCCCAAGGCCCGCTGCCTAGAAAGGGAGAGTGAAGTAGTACACAGTCAAGAGATCCAGACTTGGAAGGAACAATCACAGATTATTCCAGATACAGATCCTTAGAAATACATGCAATTCCTCTGTGGGATTCCATCAGGAAAGACATGAATTTTGATGGGAAAATGGTGATATTTGTAAACACCCAAGGAAACCCATTCAGCGTACCTGAGCAATACCATTAGGGTTCTTTGAAAACACATACGCATGCTCACTCTGTCTTTGGTAAAATCCTTTGAAATAAAAGGATGGAGAAATTCATATGCATGCATACATCTGGGCTAGTTCATGAGGTTTACTGATTTGTGATTTTAAATCACTTGAACAATTGGCTGAACAAAACTACTTGAGCAAATTTCCAGTCATACTTCAGGCTGAGAAGCTTCCACTAGGTAAGGACGGACACTCCAACAAACTAGTGTCAAAATTTAGAGATTAATTGAAGACAGTATGGCAAATAAGCAGAACAGAAGGATCGATCACCACCTGTTCTTGAAAGACAGGCAGAAAGAAAACACTGCATGAAAATGTTGTAGTGAGGTATTTCTAAAGAACAAAAGATGAATGCATCTTGCCAAAACTGTTCCAGAACAGTCCTAATATTGCCTTCTCAGGCTTGAAGAGACAAGCTCTAAGAAAGAAATCATGCTTTTTCTTTAAAGAATTCATGAGTAACAAAACAAACCTAAATCCCATGTCCTCTACTTGTCAGATCAGTGACAAACAGGTAGTCTGCCTCCAGACCTTCTGTTTCCAGCAGTGCTCAATGGCTAGTGACAAACCTTTAATGAAACACACAGACAGGGCACTGTTCTGTAACTATCCATCGGTTCTCTCATGTTATTCTTTGACTGCAAGGAACCATGTTTTCAGTCTCAGTTTGTGAAATGGGATCCTGGTCCACAAACTGTGGCTTCTAGACAAATAATCTATTTGCAATATTAAAACCAGTGGCTAGGAAAGCATCATATTGTGTCTTACAAATGAAACTATACAAATAAGATGGAATTCAATAAAAGAAATACGACATGGAGTAGAAATCACAGCTCCAACCAGACAATGCCAGAACAGGTTCTAAAAAAAGGAGAATTTTATTTTAGCAGAACACAAAAAACACAGAAGAAAAACAACAATCCGCTAAAAACATACAACACCAAGGACAACTCACCCACTCACAACAGGTGAAATTCTCACTCTGGAAGTGGATGCAATTGACTTCACCATGCCCATCTTCCAGCCTTTCTATGACCCAGATCAGTTTCAAAAAACCCATTTCTGAGCATACACATCCGCTTATCAGGTTAAGAGGTATTTCCTGCATAGCAGTATATAGCAAGGACTACAGGCTGATAGTTGATGTTTTCCAGCTATTGAAGACAAGTGAAGGATGGGCCTTGATTTTTATCACAGCAAGGGCAACCCAGCTGGTGTTAAGGAATGCAGTCAATGCTGTATTTTGTTCTCACTGTTAGTCTTAGCTTGAACATTTTAATCAGCAGTAAGCCATAACCAGAAGCCATTACTTTGGAAGTAAAGTAGTCCTACAAACAAGGGTAAGAATTTACCTTTGTGCAAGACACTGGTTACTTGTTCATACATACAGAGACATACATTGGCCCACATATAAATGTACCAACTGTGGTTCATCTATAATCCCACAGCCTTAGACACCAACACATTCAAAGGCTGCCTGCTGGTGTCATTGTTCACAGAGTCAGACCATTACCTACATTGAAGCCTTCAAGTGAGCAGGAATTAGAATCACAGAATCATAGAAAAACCAGGTTGGAAGAGACCCACCGGTCTTCAAGTCCAACCATTCCTAACAATCACTAAACCATGCCCCTCAGCACCTTGTCCACCCGTGCCTTAAACACCTCCAGGGAAGGTGACTCAACCACCTCCCTGGGCAGCCTGTTCCAGTGCCCAATGACCCTTTCTGTGAAAAATTGTGCCCATAGAGCTCCTTGGTGCATGTTGGCATGAGAACATCACCTCTTGCATGTTTGTTGCCATATCTCTTGAGTTACAGGAGATGTGAAAGTGAGATTGAGCTCTTTGGGGATGGCTGACTAAATGCAGTTGCAAAAGTGGATAAAGGGGTGACCTCTATCATTTTGTTCACTGCCAGTAAGGATTTAAAAGAAGGAATGTGAGGGAAACAGTCAGTAAGACCACTTGTTTCTCAGACGTAGGAGCAGGGAGTTTAGGAACACCAGTATGAAAGTTATCAAAGAATCACAGAATCAAACACCACAAAATGTTCACAGTCAGCTTTTCCACATCAGAAATCACAATTCTTCCAATACAGGCAGTTGATATTCAAGTGTCACACAATACAACAAATGGAGAAGGACTGGGAAGACATCAGTCAGTGAAGGGCCATAATGAAGCTGGCTAACAGGTGAGAGAGGAGCTGAGAAGAACAGAACACATGGCATCATGAAAGGAGAGTTACATAAGTGGAGGATGCAGTTCCAGAATGGAGGATTTTACACACAGAACATGGGACTTGAGGCTGATTCACCATAGAGAATGTATAAACCCACCTACACAAAAAAGACAGGTAGCAAATGTTAAAGAAACCTCAGATGAACCACGCTTCAGGCTAGACACTGCATGACTTAATTTTTGTCCAAAATGGAGTATGGGAAACATTCAGTTTCTCCTGATCATCTTGATTTCCTTTGTAAATGAGAAAAAAAGAAGCGTCTGGCCATTCACCAGCTGCCCTCCACCCTCATGTCCAGTGACTACATTTCCTGTTACACTGTAAATGCTGTGGAAGGGTGAGCCTGGTGACGTTTTTGGCAGGAGAAAAAACTTTCAAATTTTTATTTACTGCCATTTATTACTCACAAGTAGGGTTTTGTGCAATTACTGACTTGGAAGACAATGAAAACATTTTAGGATTGTTCTAAAATAAAGGATTTTATTATATTTTTTCTTTTATTATATTTAACTTATTGTTTATTATATTTAATTATTTTAGGACTGTCCCAAAACCTTGTGATAGCTGTGTGTGTGTTTTCTCTTGGTTCTGTCTACCATGTGGGTGACCCCATAGTGTTGCACTACAAGGGCAAACAGACCATCCTGACTGCAGCTACCCAGACCTGGAGGCACAGGGACTCCAGATGCAGGTATTGGCAGGGAGCTTAGAGTACCTTTGTAGCAGAGGCTGGTGCAGAAGCACCTTCCATGCCTTCCTCTCCAACAGCCGACTCTCAGTGCTCACTGACCAGGGTGGGGAAAGCATCGTTTGAGGCTAACTGATATCACTGCCTTCCCTAGAGCAAATCTCCCTGCATGTCCACAACGATCATGCTCCATGATCTGAAACTTCCCAACCAGGGAGTTTCCACCTTTATGTAGAGCTTCAATGAAACTCTTCATCAGGGTGCAAGTTGTGCAGAAATTTGCAGCACCATAAAGAACAAACAACTAAAAAATATTTTCAATATGCATATTCCTTGTCAAAAGCCCAGTCAGGAGCCCACCATGAATACATTACAGAAATGTCTGCTCATTTCTAAATTTCCCGGAGTTTGCCTAATGTCAGCAATCCCATCTAATAGCAGAAACGTAAAACCCGGTGAGAGCTATTGAACCCCTGATCCCTGACAGGCAGTTACCAGCTTCGACAAGACTAGGTTTGAAATCGTTTAGTCTGTCAGCCTGCATCTTGTTACAGTCAGTGCAACTAATGCAATACAAGCAATCTCTTTTTCCCCTGTACATTTTTAACTCTCTCATGCCAGCAATTATTTTACTTTTACAAGACGGCAAAGCAGGGTTGCTCTGTTTCTCAGAAAGCAGCCGGGAAACAAAGTTGTTCTAGTTTTTGTTTGAACTATAAAGTATTTAGGAAAACAAGAAGACAGTTTTTATCTGAAACATGTTTTCACATCTTCAAAACAGTAAGGCAGCAAGAAAGGGACTGAAAAACAGCCTGCCATTTCATTGCCTCCCTGTATTTAGGACTGCTTTTGACCCAGCATGTGTGCGCATGCACACTCCCTCACTTGGTCTGCTCCTTTGCACCGTGACTTCATTGCAAAATTCAATTCATCTGTTCAAAGCAATGACTGAAACGCTGTCTATAAAATCATGGCATTTTTCCACCTAAAAAAATTAAAATAAAATAACACTTCTTCAGTCAAAGGTTATTTTAAAACCTAGTTGGCCTAAAGCCAATTTTAGTCATAACTGGTGAAGCTGGTTCTTCTTTTCCTAGAATTCAGCGCCTTCCTTTTCTAAGATATATTAGAGGGTTTTTTAAAAAACAGAATTAAAACAAGTAAACTCCCAGTTTACACTTCTGACTACACTGTTTTACCCTCTGACATGGCAGCACAGTTTGCTTTTCAACTTAGTATGATGCAAAAAAGCCAGATGAATCTTTACTTTTTCTAGCTGAAGAACTGAACTCAAACTTGTACTTCAGCAACCCCAGAGCAGAACCACTGACTTCCAGTTTGAATCTGGCTAGGGCACTCGCAGAGCACCACCACAGCCAGAAACCGCCTGAGTCAGAGCTGGTGTCTTGGAGGTGACTGAGGACCTTTCAGACTCATGGTGGAATCTGAAAAAGAAAGCATCACAGCCAATGTACAATGCAAAGGTACGTACAGCTTCTGGCACTACAGCCGCATTGACATGTCACTAGACAGGCACGAGAGAGATGAACTGAAAGAGCGGCTGTACCCATAGGTAGAATGAGTATCCTGACTTTATCAAGTTCCCATTTGCCAGTAAAATTTCCCATTTTACTGTCTGTTTACACAGACATCTGGCTGTCTTAATGAAGTAGCTGATCTGGAATCTTGCTTTAGTAAAGCTATCTCCCTTGAAGGGTGGAGGGGAAGGAGAAAAGGGAAAAAAGGAGAAAAGCAAAAAAGGGAAAGAAAGAAAAGAGGGAAGAAAGGAAAAAGTGGGAGGAGGGCAAAGCAGGGGAAAGGAAAAAGGAGAGGGGAAGAAAAAGGAGGGAAAAAGGAGGAAAAAGGAAAATGGAGGGAAAAGGGGGAAGAAAATGGAGTGGGGGTAGCACAGGAGGGGGAAAGACTTGAATCTGAGCAATTAATATGTCACCAAGAAGTTTTTTAAGGAATAACATGCAAACTGAGCTGGCAGGGAGAGTACTTTCCTTCTCCCTTCAAAGCAAGCTCTGTTTTTCTCAAGAGAAATTTCAAACTAAATTACAATAAGTGACTAGATACCCAGTGAATGTTCACACACACACAGTACTATCCGCGCTGTGACATCTCCACTAACAGCAATGCGAATATAGGATTTATATATTTCAGTTTTACATGCTTTGTAAGGCTGTCAGCAAGCAAGGAATTTAGAAGATAAGAATTTTGTTGTCACTTCATCCACAAGAACTAATTTAATCAGATTTGTATTGAATTTTCTCAAGCCTGAGGCTCAGCATGAAAGTGTTCGCGTAAGCTGAAATGATTGGCTAACTAGGCTCTTGAGCATGGCAAAGGAAAGGTGAAATTTTTTATATTAAAAGGTGTCATTTTGGGTTTGGGCGGGTTTCTTTGTTGTTATTTTACTGCTTGAATGCCTAGAGAATTGGAATGAAAATCTCCTAGGGACACAGCATCTATCTCATCTGTTAACCTAACAACACTAGAAGCACTCTGAGGGTGGACCTCATGAGAATGGCATATGTTTTGCTGTTGCTTTCAGAGAGCATGCTCTGAAGGTCTGTTTAGGAGGAATTTTTTTTGTCTTTTTTAAATGAGGGAGATGAAGATGCACAGGGGAGGGAGAAAATTCACAACGGTGGATTAAGACACTGAGAGGCATCCAGCTTCTCTGTCTTCAGCACCTGAACTGAAGGTAAAAGGCTCTGCACGACTCTATGCAACGCTCTGGTCTCCTTCTGCCCAAAGCTATGGAGGGGAGGTCAGTTTTAATACCAGTAAGACCAGGCTTGCCAACATGTGCTTGCTGAATGAGGTAGGTCTCCATTACCTCAATCCATACAACCCCTGTACAGATTTTATCCAACAAATCTTCTGAAAACACAGTTACCTTTAACCATGTGAAAAATCTCACTTATACTAATGATTGTGCAACAATAAAAAGTAAGTAGTAGTCCACTGACGATTATAAATCCTCTGTACTTCCCCTCCTCTCCCTTTTCTTAGAACTCATTACTCCAATGTTTATTTTTACTTTTGTAAACCTAGGAGAGCAAAGCTAAAGACAGAGGTATAAAAGCAGCTGCAATCTGAATGGACAGGTAGGTACAGGATTTTTATGTGTGGACACAGGACATGATCCACAGTACAAATACAGGCAGCACTAGTAGGAGGGTTTACAGCTCTGCTAGGTACCCAGTAAATCTGTACCTGTAGATTACACAACTTTAAGTAACCTTCATTATCCTTAGTCTGCCACTCGTTTTCTCTCAATCCCTTCTCAAAAACTCTCGTCACCTCTCAGCAGGTTTACTCATTTCACTTTCCATGCCATTCAGCGCAGATGTCTCAAGATATTAGTGGGGTTTGAGCCTCTGCAGGCAGCTGCAGGTTAATTCTACCTAACTGGAGAACATAACGTCCAGATTCCAGCATGAATGACCTGTGTGGAAGACAGGGGAGGAACACAGATAAGAATACAAAGGGTCCTTACAAGGAATAGGATCGAAAGAAAGATTGGGATGATTTTCATGGAGATTTCTTGTGGAGTAACCTTCTGGCTGACAACCCAGGCCACAGGGAGAATGTTTCTGAACCTACAGCAAGAATTGCCCTTTGCTTAGTGTAAAAGAAGAGCTAACAGCTCCACCAACCCTCTGATCTCATAGGTTTGTCTTATACCTGCTTATATGTATCTTGCCTTGTTATTAATGCTAGCAATTAATTCTATGTGAGATGCTACAGGTCCTCACTGCCTTGGGATGCCACACAGCTCAGGTCTCTGGAGAATAAAGCTGGTCCATATGACTGCTGACCTCCAGGCTCTGCCAGCCCCAAGAGCTCTTCGGTGCCCCATCTAACCTCATTTCCCTTGACAGAGCATCTACAGTCTGACCTCTCTCCCTGGAAAGCACATCAGCATCCACTGCAGCAGAAAAGCCTTAAATCAGCATGTCATAAAGAAACATTATAAACATTACCTTGATGTTTTAGCCTACACTGTCAACATTTACATTTCACACCACCTCCTGTGTAAAGTCCCTCTCTCCATGCCATCAACACGCCACCTCTCTAACCCCTCCCTATCCACACTAGAAGCCCCTGTTCTCAGGCACACCAGAAACACAGATGATGTTTGGTGCTTCTGAGCTCAGCCACTGTAGCCACAAAAGTGGTAAATAATGGTTAAAAATAGAAAGATTAAAAGCAGACAAAATTCCTTAACCTTCAGAAAATTTGAAAACCAAGCGGGTCTTTCCCAAATACCCCAGAAATGCTTCAAGCTCACAAGGAGATGCTGCAGGCAATATTTCAGGTGCTAGGTTCAACATTTGCTATGTAGCATCTTTTAATGCTCCATATACATCTTCCTAAGGGTTAACATCTCAAAGCAGGGAAGGCCGGGGGATGGGGAGAAAGCACAAAAGCTATGTAACTCCTTTCCGTTGTATGAAAAACTCTGCATCATTTTCCAAAGTGTGAGATGTGAGATGTGCAATTTCCATTCATAAGCTCAATAGAAACAGCATAAAAAAGTCCTAACCCTGGGAAGTGCTTGATTATTAGTGTATCAGATCAATATCAGCAAAATTGTCTTTTTATGCTCTGTTTAGTTTCAAAAAAACCTACCATGCATATTTCAGCCCTCCCTCTCCACACCCCACACCCTTCTGCTGGTGTCCAGCTGGAACACATCAAGGGTCTAGAAGCCAAGGCAAATGTTGACCCCACCCTCCTCCATCCATTTTAAGGCACCTTCAAAGCCAGTACACTGATCTAGTTCAGCTTAGCCAACAACGCCAGCAAATCTGTTATTTAAGACTTTAGTGCTGGGGTTTTTATAACTGCCCATTAATACAAGCTTTGATGTATGGTCAAAAAATCCAGCTGTAATGAGTTTCATCAGACTGTAGTAACCTCTCCGCAGAAGTTCTTTATTACTATACCTTCACAATCTTTGGTTCCAAAATCATTTTATAGTATCATTCTTACAGAATCACCTTAAAAAACCACACTCGGCAACACTTAACACGTCTTCTTCCCCAAAATTAAAGCAAAGAACTGACAACAGCTTTCCAGGAGATACTTTTCCCCCCACATTTTTAATATGAGTTTGCTCTTCAGGGTATACAGGCAATAGTTGGGTGAACCACAAGAGAAACAAATTTTCCTGAAAAAAACCTTCAGACAGGATACAAAAGGATTTTGTAAAAGTACAAAGAACTTACTCTGTTGTTCCCCTTTGTGGGATGCAGCAAGGAGGAAAGACGGGGGGAAAAAAAGAAGCATTAGATACATTTATTTTACATGCATTCAGTCTAGCCTGTACAGTTCTGGAAAGAGCTCAAACCAAGTGAGGAACTGACTCATCGAGCATTCACTGAATCCTTTAGTTAGGCAGCTCCCAAGGGAGCACAGGACATTCACAAAGGACGTAAAATCTTGAGTGAAGTAGTAAATTAACACTGGTTTTCAAAATTTCCTCCCTACAGAAATATTCCGATTCCACTTCTGCTTCCTCCAGTGTAAAATCAGGAGCAGCTCCAGGGAAGTCGATGGACACTAACAAAAGGGAGAAGAAAATGAGGCCTGAAGTGATCTAGGGATGAGATGGAAGCCAGAGGGATTTTCATGCACTGGTAACGCTGAGCTTCCACTAGGCAAAGCAACCCACTAAACACGTCTGCTTACCCTTGCATGGTAGCCACTCCCTATGACATGGCAATGAACGACAAGTTTCACCAGCCAATGCTTTTCAAAAAGTAAATATTGAACTTTAAGCTTAATAATAAAAAAAAAAAAAAGAGGGGATGACATTAAGGGAGAGGGGAAAAGGAATGGATGATGACAGAAAGGTGAAGTGTGCAGAGCAAGTTACAAAAAACATCTGTGCTTTTATTTTTTTTAATTGTGAGTTTTGCCACGAGCTGGTATGACCGGTGTGTATTATACAGTGGGAAGTTAGCCAAAGTAAACACCAGTCTACAGTTGAGAAATACAGTCTGGAAAGGTTAGTCACAAAGTTGTAGTCATTTGTTAAAAAAGGAGTGTTTTGGATGCCTCCGTCCAGAAACCCAGCAGTAAAGTTAGCTGGTAAATGGGTATCCCATTTCAAAGTGAATTGGCCAGAAGTTGATTTATATCAAGCAAGATGACTTGCATACAGGCTGGAAAAATAAAAAATACTGATTCATTGCTATCTGGGTGGCTGTCAAAGCCCATGTCCTGACAAAACCAAATGTCCTTCAGGAAGAAGGTGACTTGGCAAACTGCAAAAGAATTCAGGGGTTCATAGAGCAACACTGAGGGGTGATTAAAGAGAGTTAACAAGAGAGTGAATATGTGAGTATGAGTGGAGTGTACACCCCCACATGCAGGGGGCCAGGGAAGGCAGGCAAAATGAAGCAAGGAAATGGAGGAATCAAGTGAGAGCCAGCCTTTTTAATATAGTAATGAGATTTGTTGAGGCAAAAAGTAATATTAAAGATCAACAACCTTGGACTTAGATTATAGGATTAAATTAGCAAAAGAGACTTTCTATTAATGGCAGTAAGTACTGAGCCCGTTGCCATTGTAATGACACCATTTTCAGTAGTACTAGTAATAAAACAACAGAAAAATTAATATTCTTGAGCAATTTGCCCATGGTAAGAATTCAGAATATATCTCTAATCCCTATTTCTCCTTCCACTGGAGAAGAAACTCAGCTAGGGACGACTGTGTTTGGTTTTACATCAGTGTCCTTGTATGCAAGTAGCAGAACTGTTAATGAAAGCACACAGCTTGGCTTTCAAATCCCAGGCTGTGCGCACTGCTCTGGCAGTTACAGAAAGCAGGCCAGCCTCCTCACTGCAGTGCTCCAGCACTATTAATCTATTTTTCATTTCTAAGCAGCAATTTTTCCACTTCTATTGCCAAAGCCTTGGATACTCAGAGTTCCCAGCTGCAACTTGCACATGAAAAAGAGCGAGACGGTCAGTCCAGGAAGGGGCTAGGGTACTTCTCTGCCTTCTTAACTTTGAGATTGCAAAGCTGTGGGGAATTACTGAAGCAAACACAGGTTTCTGCCATTTCCTGGCAGTCTCTCTTACATAAAAACACGATCTCTAATTCTTTGAAGGAGAAGGTGTCTCTAAAACTATTTTATATTGACAGAGGAAGATGCGAAGCTTGAGTGTGCACAGGATTTTAATAAAATGCTGCAGATTTTTATTTAAGCTATACTGAAGCTTCTCTGGCACCCTTGGCCTTGGAGCTTTTGCTTTACAAAATTCAGAACTTCTGACAGCAGGCTTGTAGTCTGCTTTTGGACCTCCAGTCCTGTAGGAACAAAGTGCTTTGCTAGACTAGAGCAGAATCAGGCATCTTGCCTACACAGCTTGATAGACTAGTGGTGAATTTGGAGCTACGAGGTTTGGAACAATGATATTCACTCATTTTGAAATGTAAAGATAATTTCAGCTCAAAGGAGAACTTAATTTTTACTTCCTTCTACTTTCGTCTTTCAAGGAAGTCTCTTATCTTGCATGTAAGACTTCTTTGGCAGATGAACTTAAACAAAACCAAAAATTCTTCAGAAAACATACTTTGAATATAAAATATTTTGGGGGGGAAGGGAGAGGGAAGAAGACAGAGATTCCGAGGTACCTGTCTTGTTCAAATATAAAGTAACAGATGTATAAATATGATAAAGATGTAACAGAATACAAGATTAAACCAGAGGCAACAACATGCTGTTTTGACACCATTATTAGAACCTCAGCAAGAAAACAGAACAATACACTATTTTGAATCTAGTAATTTGGATAGCCTCTCAAAAGTAATCACTGTAAATTGACTTCTGATGTTCTTAGGGAAGAACTGATCTACTGGGACAGCCAACACTGGAGAGGTATCAAAAGTATTTTTTTTTAAAAATGTAAAGTCTCTAGCTAAATTCCTATTGGATCTATTTAAAAAAAAATCATCATTATCACCTGGATGATGGAAGAACTGGAGAACCCAGAAGTTCAATGATTCTCTGATTCATCTTTTGATAGTAGTCTTGAAGCTAAGGGACATTTGTGTGCATAACAGCAGCCAGAGGGGATCAAAAGTATAAGGGAACTCTGAGGAATAGAAAGATGAAGGTGGGAGACAACACAAGCTCCTGGACTCAAGGGGCCTGGCCTTCCCACAGAAAATAAGCAGGAAGAACAAATTCCATCAAAATTGAAGCATCACTTCTCAGAACAGATCTTCTGCTGAAGGAATCTAGCAGACCAGCAGACTCACTGAAGAGAAGGGAACCATGCACTGGAGAAACTTGCAAAGCTCAAATGACAGGTATTTTGTTAGCCAGCCTTCTTTCCAGATAATCTCCTCAAAACTTCACTCAATATTAAATATCAAAATAATTAACCTCCAAAAATATGAAATGGCAATTGGTCATATTCCATTTCCCAACTTTCCGTCTCTTCTGTTAAATTAATAAATACCTTTTTTTACTATACAACATTCAATTTGCTACACATGATGATGAGCTGAGTCAAGCTGCATTTTGAAACATTTAGCATGCATTTGATACACAAAAGCCACACAGTGAATCAGTGCAATAAATATACACGACTGCCTGGAATGCTTCTGTCAGTTCTGTAACACAGAGCTTGAAGGAAGAAACACTTGAAAGCACATCTTTACCTTACAAGACCTAAATTGAACCAATGAAACCACAAATTTCTCAACACACTTACTACACAGATGCAATTCATAACATTTTGGAAGGTTTGGCTGTTGTTTTGTTTGGTTTTTTTTAATATTGAGGTTTGACGCACAAATTGATCTTAAAGTACTTCATTATATTTCAAAATCACCATGGAAGAGCACAATGAAAAGGCTGCCATTTCTTGAGACATCTGCAGACATCATGTTTATCCAGATGACACAATTGTTTTTTCTGACTCAAACAGAGCAGCTACTGGAAAACTACTGAGCTGTTGAACTTACAGAGGATTTATCAGGATAGACACCAGCTCGCAGCAGAGATGCCTTCCAGGAATCCACCTCCTCTTGCGAGTCACAGGCCAGCTCAAGGAAACGGTAATCCTTGTAAACATTCCTATAACAAAGAACATCACATTGTAAAACTAGTGTTTTACTGCACTGTATCATGCATGCAGCATTTTAAATTAAAAATCCTTTGGGATCAGAAATTGCTTGGTAATTGTTTTGGACAACAGATTTTATCAGACAGGTGCTTGTTTAATAATTACATGGAGTACTTTGAAATATCTTAGACTGCTACAGCACAGCTCCGGAAATTGTAATCATCTGAAAGCACCGTGAAAGTACATCAAAATCAATTTTCCAGCTTTTGCCAAAATGGAGCACTTTTAGGGGGGAAAAAAAAGTTGTTGTGATCAGAGGACAAACACATAGGATGCGCCAGCCAAACTGCAAGTCCAGTGACTGATTGCTGCTATAACCAGTAAGTACCAAATAATTCACGATGCAACCTTTTCTTACGTACTGCCCTTTCAGTGCCTTATATACTCTTTTTAGCTTTTAGATATTATCAGTTAAAGAGGAAAAGATAGTCAAATATTAGAAAAACCCAAACAACATAAACCTCTGTTGTCTGCCATGATGGTAAAAAAACTGGAGCACATTTAAGTAACACCTCTTGCAGGTAATTATATAATTAGGTAAGTATAGGGAATCACTTAATGGAAGAAAAGAGAAAGGAGGAAAAATACATAATAAGGAGAAAGGTGGTACTTGTAAATTCTCCAACAAACAGAACAGATTTTCCCCTTATGGTTTAGCCATTAGTTCCAAATTCAAATTCTACATACAGACCAGATTGCTGTAAACTTGTCGGCCAAAAGTCTTTTTAGGAAAGGACATAAGCTTAGCTGACAAAAGTTAGGAAACCACATTTTGCTAGATCTTAACAGTTGCACAAGATTCAATCTTCCATCACAACCAGACTGTTTTCTTAGCAAGCCAGGGAGAAGGGGGAGTAGGGCTGAAGAGAGGGATGATGGAGATTCCTTAACTTTCAAAGACAACAAAGACAAGGGCTTCTTTGGTTTCATTACACAACTACAGAGGTCACTTCTACCCTGTATTTTGAGAAAAATGGTTAGAATGCGATATAGGAGGAGGAAATAAAACTATTATTCTAGACAAATCTCTTTTGCATTCAAGGATTTCACCATCACGCTGCCAGAATACAACCGACTTGATCTAATTCTCACTCACAGAAGTGCTTCTCCCTTCCCAATAGTGTCACCAGACAGCTCCTAGCCCTGCTTTTTGAGACACTCTCAAGTAACTGAACAATAGGTGTTCAGGCCTAAGCATGAAGAAGCAGTGACACTGAAGCATTGACATGTCATCACTGAATTATCAGCTGTGAAATCACAGTGTGGCAATCTCAGTATACACACCTCTGAACAGAGAAATCAGGTACTTTCAGCAAGCTTATGGATGGCATTCAAAACCTCAAAGAATAAAGGCATCTCCTAATTTCCTTATGCCAGTGACATTCTCACCATTTTCAATAGCTGCATCTGAGCAGCCAGGCAGTGTGCTCAGCACTGGGCTCGCATTAGTCCCCGTGTGTCCGGATCAGAGATGCCATGGGAGCATGCTTCAGTGCTGCTCAGAACAGCACATGTTTCCTGCCCAGAGAAACCAACCCACAAAGGGACAGAGAACCTCAAGGGTCAGGTCCCATTGTTTGGTCAAAACCACTTGCAGTACAGATGACTGAAAGCTTTATGGATCATTTTATTGATTAGAAATTTAAAATTAACTGGTTTTCTTCCCAGACTCCAAATGTACTAAACCTGCCTTAAGGCAAATAATAGTCTGGATGACCTCCTCTGATGCCTTTATCTCAAATTGATTATTAAACTGAATTTTATTCAGTTTTCAACATTGTGGGACTCAAAGTCAACAGTCACTGAACAAAACAAGGAATTCAACAAAAATAAAGAGAGGAGCAAAATGAAACTGTCAGAAAAAAAATGCTTTAATTTATTGTTGGGAGAAACTTTTACAGAGATAAGATTTTTGGCAAAGTTAACAAAGCAGCTATAACTCTGAAGAAATAGGAAGCTGAAATGGTAAAAGGGGACTCTCAGAAAAGATGACTAAAAATAACAACAGAACAAATAAAAGCTGTAAAACACAGCGATAGGGAAGTTCCATAAATACTTACCTGCAAGAGCAAAACAACATGACACCAGCTCGTGAAAACATTTTTTCAGGACTGTCATGTTATATATTAAACGTTTTGGCATTTTGCAGCTTGCTACGTCAAGTGTAGCTGTATAAGAAGGGATTTTAGCCAACCGCTCTGAACACATGGGAGCCGCAGCCCTGTGTTCCTGTCTCTGTATCAAGAAGTTTCCTAGGTCTAGGGACATCTTATGACCATGCAACTGATGTCTTCAGCTCTCCAAGGTCTCCTTCCCTGTAATACGAGAGCTCCACCATGTTAGTGTAGCTACTCTCACCACAAAGGAGGACAGGTTTCAGCTTCACAGCACGAATGAGGAACCGAAGGATATACATATACAGTCAGAACTCATAGGAAGCTTGCAGGAGGGCAGGTAAATGCATGCCTCCCTCCCACAACAGCTTCCTTGCTACTAGAGTCCCTCTACCTTCCTTTCTTCCAGAAAGGCTGACAGGTATAGGACTTTTCAAAGGAAAAAATCCAAAGTAGCTTCTGAAAAGAGTGTGTCCTTTTTCTGTTACTAGTGGAATTCTACAGAATCACATTAACATGTTTTACTCATTATGAATCAACTGGCATCTCATGGAAAGCTGTAAAACTGTTCTTGAAAATAAATCAGATTTTCTAGTTTGTTCTCTCTCCCACTTTTTAAAATTGGTGAAGACATCAGCAGAGAAACAGTTCTACTCAGTCCTCACCTACTGAGTCCATATGGAATACAGCAAGCTCATGTTCTTATTGTCATCCCTATAGCAGCTAAATGGGAATTTAGAGAATTATATAATACAGGACACCAAGAAAGATAAAGATGAACTCTCAGTAATACAAATCTGGTTGATACTCAGACACCTTTAAGTCTAAGGGACTGTAGAAAAAAAATGGATTCAATAAATGGGAACTTAGAAGTACAAATTGTATGTAACATTTCCCTTGAATATTTAACATTTTTAAAATGCGAACGCATAAACATGGAAGCTATGTGCAAAGCTGCATGAATACACCACATCTACTTAAGTGGCTTCCTCCTGTAGATTCTCATCATTGTAATTGCATATGCTACATAGTATATGAAGATACATTTATAGTGGCATTACTGGAAATTAATGTAATGTTCTTCCCCCCCCCCCGAATGAAAAATACAGAAGGTTCCCATTTTTATCTGCAGATTTTATCATACTCTAGGTCAATAAACCTCATGAACTGCATTCCAGAAAAAAACACAACATAATTGCTTATGGAGACAATTGGACTAAAAGCATCATTTCCGGTTCCTCAGTGGTCCCATGCTCAGGACACATCATCTCTTCTGAAAGACCAGCAGACACCCAGCTGTAACTCTGCTTACCCAACAACTTCTTCACTTTACTACTACCTTAGTTCCCTGCGTACCAGATTCCTTGCCCCGAAATGAATTTTCAGGGCCCAAAGTGAATTTTCTAGTGCAGAAATAACCTTTACATTGTCTATTGGTATTTCTCTAATCCCTCCCATCCCAGAATAATCCTAACGTGAAAATGTAGGATTGAAGCAATGTATTTTAAAGTGTATAAGGGGAAACAGAGAAGTGACAGACAGGTTTGAAGTCAGCCAAGCTGAGAGATACTGAGATTCCTGCCCCAGCCTGGGCTGTCACCATTACATAGGGAAGGGTTGATGCTGGTAAAACAGCAGAACTATACAATCTAGGACCACCAGGTGAATAACACACAACTGGTAATCTCAAAGAACTTTCTAGATGCCTACTACAGTGGAGGCAATGCCAGTAGGTTTCCATAGGCAGGAGTAGCACATCAAAACTGCTTGCAATCTGAGCAGACTCAACTGATGGACCTCAAGATGTAAAGCACCTCTTGCAATTTCTTAATACTAAGATAAGGTTAAACATTTATCTCCAACAAATCTGGAAAGATTTTAAAGGCAATCACTGTAGACTTGTCATAAATCCAGTTGATACACATGCATTTATATTCATGCATAGCTGTGTATTAACTCTGAACAGATAGATTTTAGATTGAGTTGGATCTGGAACATTTCAGTAGAAAAAGATGCACAATATGTGAATGTAATTTTATTCATATATAGAGAAAATACAAACCAAGATAAATGAAGACGCATTTATTCTTGCCAACATGGGAAGAGACAGAACAGCAATTACAGAGCAGGAATACTAGTGATTTTTTTAGCATTGTGCTCCAAAGAACACAAACTCACATTCAACTTTAGTAGTAGCACTGGAACAAGTGAGGCTTCTTACATATTGAAAGATAAAGGATTATCTTTTTACAGGGAGTTCAAACAACTGTACTTTTCACCTCAAATGATTTTTATGATAAATATCTGATCTTTTTATTAGGATGGAAGCAGAGTTAAAATGAACATTAAAAATCTGGAACCAAATGCAAATCAGCCCAATTTTATTCCATGAAAACCACAAAAGGTTAAATTCTTGAGTATTTCTTATTTGATTGAAAATGAAATCATACAGAATATGGGTTTCATAAATAGTCACCTAAAGTGAAAAAAGGGAGAAAATAACAGAATCCAGATACTCCAAATATACATGCACAACTGAGAAAGATAATCTTGGATGAAAGACTATTGCATGTTTTCTACTTGTTCAACCTGCAACTCTACTGTAGACACACTGCTTATTCAGCCTTAGTCTTAGCTTACCATTTTAGACACCTGTAATTCCATAATGGCTGGATTGAATATATGCACCATATTTCATTAAAAAAAGCTCGACTAGGACCTCCACAAATCATGTATTATAAAAACCCAAAATCAGTCATCTGTTCTAACAGCAATGACTAACATTTTCTATCAAGGCGTGCCATTTCAGATCAGCCCAAAGTGACTGTTAATTAAAATTAATTACACGTGTCTCTGAAGATCATCTCTTAATACCCAGAAAAGCTAAAGAGAAAACCTCTGAGACTGTCATGAAATAATAGCACTTAAGCAATTTTACCACCTAACTCATGGAAGTGGTCTCCCAGAATCACAGAATCATAGAATAACCAGGTTGGAAGAGACCCACCGGATCATCGAGTCCAACCATTCCTATCAAACACTAAACCATGTCCCTCAGCACCTCATCCACTCATCCCTAAAAACACCTCCAGGGAAGGTGATTCAACCACCTCCCTGGGCAGCCTGTTCCAGTGCACAATGACCCTTTCTGTGAAAAAATGTCCAGCCAAAATCTCCCCCGGCAGAGCTTGAGGCTATTTCCTCTTGTCCTGTCTCCTGTCACCTGGGAGAAGAGGCCAGCACCCTCCTCTCTACAACCTCCCCTCAGGTAGTTATAGAGAGCAATGAACCATAGAACCATAGAATCACCAGGTTGGAAGAGACCCACCGGATCATCGAGTCCACCATTCCCACCAATCTCTAAACCATGCCCCTCAGTACCTCATCCACCCGCACCTTAAAGGCCTCCAGGGAAGACAAGTCAACCACCTCCCTGGGCAGCCTGTTCCATTGCCTAACGACCCTTTCAGGGAAGAATTTTTTCCTTATGTCCAGCCTGAACCTCCCCTAGTGGAGCTTGAGGCCATTCCCTCTCGTCCTGTGCCCTGTCACTTGGGAGAAGAGGCCAGCTCCCTCAGGTAGTTGTAGAGAGCAATGAGGTCTCCCCTCAGCCTTCTCTTTTCCAGGCTAAACAACCCCAGCTCTCTCAGCCATTTCTCATAAGGCCTGTTCTCCAGACCCTTCACCAGCTTCATTGCTCTTCTCTGGACGCGCTCCAGAGCCTCAGCATCCTCCTTGTGGTGAGGGGCCCAGAAATGAACACAGTATTCAAGGAAAAGTCTCACCAGTGCCGAGTACAGAGGGACAATAACCTGCCTGGACCTGCTGCTCACACCATTTCTGATACAAGCCAGGATGCCACCAGTTTTCCACCCAGGAGAGTGTGCACCCGTCCAGGCCAGAGGCCGACAGTTTCCGAAGCAGAATGCTGTGAGAAACTGTGTCAAAGGCTTTGCTGGAGTCCAGAAAGACCACATCCACAGCCTTTCCCTCATCCAGCAGCCAAGTCACTTTGTCATAGAAGGTGATCAGGTTAGTTTGGCAAGACCTGCCTTTTGTGAACCCATGTTGACCGGGCCTGATCACCCGGTTCTCTTGCATGTGCTTCATGATAGCACTCAAGATCACCTGTTCCATGACTTTTCCTGGCACTGAGGTCTGACTGACACGCCTGAGGTTCCCTGGATCCTCCCTGCGACCCTTCTTGTAGATGGGCACGCTATCAGCCAGACTCCAGTCCAGTGGAACTTCCCCAGTCTTCCAGGACAGCTGGAAGATGATGGAAAGGGGTTTGGCCAGCACATCCTCCAGCTCCTTCAATACCCTTGGGTGAACCCCATCCAGCCCCATAGACTTGTGGGTGTCTAGTCAGGCTAGCAAGGCTCTAACCACCTCCTCTTGGACCATGGGAGCCTCATTTTGCTCCTCTAGCTCTGGGGTTTGTACACAGAGGGAACAACTTTCTTTACGATATAGTATAGGAATCTTCTCAAATTCACACACACAAATTCACATGCAAACCCATACCATTTTAATTTGAAAATGTGCAGAAGATATGCTGATCAGTATCTAGGCAAGCCTAGACAATGAAGTATCTAAAGTTCTGTATGTAACTCAGAATATAAATACAGCCAAAACTAACAACACATTGGTCAAAATCTGCAGTAATAACTGTAACTGGCACTAAAATGTTCCATAACTCCCTGTTGAAGAAGTTTCGATCCTTTTCGTGGTGAGGGATTCTGTTTCAGAATCTGCATTGGGGCCACACAGATGCAAAAGCTGCTAACAGCTGTCAGAGCCTCATCGTGCACAGAGGGAGGTGCATCTCCCGCTCCACTGCCATGTTTCTCTGGATGAGGCAGTGGGACCTAGACCTTGCTGATCTAAGCTAGGTGAAGTTGTCCTGCAGGCTGGGTCGAATTTACCAGCCATGACTTAGCCAATGCTTACAACACCCATGTCTCTGGTAGGTGTCACTAACCTTTCAGACCCCACACAATCACTTAGGCAATTGTCTTAGGGAGAAGTGCAGTGTAACTATCATATTTAAGGCATAGGTTTGGCATTGATGTATCCTCGCCCCAAGAACACTTTTTTTGCCCTGCAATACCAGTTTTAAACCTTAATACCTGCACCACCTATCCAACACATTACGTATTATTTATCATACAAAAAATTCTAGTCAATAATGACATAAAGGAAATATTCCAGAAAAAAACCAACTTTTCCCCCTTTTTTTTGTTTTCTGTTAATGCAATGGGCTTGGGGATAAAGGTTAGTTTTTCCTTGGGCTTGTATATTTTTCCTGTTCGCTATATTCACTAGCATCTTAGAAGTCTGTTTACAAACATTAGCATTTTTTTTTTTCTGGATTACATTTGTATGTGTTTTAATTTAACAGATTCTCATTCTTGCTCTGAATAGCTTACAGTCCCAATTTTCCTGGGGCTTAGCTCTCTGAGTAATTCAGAAACAGTAACTAAACATACATCTCATCTTAGGCTTTCTCCTTTAGCCTGGCTTCCATCCAACACCTCCTCTGACCTGGTCTTCTTTCACTAGTTCCCTCTATTTTGGCTCTTGCCCAATTTCCCCTATATATGGATGGCAGTTAACTAGTTGCTGTTCAGAAGAAAAAATTCAGTACTTAAAGCTCTAGTGCATTTGGACTCCCAGAGAAGACCTGTGCTCCAGTCCCTTCTACAGTAACATTCAGCCAACGACATGCACTCAAAATAAATTCTGCTGAATCTTTCACTTAGTAGACATTGCGTACTTTCCTGGGCCTTATCAGACAACATATTTTCTTGCGCAATATGATTTCTGACTGTTAGAGTGTACTCAGGAGCAAGAAGCCAAAATCTATCATCTGGCAGTTCTATTTCCAGTCCTATTGTGTGTCCTCAAAGCTTCCTTTTGATCACTTTTCTCTTGACATTCATCTGTTTCTCAGATTAAGGATCTGTTTCTATGATGAGCCTGCTCCAGACAGTCAGCTCTCAGGCAGGGATGGTAGGTTCTGCTACAGTGCTTCATGGTTAGCACTCAGGAACCTATTCTTGTGATGGCAAACAGGAGCAGTTCTCTGCTGTGAATTTGTTCCTCTCATTCCCCTGCCACACAGAACCCTACAGGTAAGAAAAGCAATACTGCTGTTCAGTTTCATCCAGATCCCAGCTGGGCAGAAAAGTAAAAGACTTGGAGACTTGGTGGGATCTTCCCCTGCGAGGAAGGGAGAATTTCACACATTATTTGTGCTTCTTTGCCTCCAAGGAAAGGAATGAGTCTGAAGAGGAACAGAGTTTCCTGCCTAAGAAAGAGACTCTCCACCAGGTACCTCTTCCTCACTGTACCATTGCTACTCCCAGTTAGTGGTAGAAAAGGCCTGAAAATTCACCAACTCAACAAACAGCCAACTACCATTTTATAATCCATAAAATCTTTACCTAGTAGAATCTCTTCTCTCACAAAAGAGAAATAATTGATCTCTCCAGACTTGGAGAACAGGTGAGAAGGAAGCTTCCTCTGGGCTTGTGAAAAAGAAGTGAGTTTTCACCCATCAGTCCTCCTTTACTTAAAAGGAAAGCAGCATTTAGATGCAGTTGTAATACAGTAATACAATTTCTTGATCAATAAACCAGGAAAAGAAGTGTAACTATTCTATTGCAAAGGGAAAGGACTACTTCAGAATGTAGATTCTACACAATCTAGAAAAACAGTGTCATAAGGATCCTGTAGTCAACTGGACAAGATCACGAGAAATAATTATTGCTTGCTCTTCTTAATTAGGGTTGGGACACACACGCACGACTGTTGCAGAGATCCTAAAGGAAGGCGGATTTAGGACCATGTTTCTGGTCCCAGACTACAGCTAAGAAGGACCAATCGGCAAATAATTTTTACAGGAAATATGTGGGAGACAGGCCAAGTGTCTGGAATTAAATCCTAGAAGGAAAGTTAACTTCCTGAGACAGGCAGAATTTGTTTTATTTGTCCTTGAACTCTGCACAAGAGCCTGGAAAAAAATTTTCACAGAAAGGGTCATTGGGCACTGGAACAGGCTACCCAGGGAAGCAGTTGATTCACCTTCCCTGGAGGTGTTTAAGTCACGGGTGGATGAGGTGCTAAGGGGTATGGTTTAGTGTTTGATAGGAATGGTTGGACTCAATGATCGGGTGGGTCTCTTCCAACCTGGTTATTCTATGACTCTATGATCAGTAAGCACAGCCCAGGTTAATCTACTGTACCTAAGCACAGGCACTGACAAAATCCCCTCTCTTGCTTTTTTAGTTCTGCTTAAGAAAGTCAGTCACCAGCTACATCTACACAAATCCACATTATGTTCTATAGCAGTACCGCAAACACTATTGCTTTTTCCTATGGTATAATAATAATAGGAATAATAATAGGAATAATAATAGGAATGGTTGGACTCAGTGATCTGGTGGGCCTTTTCCAACCTGGTGATTCTATGATTCTATAATTTTCGAATACTTTTAATGTATTTGATCCATTTTCCAGACTAAAAAGATTTTCCAGCAACTTACCGGGGAGGAGAAAAGGATGGTTCACACAAAACAGCACTCTCTTTCTTGACAGCCTTATGTTAATAACATACCGCTTAACTCTACAGCTCAACTTCAGCTGCTTAAAAGCAAATTCATGTATTAGAGATGGACACAGTCAAAAATGATCCAGGAATCAAAAGGCACTCTAATATACATTGGTTTAATATCTAGTACTGTGGAAGTGAGTAACAGAGGATTCCATCTCTGAAGGTCTTCCGTGATGTTTAGATCGGTCTACTAAAACACATTAAACAAATCATTTAGTTTGCTAAAAAATAAATTTCACCCCCTATTCTTTGAGCAGTACTAACTCTGTTTCACACTAAGAATTTCCCTTTCCCTGACTCCCTTTTGTTTTTTTAAATTGTAATTAGAAAGTAACAGGGAAAGAGTTCAATTATTTCACAATGCAGCCTTTTCATAAACATACAATTCTGTTCACTTCATGAGAATTTATCTTCACTGTGAAATCAATCATCACAGTCTCCATTTACTATACATTACTGAGTCACATTTGATTCCTGTCAGAGAAGTGTTGACTTCTGCAGTAAATCAAAATGACATAGTGTACATTTCCTTCTGCATCTATACCCAAGCCTTGGCTAAATCAAGATGGTTTTTCCTTCTATGTAGTGAAATGACCATTTTCCTGGTAACTGTATTTCAGACCTGGGAAGGCTTTCATAAACGGAAAAAATGCAGTGCATAATCCAGGAAACTACTGAAATATACAGTATCAGAAACATATGGATGTAGCAAATGCATATGCAGTGAGGGGCCCGGACTGAAAAGTAGATCGAGCTTATTAAAATTATTCTAACAGGATTTTGCTTGAGAATTAAAATACATTATTTTGAATTGAGCATTAAGAAAGTTCACATAGTTGATGAAAAAAAATGCTGCATATTATGGGAAAAAAAGTACAGAATAATCTCCATGCTATCACAGAAGCTGGAACAGATGATTTTTCCTTTGTTCTTTAATGATCTACATCTTAAGTAGCAAAGTGGTTCCAGAACCAGAACCCTCAGTCAGCAAACTCAGAAGGAGAAAACTGAATTTTTCTTTAATTGCTAAGATTTTTTTTACTAAAAAAACAACCACACCTCCCCCCAAACGATGAACAAAGCTATTTTTTACTTGAAATTTTTACAGAAACTAAGTTAATTTGTACTTGAGTTTTGAAAAGCAAACTATATTCTCACATGCAACCCCATGAGAAACCAGAAAGAACAGATCAGCACAAAGTGAAACTAAAACAAGACTTTCAATAGACATTTACTGATTCCCTGTTCCAGTTTCCCTAATAATCTGGGACAGGGAACAGTCCCCAGTTGGGGGCCAGATCACTTTACTCAAGACTCAATATCCCTGCTAATGCAATCTATGAATTTAGAAAACAGTGGAGGTGACACTAAACTTGTTTTGACCAATGTGTGTCAGCAGGCAGATTTTTAGAAATATCTGTAATATAGCTAGAGGAATTGCCGTTGTAATTAGAATTCAATACAGATTTCTTCAAGACCACATTCTGCCTCCTTTTAAGCTGGGAGACCGCCTTCATAAACAGCTTCTCCCACGGCAAAGTTATTTCATTGTCTCATCACTGTGTTGTCATGTCTTAGCATGCCCATGTAGATAAAAGGATGTGTTTAGAGCAGCTTGCAGATGCAAGGGGGTTTACTCACAGCCCAAATGGGCAGGGCTATTAACAGACACTGCAAACATTTTGGACATCTGATTTCAAAATCCTCACTGCCTCATGTGTATGAAGATTCAGTGAAAAAGTGAACGTACAGCTATATAACATCCCAATAAATCCCAACCCTGCCAATGGAAACACATGCTTCTCTTGGTTTTTCACAGCAGTTCAGTGATTAGTATTTATCATGATGAAAATATTCAAAGTTATTAGACAAAACAAAGGAGAAACAATGAGCTACACTAAACAGATTTCTCATGGAAAGAACTTAATATGCACAGCTGATATCAAGCTACCAGGACAAATTTATCTTTTCTGACTGATGTACGTGCAATGCGTAGATTATTCACACAGATCTATAGCAGAATAATCACAATTATGTTAATTTCCAACATCTGAAGATGATTTACGTTTTTAAAAACCTGAGAAGTTTTTTAAAGCTTTTTTTCTGTGTTGCAGAAATGCAAGCAGTCAAGTGTTTGAAATCTTATTCACAACAAGTATGTGTGCAGCATGCTTTCAAAGGGCATCTCCTGGCAGACAATGTCCACATGTAGGCTAGCTGAGAAGTCAGCAGATGCAGGCAAGCCTTCATGGGGTAGTTCAGAGCAAGACTCACATTGCGTCCTCATGTTTATGGGGCCAACAGAAACTTGGCAGCCCAGAAATCTTATGCTTTGGTTTTGCTTTGCAGGAGAGAGGGGCATTCCTTGCTTCTGAAAGGGCTATTTTGGGCCAGCTCAGGAGTAACAACAGCTGGCTCTGCAGGGAGCCACATCAAGACCTCATCATCTTGAGCAACATCTGAATGTATTGCCAAGCTCTGGCAATGTAAAAGGGAAGTTGGTGTGAAGGGACTTAACAGAAGAGAAAAGGAAAACAAGGGCAACTATCCGTGCTACCGCTACCACTGATTTTATTAATTTTCCTGAAAAACAGCTTACAGAAATTGCACCTTATCTGCTGAAACACAATTCCCCTGAGACAGGTGCAAATGCAACTCTCCTCTTCAGTAGCAAAAAAAAAAAAATGTACAGCTACTTGTATGGCTTTCAGTACTGTCATGTTTCCTTGACATAGTTGTGCACAGTAATCTGAATCAGCTGTGCATCTGGATTAGGCTCTCATAGAGTACCCACACCACTGAAATCAGAAGATGGAGCCTTCCTCATACTTTTTCTTTTAAAATACTACAAAGCAAAGATTCTAACTAATTAAGGAAGCAGAGGAATCAGATTTGTTCTCCATTCAGCAGTATTTAAACCCAAACAAACAACAGAATGACTCCCAAGATTACAGAGAGGCAAGATTTTCCACTGGAGAAAGTGAAAAGCAAGATGCTGTTGTGATTTACCCTAGTTGAATCTGGTCACAAGGTACAGAAATCATGAATGTTTTGGTAAGCCTGCATGATTGCCAAGTAAAACAAAACAGGATCAGGAGACGATTATTCAGTCCATACAGAAGAACTAGATGACTAAAGATGGAGCTGTTTCACCCCATGAGTGGCTAAGAGGACACTAATCTGTCATCCCATGGTTATGCAATAGCAAAGAAGCAGGTAAGTCAAGAGTATCAAAATCTCTGTTCAATCAGCATGATGAAAATACCAGAACTGCACTCCCAGTTATTAAATGCTCAGCTAGAAACAGCTTTATAGAATTATTTGCAGAGTAGCACATTTTCTTTACCTCTGCTCCGTGTTAAACAATGCGAAGATATGTTTGCTAGACATGAAGCTCTTTTCAACATCTCGCACTTTCAAGTTGTCCAAAGGAAGCATATACTTCTTCTCTTTTTCCTAGAAACAGAAACAGATTAAAACAACACTATGCGAGCAGTCTCAAAAAAGCCTGACCTCAGCAAACTCTGTTTAGTTGCTAATGCCTGCAATACATTTATTATCGTAAGGGAATATCCAAAATTAAAATGTCTGCATACCTGCAACAGAAATGAAACCTTAAGTCCAGTTCTGGTTTTCACTAACTTTTAAAACATTTCTTAATAAAACAGTTCCCCCTCAAAACACATAAGCATCCATTTTTATTATTCCTCATTCCTCTGAATCCTAAAAAGGGTCAGTCTTAACTACACTGAAAGTACCTAATCAATGCAGAACTCTTCTACCAGGTCTGCATAGCAACTGGAGTAACCTGTGACATGAAATTAATGTTTATCTGAGTTACTATTATTCATTATTTAGGGATGATGATCCTAGGGATAAATTTTCATTCTTCCAGTGGAAAACATAAAAATCATACAAATCAATCAAAATCATGCCTTCATCAATGTTTTACATATACCATACACAAACAAAACCAGACTCTACCCTAACTGGCTCATTTCTCCAAAGAGCAAGATCGATCTATTCACTCTTGCTATAGCCACCTCTTTTGCATTTTCATCACATCTTTCATTTACAGCACAATCACTATAACTTCCTCTTTTCTAGCTTTCCTGCTTCCTGTTGCTCCAGATTGAGGACTAGTAAAACTCTCAAGCTACTTTATGATGTCAGAACAAAAAAGCCCTAAGAGATCATACATACATATATCCTTCAGTCTCTCACCTAACAACAGTTCTGATGCAGGAATCTACTTCTGTGCCAGTCTACAGCCATTTGGCACAGTTTGTATCTAGATACATTCTCTCTGAACCCTTGGGGTTCTCCCTGCAGGAAAGGTACAGTCATCCATTCACTCATTATTACTGCTGAGCAAATAAAACTAAACAAAATCAATTCATAATTTACCAAGATAAGTAAATAAATAATAGTAAGTGAAGCTAATTAAAGAAATTCTAGATCAGATATTTATGTGTAAAAATTATACGTACACTGCCCTCTAATACTGATTTTTATTGATATGATGATCTGCTTTGATATTATAAATTTATGTCCAAAATAGTTTTGGTAGCATTTAAAATATGTTAGCTTTGCTGCAATGACAAAGTGACACACACTTGAAAAATACCCTAGCATATAAACTCAAAACACATATTAAGTTTTGTATTGAACACAAACAATTTCTTTCAGTTGAAAGCTGGACTGCATGGTAATGTAAGGCAATTTCTTTTCTATTTCAGATACTTATGACTCGTTATATAAAAAAAATCATCCAGGCAGAAATATCACTGTAATTTATTCCACGATAACTAAGAAAAAAATAGATAAGGTTAACTTTTGTTCTTTGCAACTTCTCTCTCACTGTTAGAGAATATGCTTACAATTATTTACTCTTCAATTACTAGAAATGTAAGAGGTTTCTGATGAAGCGTTTGCTCTCACAGACATTATTTACTGACAAACTAAACAACCACAGCCCAGTAAAAACAGAAACTGATGAAAAAACTATATCAAGAATCTGATTGTCTAAACAAAAATTCCACACGCAGTAAAGTTTTATAAATGCTTGATGCCAAACTGTGAGAAAGTGTTTCTTCTGAAGCCAGTAGGAAAAAGGAAATGCCTACTGAAGGCTAAGAAGTGGTTGGTATTTATTTACACAGCCTCCTACCCACACGTTGAGACAGAGCTGTTTCCAAGAAAGGGAAATCATAGGGTGCCTGTGCTTGAAGTGAACACAGACAGCATGTCACAGACGAGGCATCAGACCTAAATAGTGCTGAATTCCAGAAGAAAGGTATTACTGCAACATTAAAGCATGGTTTCAAAACCCATAGCAACTTTATGAGTGGTTGGGTTTTTTTTTCAAACAAAGAAAAAAAATAATGGAGCATGAGCTAATTCAACAGCAGATGAGCCCAACATCATTTCAGCCTTAGCTCAATCAATATTTTATTATGGCAGGGCAAAAAAAGCTCCAGCTATGACTACGTGTGCATGTTTCCCACCCTGCAAGGCTGATAGCCTAAGAAACAGAGAATGCGCAAAGCCTGGGAGGAATGGGGCCCGGCACAGTTCTGCGAGTGATGACATGCACATAACTGCGGGTCCAGTTTGTCCCTCTCAGCATTTGTTCCTTTTTTATTTATAGATTTTTATTTTTATAATGGGGCAGAGAACTGAAGCATGACATGAGGGGAAAAACCAGAACACACTGATCTCATGTAGAAACTTTGCCTCTCTTTTTTTCCTATATGGTGTGAAGGAGCAAAAGGAAAAAGCAGGAGGTAGGAGGGCCCATCCCGGTCTCCATGATATGGAAAAACAAAATCCCCAGAATGAACTTTAGGAAAACAAACCAATCTGCTGGCCTGCGGAGGCCTTTCCCACCTACAAGACAATGTTTCGCCACTCACGGGCATAAGAAGTACTCACATCCTTAATGGCTCCGACAGGCAAGCAGGCTGCCGGGAACTGGCAGCACGATGTAAATATGCCATATAACAACTGCCCTATCCTTCTGCAGTGCTTGAACTTAAAATAAATACTGCCAAAGTCCAAAATGGCACAAGGGATGCAAAAATTACCACAGCAGCTCCCCTCCCCTGGCATGGTCTCAGTCAGCCCTTCCAAGCTAATGAACTTCATTTCAGCCAGAGGCAGGGACCATTCTCCACATTTGGAACTTTGTAGGCTCCATCAGAACAGCAGCACAAGAAATGCTGGATGTAGTGTCAGTTAGCAGGGGCACAGAACTCCTTTGCTTCAAAGAAAAGAGGTTGTTAAATTACTTCGTTGAATTACTTCAGCTTCTTCCTGTTATCAGAGGTGATGCTCATTTTCAGTTGTCACTTTGAGATGGCTATGGCACAGCAGCACCAGCATACAGGACAAATGCCACTCCCCATTTCATATCCTGTGGAACAGAAGCAACATTCATGCAGGACAATTCCAACATATGATGCTCAGGTTCTGAAAGGCAGGTTTGAGTCTGAGCGTTGGCTTCACTGCACTTTCAGCTACGGCACAGGGAATGGAGCCAGTTTGCTCACACTTTGTAATGCTTTTTAGAACACCGCTGGCCAATTGGGGAGTCATGACACCAACCAAAAACCTGTCTTTGCAGACTGTGGGGAGCACAAATCCAAAGAAGTCAAGCTCCCAACTGGAAGTGCAGGCCACACTGGATTCATTTTGTGCATCATTTGAACTGAAATACAACTCTCAAGAGTGATTACTACACAGTTACAGCAAATACAGATATCCATTAGCTGCCTCTGCCATTATTGTTAGGCAATAACGCATATTAGGCATTAATGAGGCAAACAGTGAACTACTTTAAAATCGTATACTGAGGAAGGGCAGCTTTGAATTACAGCTTGGGTACAGCAGACAGAAAGGTTGACATTTCTGCCTGTGAACCAGCACTGCACTACTCTCTGCATTTGTTTCCCCGAGAATCACCCTGGCCTAACCCTTGTCGGACTCACAGGCACAGTGCCAGACCCCTTCTTTGTGCCACTGGGTTTGTGATGGTGGGGCATGTTAACATTTCCTGCGATCAGGGTGCTAACGTGTGTAGGTGGAATACCAAGGCCAAGCAACTACCTGGCAAACCAGTTAAGCAGCAGAGGCAGAAAACCATACCGAAATGAAGATGTTCTACGGCACTACACTCTCTTAGATGGCTGGATCATCACTGCCACTTTACAGACAGGAGCAGGCACAAGCAGCAGTGGCTTGTGAACTGGCTAAGCCAGAGTGATCTATATGAAAGAAAAAAACAGGACAAAATATTGAGTGTAAGGAAATGCTGGTGGTGGGCTGAAGTGATCCCTATTTACTCCTGAAAATGAGAGGCTCAGGCTTGCCTAACCTAGAAGCTGCTCTCCCTGCCAGTGCAGAACAGCTTACTCTGCAGCATTTCATAAAAATACAAACTATTAAGATGCCTCATAGCAACCTTTACAGTATTTAATTAATATAAAAAAGTTAACCATATTCTAACCTTAAATATACCAAGAGAATTTTACTGTGTTTCTATTTTGGTTTATTTTCTCTCTTGGTTTAGAAAGCCACACAGCATCTTCACAATGGTCCCTGCTTTACCACACTTGGCTTTAATGCATACTCTGAAAAGTGAGGCATGAGGTGCTTCAACATTACTGTAAACTTCTGAAGAAAAACAAGGCAAGTTATTTTATTAGGGACAACTTAGCGACGTGGGATTCAAGCCTGAACAGGCTCCTGGGTACAGCTGTAGAAAACATAATTCTGAACTGCCTGTAAAATGAATAAGGAGCTGCTTTAACAGAAAAACAATGCATACATAAACATTCTAACATTTTTATGGAAAGCATAGCAAAAGAACACTTAATCAATTGCAGATGACAAGACTGAGTTTCTTCTACCTATGCACCTCTTCCTCCAGTCTCCTACCATCAACTCCTGCAAGATTTTAGCTGTCAATAAAAACATACTGAAGCCAAGCACTTTTCCAAGAGTTTCTTCCACTGAAACATGATTCAAACCACCACAGATTCTGATTCTTTGATAAAGCCAGCCACATAGTCATCAAGAAGCACCCTCATATGTAGTAATGACTCCCTACATCATCAAATGAAAGTTTCCAGACAAAAACTTCAGGTAAAAATGAAAAATGACTCTCATTCTTTGAGCAGGACCACACCTCCACAATGCACTACCATTTCCCTTCCTGCACGCTGTCACCATGCGCCAGGAGAATTGCACAGCTGTGCTATGCCACAATGGATGTACATTACCTAAAGAGCAATTTTATTACATGTATCTATATTGACAATCAATCGTTACAGACTGGGTGAAGAATGGATTGGGAGCATCCTTGAGGAGAAGGACTTGAGGGTGCTGGTTGATGAGAAGTTCAAGACAAGCCGACAATGTGTGCTTGCAGCCCAGAAAGCCAACTGTGTCCTGGGCTGCATTCAAAACAATGGGACCTGCAGGGTGAGGGAGGGGACTCTGCCCATCTACTTTCCTCTGGTGAGATCCCACCTGGAGCCCTGCAGCCAGTTCTGGAGTCCTCGGCATAGGAAGGACATGGATCTGTTGGACTGAGTCCAGAGGAGGCCATGAGGATAATCCAAGGGATGGAGCACCTCCCATACAATGACAAGCTGAGAGAGCTGGGGTTGTTCAGCCCTGAGAAAGCTCGGGGGGGACCATAGAGCAGCTTTCTAGTACTGAAAGAGGATACAAGAAAGCTGGAGAGGGGCTCTTTATCAGGGAGCACAGGGATAGGATGCGGAGAAACAGTTTTAAGCTGAAAGAGGGGACATGGAGATGAGATCTTAGGAAGATCCTGTGAGGGTGGTGAGGCACTGGCACAGGCTGCCTAGAGAAGTTGTGGCTGCCCCACCCCTGGAGGTGTTCAAGGCCAGATTGGATGGGGCTTTGAGCAACCTGGTCTCGTGCAAGTGTCCCTGCCCGTGGCAAAGGGTTGGAACTGGATGATCTTTAAGTTCCCTTCCAACACAAACCATTCTATGATTGACAAGAACAATCCAACTTAACATGTTAGAGAACTGTCACCTATAGGCACACATGTAATTAAATATCACAATGACACAGAAGAACCATTATGCAACGTATAAGAAACAATTCTAGGAAAGTGCTAGGGAATAAAATGTGAGCTTCAAATAGAAAATTGCAATATGAAAATGTGAAAACAGCCTTGGGTGTGCTGAAACCAGGACAAGGTGATAAGCTAGGCTATTCGAAGAAAGGAGCGCATGGCACAGAGCACAAATACCAAATCTTACACTCTCCCAGTGTTACAAGATACTGCCCACTGCCATGGCAGAAATAATGAGTTCCTTACTACAACTCAAAGTTGAGAATTCCAAACCTGAATCTGCCACAGAAAAAGGGAAGATCTAATCATAGATTTATGTTATTTCAGGTTTGAGCTAGCAACTTTTTAAGTTTTGCATTTATACTGTCTTTTCTAGGCAATTATGAGCACTCTTGGCTCTTCTCATTTTAAGGCAAAGTATCCTAAGCTACTTTAATCATCTGCTTAGTTTTCCCAATCTTTTGGCACCTCTTGTCACAACATATCATTAAAAGAATTCAAGAGGTGTGTTTTATCTCTGGCGTTTCTTCTGAATCCAGCTGCGGGATCAAACCTGATATTAATGTATATCAGTCCTTGGTCTTGTCACTCATTTTACAGTGTATTTCTCATTTCCCACAGTATTTTTCTCTCCTTAGAACCAGTATTATATTTGTTGCTGCACCTTCCTTCTGCCCCAACTTCTTCAGGAACAGAGCCACAAGACTTCACAACTCTTCACAACAAGTATTTGAAATACTCCATCCTTTTGAGAAATGGTCACTAGTGTCTTTCTTGAAAGGAGTTTACTATCCTATTACGTTTCAAGAGTTCACAGAAGGACACCAACACAGAATCTTTCTACGTCACTATTTTGCAGCATAGCTGTCCAACTTTAACTAAGGGTTTACCAGGAGCTGATGCTGTAGCTCGCACTCATGTAATACACACCACAGTAGAATCTCGCAGCATACCACCACTCCTCCTCCTTGCCTGGAGGAGAGGATGGGCACAGCACACAACAACAAACAACCCGAATCCTTGAGGAGTGCTGTGCTGAGAGGCCAAGCTGGTCCTTAAGTGGGAGCTACCAAACCTGCTGACCCAAGCTAACTCCCTGTGGCTGCTGCCTGTGCAGCAGTCCTTGTATTATGGCACTCAAATTAGGGATCTGAACAGGCTGGACTGCTGGGCTGAGACCAATGGCATGAGGTTTAACAAGGCCAAATGCCGGGTCCTGCACTTGGGGCACAACAACCCTAAGCAGAGCTACAGACTAGGAGAAGCCTGGCTGGAAAGCTGCCAGGAGGAGAAGGACCTGGGGGTGCTGGTTGACAGCTGACTGAACATGAGCCAGCAGTGTGCCCAGGTTTCTGTATCAGAAACGGTCTGACCAGCTGGTCCAGGGACGTTATTCTCCCTCTGGACTCAGCACTGGTGAGACTGCACTTTGAGTACTGTGTTCAGTTCTGGGCCCTTCACCACAAGAAGGATGTTGAGGCTCTGGAGCAAGTCCAGAGAAAAGCAACGAAGCTGGTGAGGGGGCTGGAGAACAAATCTTATGAGGAGCGAATGAGAGAGCTGGGGTTGTTTAGCCTGGAGAAGAGGAGGCTGACAGGAGACCTTATTACTCTCTACAACTACCTGAAGGGAGGTTGTGGAGAGGAGGGTGCTGGCCTCTTCTCCCAAGTGACAGGGGACAGGACAGAGGGAATGGCCTCAAGCTCCGCCAGGGAGATTTAGGCTTGAGATAAGGAAAAAATTCTTCACAGAAAGGGTCGTTAGGCATTGGAACAGTCTGCCCAGGGAGGTGGTTGAGTCACCTTCCCTGGAGGTGTTTAAGGTGAGCGTGGATGAGGTACTTAGGGGCATGGTTTAGGGACTGGTGGGAATGGTTGGACTTGATGATCTGGTGGGTCTCTTCCAATCTGGTTATTCTGTGATTCTGTGAATTTCCCCAGCATCCACCTCTCATTTCCCTCAATAACGTGCAGTGGCTGTGCAGACCCTGAATGGCTGAAATTTAAAAAATAAATAATTAAAAATTTCAGTTATTTCATAGAATCATGGGATGATTTGGGTTGGAAGTGACCTCAGAGATCACCCAGTTTCAATTGCCTTGCCATGTGCAGGGACACCTTCCACTATATCAAGTTGCTCACAGACTCATCCAATCTGGCCTTGAGAAACACTGGTACTCCCTATGTGTTTATATAATCAGTGTATCAAACAGAAGTGCAATAGTTTTTGGAATACAGAGCAAATTCAGCATGATTTAAGACTGTCACTTTTCAAAAGAGGTGTTTATTTTCACAGGTGGAAGGGCTGGTCTTTCACTGTTCTGTGCCGTGGGGATGTGCTGTCAGTAAAGGGATCAATCTGAGAAAGAGCCTGATGAAGAGGAAATCTCTGTTTAGCTCCTTTCTGTTAGAATCTTGAAAGGTCATTTTGAATATGGGAAATCTTGTCCGGGAAAGAAGCCAGCAATTCCCCTGAACTGAAGTGGTGCTGGCATTTAAAACTGAGAGAAAGCCCTGACTGAGGGACCAGTTGTCAGTTTAGAAAAATTCTGCTAGATGTGGCTAGTGGCTGCTCTGAAGGTAGAGGGTGAAAAAAAATGTATCCTTTGACCTTTTTATCCCTTGCAATGAAGCCTGCTTATAACAGCTTGTTTTTCTCGACTGGTGTTCAAGTTTTTATTTCTCACTCTTCACCTACTGCAGATCATCCGACAATCACATTGGTTTGCAGGAGTGACAGAGCAGGATGAAGGGCTTTGGGGCAGAATGTCTGTGCTGGCAGAGGGAACAGGGTGAACACGATGTACCAGTTCCTGGAAGATCTGGCTTTTCAGTCAAATACATCTTTTCATTCATTCAGTTTACAGCTATGCTTATTACTTATACATTTGTACATGTATATAAATAATTTTATATATATGTGCAGACACACACATTTTGGGATTTTTTTCTCTTTATAGGAAAACCATAATTACTGAAACCTGTTCTCTTTCAATAGAATCGCAGCTCAGCTTTCAGTTTTGAGGAGGTGATGGTCTGGTGGACAAACCTCTCCAGTTCTAACAACCTCTTGCATTAGGAATACTAAGTTGAGATAAAAAAAACCTAGTAAGTTTAACATGGATTTTCACCTGCCTGGACTCCCTTAATTTGCACATTTTTATATGCAAAAAAGTAGATGAAGAAGATGCATCTTTGCTATAGTACCCTTGTTTTCTGCTAGAAAGGGGCTTCTTAAAACTCTTCTAGCTTTTAAATGCATTTCAGTTTCTATAAAATGCATCCTAGACAAGCTCAGACTCAGGAAGTCACCAGACAGTTCATTTGGTACCCAAAGAAAAGCATCTGGAGAAACACCAGATCCTTTGTGTGTCCTCATGCATGAGGGGGAGGCAGAATCCTTCTTACTAAAATCAAAATTATAAATACAAAATTACATAATTATGTAAAAAACATTAAGCAGGATTTTCCTGAGGTGTCACATCTGTCTCTACCAGACTCCTGAACATGCAACAAAATACACACAGACAAATAAGTTCATGGCATTTATGCTGCCCTACTTGCATGTTATCAAAGCTTTCAGACAGCAATCAGTTCTACTGTCGGTCGGCAATCACTGCAAAATGCATTAAGTTGTTCACGCCTGTGGCAATGGTCACTGAAAATATTTTGGAAAGCATCCCAGAAGTATAAGACTTTTTCCAGACATCCAAGAGAAACTCTGCTATGACAGAGCTTCTGGTGTCAAGACTTCTCCCTCCTCTCCCCTCCCCTCTCCCCTTCCCGAAAGGTACATTTCAGCTTAGTTTCTGCCACAAAGCCACAAAGGTTCAGTAAGCCAGAGACTCCATTGTCATGTGCTGTGAGTACAGAAACTCTGAGAAGATATGTCCAGACTATCTGAATCTGGGAAAAGGAGGAATTCCCCTTGCTTCTGCAAGGTGGATGAGTTCTTCAGCAACTGCCAGATTTAAGAATCTTGAAGTACATTATTTTGCTATCGCAAAATAACATCTGCACTAATAAATTAAAATATATTTTAATTGTTTTTCTTCTTTTCTCTGTATCTCTTCCATTCCAAAATAATGCCAAACCTTGTCTTTTCTTGCTATGACATTTAAAAATATGTCATTTGTTCTCTGTATAAAATAACATCATCTTTAAAGAATCCCAGTTCTTCCTTGCCTGGATTCCTGCAATCAAGCATTATTCTGATTCATACCCAAAACCTTCTTTATCCCTATCTGTTTGCTTAGGGAGGAAAAATACAAATTGAATATACCATTGTGTAGACTAGAAGTTCACAGAATCACAGAATAACGAGGTTGGAAGAGACCCACTGGATCGTCGAGTCCAACCATTCCCACCAATCCCTAAATCATGCCCCTAAGTACCTAATCCACCCTCACCTTAAACACCTCCAGGGACGGTGACTCAACCACCTCCCTGGGCAGACTGTTCCAATGCCTAACCACCCTCTCCGTGAAGAATTTTTTCCTAATCTCAAGCCTAAATCTCCCTGGCGGAGCTTGAGGCCATTCCCTCTCGTCCTGTCCCCTGTCACTTGGGAGAAGAGGCCAGCACCCTCCTCTCCACAACCTCCCTTCAGGTAGTTGCAGAGAGCAATAAAGTCTCCTGTCAGCCTCCTCTTCTCCAGACTAAACAACCCCAGCTCTCTCAGTTGCTCCTCATAAGATTTGTCCTCCAGCCCCCTCACCAGCTTTGTTGCTCTTCTCTGGACTCGCTCCAGAGCCACAACATCCTTCTTCTGGTGAGGGGCCCAGAACTGAACACAGTACTCAAAGTGCAGTCTCACCAGTGCCGAGTACAGAGGGAGAATAACCTCCCTGGACCTGCTGGTCACGCCGTTCCTGATGCAGGCCAAGATGCCATTGGCCTTCTGGGCCACCTGGGCACATTGCTGGCTCATGTTCAGTCGGCTGTCAACCAACACCCCCAGGTCCTTCTCCTCCTGGCAGCTTTCCAGCCAGGCTTCTCCTAGTCTGTAGCTCTGCTTAGGGTTGTTATGCCCCAAGTGCAGGACCTGGCATTTGGCCTTGTTAAACCTCATGCCGTTGGTCTCAGCCCAGCAGTCCAGCCTGTTCAGGTCCCTTTGCAGAGCCTCCTACCCTCCAGCAGATCGACACTTCCACCCAGCTTGGTGTCATCTGCAAACTTGCTAAGGGTGCACTCAATGCCTTCATCCAGGTCGTTGATAAAGACATTAAACAGGACTGGACCCAGGACTGAGCCCTGGGGAACCCCACTTGTAACTGGCCTCCAGATGGATTTAACACCATTTACCACCACCCTCTGGGCCCGGTCATTCAACCAGTTTTTCACCCAGGAGAGTGTGTACCTGTCCAGGCCAGAGGCCGACAGTTTCCGAAGCAGAATGCTGTGAGAAACTGTATCAAAGGCTTTACTAAAGTCCAGGAAGACCACATCCACAGCCTTTCCCTCATCCAAGAGTTTAGTCTCCCGGTCATAGAAGGTGATCAGGTTACTCTGGCAAGACTTGCCTTTCATGAACCCGTGTTGACTGGGCCTGATCACCCGGTTCTCTTGCAAGTGCTTCTTGATAGCACTCAAGATCACCCGCTCCATGACTTTCCCCGGTACCGAGGTCAGGCTGACAGGCCTGTAGTTCCCCGGATGCTCCCTGCGCCCCTTCTTGTAGATGGGCACGACATCAGCCAGCCTCCAGTCCAGTGGAACCTCCCCAGTCATCCAGGACTGTTGGAAGATGATGGAGAGGGGTTTGGCCAGCACATCCGCCAGTTCCCTCAAAACTCTTATGTTAAGATGACAAACAAACACCTGCAACCATCTCTGGAAAGATACTGTCAGTTGGACTCCTCAAAAACACAGTTAGGGAAAGGGCTCTGTAACCAGAGATCAAAATAGCTGTAAGAACTTTCTTCTTCATGCTCTAAAAAACTGTAGTGTGCAGCTCAGATAGCTATTGTCAGTGAAGCAGTACTATGAAAATAAGATTTTAAATAGTCAATCAAAAAGATTTCAACTTTTGCTCAAGAAGAACTGTCTTTACATGTTTAACCTTAGCTGATTCACAGAATCTATGAAAGGTACGAAGTCTTAGAAAGCTTCCAGGAGTTTCAGAATTTTAAACAATGGCAATGGAAGAGGTAATGACATTACTACAAACAAAAAAGAGACAACAAAAAAGTCATATCTAAATCTGAAAGTTGAAACATGCCTGCAAAAGCCCTGGATTTTTATGGTACAGGGTTGTATTGCAGATAAGAAAGAGAACACCTCTTCTCCTCTGGAAGATAACAAAATATTTATTAGGCATCATAGCACTTCTTCAAGAATATGTGTCTTAATCAATGCTGACTCAAAGTACTTTAGACTATCAATACACTGGCCTTAAACTTGCAGGACACTATTATATTTGCAAAGAATCACTCCAAAGTGCATCCACTGATTCAACATATGGCACTGAATTCCCAGACAGTCACTCAGTCAAAGTTCTGGGCAGGAAACCAAATTCCTTTTTTTTTTTTTTTCTTTCTTTCTTTAAACACTATGTCAAAACACTCCTATTATTTGTTACTTGTGCTTTGAGAGATTTACTCCGTTACTCCTTAATGTCGTTAGCTCTTAGAGATACTGCAACCAACAAGGAACTGCTGCTGGAAAATCGTATTACAACCGGTGCCTATTACTGACATATTGAGATTGTTTCAATGTGAAAGAGGCATGGTGACAACAAAAATCCAAGTACGAATTTACAAGTTTAGGTACAAACTTGAAGTAAGGGAACTGTAATAGTGAAACAAGATATTAAGTACTAAAATCCCAAGTTTATCATTTCCCACATATAAATTCACACTAGGACTGACTCCAAAAACTGAATTCATACAACTAAGCCTTATCCGTGTAAAACATCTCATTGGCAGTCAGTGAAGTAATTTCACACACAATGTTTCCCAATATCAACAAGGACTATTAATTTAGACTACGTTAAAAGATTAAGAACAACGTTTTAGACAAAAATTTTTTCCACTGACCATGTTTGCCAGTCACTCAAATTTACAAAGCAGGAAAGACAACAACAAATTTTAAAAATAAAACATAGAACAAAGAAAATGTTTCAGTAAATCCTCCCTCTTACCCCCAAATGCCTCAAAAATATTGTAATAAAAGTTCATTCAAACTATTCCAAGTCCACCCAAGAGCTATTTAAACATCATATTAAGCAATTTGATTTTCTTAAATCCATTTTTTTACATTTACATTACCCAAGCTGAAAGTATATTTTAATTATTTTCTTCATTCATTCATGTTGCTGAAATAACATTCTGTTATTCCCCTTTGAGAACATTTCCAAGGTTATAAAAACCACATTGTCTAGCAGGTTAGATTTGTTTTAAATGTCTAATAGTAGTTTGAAATAATGAGGGTTTCAGACTAACACATTACCAAACTGTATAATTACTAGTAATTCCCAGAAAAACAATCACATGGCTATAGATAAAGCTAAATGTATTTTTTCAAATAAAAGCTACATTACAGAACTATTGCCATTACACACAAAAAATAAATAATTAAAAAATACCTACCAAATGCAAACTTGGATATTTTACAGTTAAAAGAAATTCACATTCCCTAATGGAAACAGAATTTCTCAAATACATTTCAATCTGCCCTGAAATTGCACTTTAGAAATCGAGGGGTGGGAGCGTGGGTGTGGAAAACCTAATTCAGACAGGGGAAACTTACACTTTAGTGTAAGAGAACACAACTAAGATTTTTTTTAATTGAATCCACTTGGCAGTTGCATGGATTCCTTGCAGGCAAACCTCAATTCCCTGTACTTTCCTTGGGTTCATTTCCCCACTCGCCTCTTCAGTTGAGGGCATTCGCTGCGAGAAATGTTTTTAAAGATAAGAAATACTGAAACGCAGAGAAGACTTTGGCCACAGACTGAGTATGGACCAAGATCACTGCTCTGGGAACCTCTGGCAGAGGAGGTTACTGTTGGTAACAACTGAAACCATGGGTTGCAGTCTTAGAAGATAGACACGACACCCTTCTTCAAGGTATGCGAAGACGGGAACGAAGTGGCCTCAAAGACTTTCAGTAGGCATAAACAAAATCTCAGACCCTTTCAGAACACCAGGACACAAAATCCTCTTGAAAAGAAGCACATCATGGAATTATTCTTATGTTCACTGAAGAGGAGGAAAATTTTATATATAATTTATATATAATTATATATTTATATATAATTCTCTGAGCTTAAATAACACAGCCAAAAAGATCTTTATTACTTCATTATTAGGATCACTTAGCACAAAAATTGATGTCAGGTGCTGAATTTCATAAGAACACATTTGTAATTAATTTGAATAAGGCTGTAATTGCTTGACTTTCTCCGCAATTCACACACACACACACTCTCACACAGAAACAGGACAGCACTACTTAAAAAGAAAAAAAGCTCTTAATTACAGAATCACAACGTCTGTTTCCTGAGGAGGACTTTAAAGCAAAATATCTCAAGGATGAATATGAGAACATAGAAAGACCTACTGATAAGTATAACATAGTGACCTGGACAAGAGGCTGGGAGGTAGGAATAAGGCTAGGAAAGGGTTATGGAAGCAAACTGCTGCACAGGTATCCAAAAGATCTATGGACTGCCTTACTAATGGCACGCAAGACAAACCAGAGAAAATGGGTATTTGCAATACAGAATCAATATCATTATTTAACTGATCTAACAAAGACCTAGTGAGATAATTCACATAATCCAGAAAACTGACATATCTTTATATCCTTGTTCAGGAAGTCACACAGAAAATAATTGGGAAAGCATTATCTTTTATATCAAAAGCGCATGTATTAGTGTGCGGTTGACACCAAACAGGGAGAGACATCCTGAATTTCTAGGAGGTAACTCAGGAACAAAAGAACATGTGCATTACCTTCACAGGAACTTTCAGTGATCAGTATAATGATTCCTGGCACAGGACTAACAATGATGCAGTATTTTAACTGAGAGAGAGACACCATGGAGAAACCTGACCCACTGCTTGCTTGAGGGGGAAACCTGTTAACAGGCAATGCTGAGAATGCTCCAGTATTCAATTCATTCCTTCACATTACCCTTCACTAAAAAGCCTAAGAAACAGTAAAAGCAATTATGATTAGATATTAGAAAAAAAGAAAGTTAAAGAAAATTAAGCACACCTACAAGCTCCTGAGTTCAATAGCTACCCCCCATTCTTTCAGTTCTCTCAAGTGCCTCAGTTTGGAATCAACAGCTTAAAGTAAAAACTCCGTAATTGATGTGGATCATGTAGTGTGAACTGGGAAACATGTCTGACTTAAAAAGCGCAAGAATTCCTTGGAACTAAGCCCTGTTCTTCCTCTGCTCTTTACACACTGCAGCTAGCCACTTTAATGTACAAGATGGCACACAATCTTCACTGCAAACATCACCTAATTCAGAGATTCTCAGATGGTTTTCCTATTTTAAGCACGTTGTTAATTCCTCTCTTCTCTGCCCCAGTGCAATTTTGCACATTCCATGTCTGCAATTGCTAGCTCCTCTCTTCAGAACTGCTCTTTGAAAGTCCCATGCTTTGCTCCTCAGGAACGTGCTTGGATAGGTGGCAGAAGTGCTTGAGACAGAGGTATGAGACATGGGCTCTAACAACAGAATTGAAGAACTCCACTTACTAGCAATGTTGTGACCACTTATCAGTGCAGTACTGAAGGGCATTAGCACCCCATGCAAACCCAGCATGAGAACTGCCAGTCTACAGAACAAGCTGTGAGTACAAACCAAATCGAGAAGAGAGGGGCATCTCCTTGCCACAACGCAATGGCAAGTCCAACTGAGCTGGAGACTCAATACAAAGAGGCACTTTCATCTTCTAGAGAAGGGGCCAACATCTGGTTCTGCTCCAAAAACAGGGGGTCAAGACTCACCACCCCTTCTGTTTGTCCCCTCTTGGCTGGATCCCAGCCTATCCCAGAAGTAGTCAGTCAACTATTCAATTTGGTAGGGTAGGATGTTGATCCACCATCTCAGTGATTTGCAGGAAAGCATCGTTTCATGAAGGCTATAGAAACATGTGCACTGTACACAGCAAAGGTCATTATGGAAATAATAGAGACATTAGAATTCTAAGTTTCATGTAATTTGTGTTAATAAAGGGTTGGTTATCCCCAAATGAAGCTTGCTAAACAAACTATGCCTAAAATGTTGAGGGTTTTTTTTTTTCATGTAAGAGGGAGAAACACAACTGTAAATGTCTGGAGTCCTTGTTGACATCTTGACCTCAGATGCCTAAAGGCACATGTTAGCTCCCACAGTATGGAATGCCCTCTCACAAAGCACCCATGTGGAATCTTCAGAGGCTGTTTTCAAGAAGTATACTAAAGAGGCATTTCTTCCTAGAGCTTCTGCTGCTAGCAGCACAGCTTACTGACCACCTCTGCAGGTGCCTATGCTTTCTGTAGTAATTCATACAGGTCGGATTTCTTATGTGTTGTCACCCATTACAAAAATCTAACAATATTTATAGCTGTCAACAATGAGGAAAGGAGGAAGCAAGCTTCTCTTCATGTAAGAATCACACAGAATCACAAAATAACCAGGTTGGAAGAGACCCACTGGATCGTCAAGTCCAACCATTCCCACCAATCCCTAAATTATGCTCCTAAGGATGCACTCATCTTTACAGTGAAAAAAGAAAATATTATTTCCATGAGGTTTACTGCAAATTTATTACAGCAATTAAACTGTCCCGTGAGTCTGTCTGTATCAACTTATTTGCAGATCCAAAACCAGATGTAAAAACCATCTTTCATTTAATTTGATTATTCTAACTTGAGTATGTAGAAACAGATATTTTGGCAACAGGCTGCTAATGAGCTTTCCTAACTCTTTAAAGCTGTTCTTACACTGCTTTTCCAACAGTATTTACAAGCAAAGGTTTGTGATTAGAAAGTGGTTAAAATCCTTCATCCTCCTGCTAAATCTCTTTTGCACATAAAAGGTTTTAAACAGGCTTCATTAACCAGAGCTTCTGGAAATCTATACTCTCTTGCTGGCTGTTACTTCAGTATTTTTATATTTCAGCTGTACAGCAAAGGGTTAGTAAAAGCCATCTACTCTGAAACACCCATTGCCTACTCCACCCATCAGGGCTTCTAATTTACCAAAAATGTGCAGTATTTTAACCCATTATTGAGCGCTGGAATGTCAATGCTTAAGCCACAGTTACTTTTTGCCTTTATACGGTGCATAAAGGATGTAAGCATTCGATATAAACATTAAATATTAAATTGAAATCTTAAAGGGAAAACACACAATATTGCATGGGTAAGAGAGTTTTGCAAATGTAGACATTAATTTCACATTTTCATTTAAAACAAACAAATCCAATACTGTATTCAGTGGTGTAAGATTCTACGTGTTCCTTCAGCTACCATTCTACATTTTCTACATTTGTGAATTTTGTTTTCTCTGACATTAACAGCAGATGAACTCAAATGAGTGACTGACTTTTGCATTTCCTCTAGGAAAGCTGATAAACAGAAGTTTCTTTAAACAAAGCACATACTTAAGCTACGACCTCTGCTGATGCCAAGCATCCCTGACACTAAGAATTCAGTGTGATCCCAGGAATCCTTTCCTATGGATGCCCCCATATGCTGCATCATAAAAGAAAAATGAAATCTGTGCAAGAGAAATAAATTTTCATAAAGCCAACAAGTGAGCCAAATGCTGCCCAACCATCTGCAGTGGATACTGTAGCAGCCCAGTAGACTTAGTTCCTATGGAGCATCTGACATTGCTGCTTCCACAAACACACCAATCTGATTCAGGACAGGAATTATGACTTTTCAAAAGACTGTTAAATACCTAATGTCAAAAGTGGAGATTTTTTTCCTTAGCTTTTTTATTACGGTAAGATTTGTTTACATCTGACAGATAACAGAATTGGAGACTTGAGTCGTATTTTACAGTGACAGTATCTCTTTACAGTGAATTTAACAGCAAGATAAACAGTAGAAACAGGAACCAAATAACAGCTTTTAACTTTTCATCCTATGTTTTAGTTACAAGACTATTCTTCCTTGCAAAATGTTTAAACTACTACCTTGAGTTTACTTTTCACTTGTTAGTCAGGTAATAAAATTATAAGGGCAGGGCAAAAGTGGGAAACAAAAAGCAAAAATTTTAGATAAGCACATCACACATTAGATAGGCTCAGAAACCTAGATTAGTACATGGGATGTCTCTCATGAGAGATGATGTATCACAGAAAAGCTACTCACATTGAAAGATGTTATAGTCTGTTATCCTGATTTTTATCAATAGCCAAAGATAGACTAGAAGTCATATAAAACTATATAACAGAAGAGATACTGTAACCAGCCCTGCAACCTATTTCATCTGCAGTGATTGCTCCCACACTATTAAATCAAATAAGAACATTTCTACTTATACAATCCTTATTTTCAGGCCAGAGTTGTTGCCACCTCTTGAACTAAAGCTTTTTACCACCTTCATGGCATCTCCAGTCTCTCTGGCTTATGAATTGACTCCATGGATGTGAAAATGGCAAACTTCACTTTAACAGAACCCAAGTGTACATCAGCTCACACTGAGATTATTTCTTTCTATTCCTGTTCCAATGTGTTACTTACATCGTTGTCCCACATTCTAGCAGCCAGTAAAGTTGATGTGTTGCAGCTAAGGCACCATGTGACAGCACTTTCATAACCGAAAAGAATGGCTGTAGTCACTTATTCAGGATTCCCAGATGCTAGATAGCCAAGTTTCAGCTCTTATGGATGGACTGCACGCGCATCCATACCAGCCTCCATCCACAGGGCACGCACAATGCTTCACACATTCCATGGCAGATAGTAGCCCAGTGTTATCAGTTATGGGGTGTCCACTCACTACCTGCTGGCTTTTCCCACCTGGACCTACGAGGCAGTCAGATCATAATACTATTTCTGCTGAAAAAGGCATCAGGTTTCAAAGATGTGAAGCTTTAGGAATATTCTCATTCTATTCCACTTAGGAATGACAAGATGGCCATTGCAACAAAATCCACCGAGCTGTGAATCGTAACTGATATATATTCACTTCTTTGAGAAGAGAGGATGTTAACTCCAATGCTTATGACAACAATGTAAACATACAGCAAGACTTGAAATACAAGTGAGCTAGCAGACAATTCAACAACTCTATTTACCACATGGGCGGACAGTGTTCTGCACCCTCATTACTGGCAGAGAAAGGATATTAATGCAAAGGAACACATTATGGCAACTCTTCCAAAACAAGTGTGTACAACTACCAGCCTCTCTCATTCCCCATCACAAAGAGAGATAGAATTAATTCAAATACTACTTCTTTAAGGATCTGACCTAGGAGTAAGATAATCCCCAAATGAATAGAAAAGAACAATAAAGGAATGCATCTATTATACAACTCCCCAATGGCAGGTTTTCAACAAATCAAAAACAGTGATGCCTTTTCTCTCCAACTCAGGATAAATCTGCCTTCAAAGCTGTATATGCAAAAAAATGCTTCTCCTATAAAGAACACAGAAACCTTCATCACAACTAACAGCCTGATGTACTAATCAGTCGTCTGATCCCTGTCCTAATGGTCTTTGCTCTGGTACATATATTGTGCCCTGACTGCCAAGACAATAATTTGGTTGCCTGAGTTAGTAGAAGATAACTTCAAAAATTCAAGCTATTATTTAAAACTACTGAAGGACTTAATAGGCAAGCTCACTCACCCAAGCAAATAAAATAAGCACTTAACAAGCATGTTTCAGCCAAAAATGCTATAGTTAATAAGTCTGGGTTTTGTGGCTAATAAGGAGAACTCAGTAGAACTCAGTCATATCCTGATTACATTCATATATGTGGGTCCGTGATGTAATGGGAGCAGAAGAAGGCAGGGGGGTCAGAGAAATGCAGATATTGCCAATCTAAACTCAAGACTAGAACCAGGAACATTACCGTCACTTGCATTGTGGGAGCATCTAGAGAACATTTCAAACTAGCACTGTAAAATACTTATAACGTTTCTTGCCCCAAGGGCTAATAATCCTTATCATCTTGATTAAAAGCTTGGAGGTCATCTGGCAATTTTCCAGTAATGTGCTCTTTCCTCTGATGTTGCAGCTAGACCCTATTTCAAAGGCTGCAAAACCATATCATGTTAGGAAAGCAAGCAGTATTTACAAACTGGTAACTGTTTTTTAAGCCCTGCCTCCATGCAGCCTCACTTAATTTAAGTACGAAGTGTCAAGCTGTGCAAGTTTGCAACAAAACTTCATCTGCTAGGAACAAAGTAGTGTTTGGGCTGGACAATTTAATAAGCTTTAAAGGCTATGGTAAGGGAAGAGTCCTCTCTCATCACTACTATTTAGTTTCTTCTTCCTAGTTTTCAAAGTCCACAAACATTGAATATCCTTTGCTAGACTGACCAATACCAGAAAAGTGAATAGAGCATCTTCTGTGTTAAAAGCACAACAGAACAAAACACAGAAATCCCAGACAAATCACTTTTTGTCACTGTGGTATCATCCTGCACAGGGCATCACTGAACAAAGATCCCAAGGACAGAACTGAAAGTAGCTTAAACCTGTGTCCAAGGGGCTGTACCGAGGTTAGTGAGCCCTGAGGTTTAACAGGTTTTCACAGGTACCTGTGCAAGTGTGATGACAGTGTTTTCACTTCTAGCACAGCTGTAAACGCACTCAGTGAGCAGCATCAAATGATACAGCCACAATCCTTGACCTTGTTGCATGCATGGCAGTTGAGCAAGCTGTGCCCAAGGACAAACCTTCAGTCTCTCTTCGCTAACCAGACACTGAATGTGTGACCCGGTTGCCAAAAATGCAGATGAGCCAGAGAGCCTTTTGAATGCCCTCTGATTCTAAAGAACAGCAGCAGCAACTACATCAACTCGTAAGTATCCTACAACTAACTTTTACAAACTATTCTACAGCCTGATCAGCTCCCAGACACAAGAAATTATTTCATCCTGGTCTGTAGGGCACACTTAAACCAAGTGAACTCAACAGACCATGGGACCAGTACGGAGGAGCAATGCTAACACACCTGCTGTTGACCCAGCTTTATTAAATAGTTCCAGAGCTCAACACTAGAGGCGCCAAATCCCACAAGGGAGAACACACAATGGCCCTTGGAAAAGCATTCAATAATCACTGTGGTATGCGTGAACCCAAGAGAGGATCTAGCAGCACTGGAGAGTCCAGGCCGACTCCAAGCTGCACACAATAATTATTAACTAGTGCTTTGGGCAGCACCTCTCAGGCTTGGTTTTTGGACATGACAAGTGAAGTCATTTCTTCTCTAAGTTACACAGTACTCACTTCTCTAACCAGGTGGTTGTGATTTGCAGGGTTTCACAACACTTGCTCATCTTGCTGCTTTTTTCCCCTCTTCTTAAGGTTGATAGCATGTTTTTGTTCATAGGTGGGGTTTTTTTGTTTTCAGATTTAAGCTTAAAAAGTATGAAATAACTTAGCCACTGTTTTTTGCCTGGTTTATAATTCAAACCATCTCATCGCACAGCCCCAAAAAGACTCAAGGTGATCTGAATCTTTGTGAAAATTAACCAACAAGTAGTGAAATAATGGTAGAGGTAGGTGGAAAATGTACCTGACCACTCACTTCATCAGTGCACAGGCATGTTAATAAAGAAATGCAGGAGAGCCTTAAAAATCCTTTGGAAGCACTGGACTGGTAAAGTAACAGACTTAAGTTCTCTAGCGGAACACATGATACAGAGGGTGGGGCATACAAACCCATATCCCTTGTGAACAGTGTGGCTGGAAGTGCTTAAGTATCCCACTAAATTAAACAGCTGTGGGAAGCACAAAGGACTGGAAAACAAGGAAACTGGAAAGCAAGCAGAGTACCTGGGTGTCGTCACAAAAGACAGAAACTTCACAGTTTGAACACTTTAGGGATTTTACCCAAATTTGTAATGCAACCATAAGACCAGGGCAATTTCCTGTTTTGGGGGCTTCCTCTGCCAAGTTTTAATAGATTTCTCTAAACATGTCCCACTTTCATTACCCAAAACAGTGAATAAAAAGGTCAACTCTTGCTTGTAATGTAAGGAATAAAAGGAGAAAGGCATTTACATGCAGCAGCAATTTTGCATTGTGAGCAGAGAGCATACAGAGACAGCTCAACTTCAGCATTTAAAAAAACACAAATTAAGGATTTTTGCCCCCTCCCTTTTTCTCTAAAACCAGTATTCAGCAGCTGAGCATTCTGGGCTCCAACCAGGCTGAGCTGGGTAAATTCAGCCAACCACAAGGTTGAAAATGTAGCAGACATATCATAAAAATTTAGTAATGCTTTTAAACTGCTTCTCACCTCGCTGGTTTGATGGTGGTGTGGTTCTGTTATACAATATGTGCTGTTGCCCAGGCAACTTGATCTCACCTCGGCAGCTGCTGCAACTTCAGTGAATTGACATGACTAGCCACAGCAATTCAGAATATTTTTCTTTTTTAAAGAGTCTTTCCAACTATAAAGCATTTTCAGGTGAACCTCTGGGACTCTTTATTCAAGGACTATCACTATTTCTAAAAAATAACTTTCATTGTATTCTAGGGGAAATATTGTGCCACTAAGTTCAGAAACAGATTCTGTTAAATCAGATTTGTGTCTGGCAATTTTATACCTGGTGTAAAATCAGAGTCATGCCTCTGGGTTTATTCAGTTCAAGCGCAGGAATTTTACAACTCTGGCAACAATACGAGACTGCCTGGACAGTTTAGCATGTCCTTTTCTACTGGGGAGAGGAGATGTCCAAGTCCCTGAGGCACAGAAAGCCCAAGGTCTAACACATCCCTTCAACAGAAGGCAAACTGTAATAGTGTTTCAACTCCACTTTAAAGAAGAGCTACAATAAAAGGTTGAAATCCAAAACAAGATTTTGTGAAAAGAAATTGGGCAGAGTGCTTCTGTGATAAAGGCTTTTATGGAGGGAGGTGGCTAGTCTCATGGTCCAAACCCCAAAGAACTGTTTTATTTTCATGTCCTTGGCTTCAGGGACACTGCTGTGTGAGCAAGGACTAGAAAAAGAACCAGAACATTACAAGTCTTCCCCGCAGTAAGTATGAATTGCAGCTTTTTAGAAGATTCAGAAGTATTTCTTTCTTTTTTTTTCCCTCAGCCTATTTGGGTATAAAACCAACATAAACAGAAGAAAACAGAGCAAGCCTGAGAGGGTGTTTTGTGAAAAGCAGCCAAGGTTCCTGCTATTTTAATCCAGGGAGAAAAATAAGTGTTAGAAAACATCTAGGAAAAGTTTGTGCTGAGAAAGCACACAAGTGTTTAAAGGTGGGTAATGCAATTTATTAAAGAGGAAGAATGTAAGAAGTACATCAAAATAATTAAGGGAATGATAGATTTATCTTTTTTTTTTTAAATCAACAAAGCAGTAAAGCAAAAGTTGACTTTTTTGCAGTCTAGACGTTTCTCCTTCCCTTCCCTTCCTCATTGTAATTCTAGATCTGCCAGTAAGTTGATGGTCATGGCTGAGAGGAAAGATGCTGGTCCTAACTGCATATGCTGTGACAGTCCTCTCTCGCTCAAAGCCAGCAGTTTAACAAAGTCTGTGAAGCAGCAAGTTTGTTACCTTCCTTTCTACTCCAGTCTGCAAATATAACATGAGGAGGGGTCATTTTTCAGTTTACTTAACTTTCTCTATATAAACCCTTTCAAGGGTCCCTCTGCATCTTAACCAGCCCTCACTACAAAAATATCTTGATTCACAAATTACAAGCACCCACTGCTACTCATAAAATGTCCAATGCACAACATACACATAATCATACAATCCTCGTGATTCTCCTTTTCTATCCTGCAGCTCAAAGATATGTAGCAAAAGCTCTGGCTGTAACACTAAAACACGTGAAGAATCTGCTAAATTCACTGATACTAAGAGTTGAATAAAGCAAAACAAACCCCAAAAACCCAAGAAGCAAAGAATGTACCTAATTACTACTAATCCTGCCTATTAGATTTCACTCAGACACCACAACTTTTTTCAAATAACCCCAGTTTATTTTTGAAAAAATTCCTTTCTTCAGACAGGATATGGGGGAGGAGTCAATGGGTGATGTTTTACACATGCACATCTGGATACAGTCCAATTATTCCCCTTATACATTCCTCCAGTTGTTTTCATTTTGCTCCATGCTCTGGCATTCATAAATTTGTGAGATTAATTGTGTGTGAGCGTCTGCAGTCTTGGATCTGGGCACGGGTTTAGCTGCAACACAGCTAGAAGTCAACATTAAAGAGGGCTCCAGTTCAGAAAACACAATTTACATTTATATATCTTTGGTACAGTAAAGATTGAAGCAACTGTTATCCTTACCACATGCACCAAATTGGTAAGATTAATTCCATATCAGCTGTGTTTTATTACTGCAGTTACTTTGAGGCTCCTGGAAAGTGTAAATTGCAAAGGAAGGATTTTTTTTTTAAGTTTTTTTTCTAATTGCTAGTTAGATTGTAGGGTTTTTTTGGCGTTGTCTTTGTGAATGATATGCCATCACAAAGGAGAGCAGCAGCGCAAAATCTCAAAGGGGTGCAGCCAATCTAGCAGATTAAGCCACTCTGGCCACTAACAGGGTCCACAGACCTGGCAAATTCAGCAGCTTGGAAATCCTGGTATAGGAAGTATTCCCATGTGAAACTCAGATTCTTTGCTGCTGTGACTTGCTATTTACAATCCTCAGCAAATGCAGACAGGAAAGTTGTGACTGGGATTCTGCATGCTCTGGCTAGTCCGGGCTGCAAGAACAGCCCCCTTCGGGGCCAAAGGCAACCGAGCCTAAACCAATCCCCAGAGCAGGGAAGGCAAGGGGGGCTACACACTGCTGCTCCTCTCCTGGGGCCAGGCTTTCCATTTACTGACGGTTTGTATTTAATGTGCCGTTCACTAACCAAAACCACCTGTTTCCTCAAGCTCACTGCAATTTATTGTTTTGCAAAATCAGTTTCACATTACACCTCTGATCAGCGCAGTTCCACATGAAAGCTACAGAACCCAGGTTATGTATTAAAAAGCAAGAGGTTGAAGGGCAAGAAGCTACTCGCTTGACTGCAAGCTTTCTGACCCAAATATTGAGCTGGATGTGCAAATCACAGTTCCACTCCAACAGCATGGGCAATTCTACATTACGATGTAGCTGTCAAGGCAGAGTGACAAGGGAATGGAACTATGCTCAGTCTACAAAGCTTTTCCACAAGCAGTTCGCTGCTGGCAGGAACAGTTGGACAGCTATAGGTTGCGTTGGCTTGGCTTGTTTTTTGCAAGATGGCTGTTATAGTTTTGAACAATTATCCATGAGGTTTGATGTGCTATTTACAGAAGATAAATTGAACTGAAACCTTCTTACAACCACCTCCCCTTCCAACCATCATGATGCACTGTAAGATAGTCAATCTGGGCACACCATTTCAAAGTTAGCATATGATAGCAATATAAAATATTTTACCTCTCATTTCCCATTACAAATCCATCTTGTGGATTTATCTTTGAAGATCTCCCAAATCTGTGCAGGCTCTTGATAATACAGAGCAGGGAAAAAAAATAACTCCTCAAATGAGGGGCTTTTTATTTTCTCCCCAAACCCATGAAATTCTGCTCCACTTCACCCAGAAGGAAAACAGATAAGAGTTTGGCATTCCTCTTGCCCACAATACCTGGATCTGGCAATCAATTACTATTGCACAGAGACAATTCTCCCACCATGCCAGCCACCATGGCTAATCCCTACAGCTCTTCAAGCAGTGATTTCCATTGCAGTGCTTGAGGTGGAAGGTCCAAAAGGCAGGGAGAGTGGTTACAGTTACAGTGGGTTAATTACAGGGAAACATAGCTCATGTCCCCACCACTGCACTGCTTCCAGTCTAAGTAGCCTGCGATGTGTTACTTGAGAACTGGACCAGCTGTGAAGTTCAGCCCCTTGCCCTGAACTTCCATCCTCAGAGTTGCATCCAACCTTAACAGTTACACAAAGTATTTTAGCCTTTTCCTTTTTAAAGTTTGGAAATCATATCTAAAACCAACAAATGTTGAAACTTAAATAAAACTCTTTCATCGTCAACTATCTAAGAGTCAGGGAAAGTCAGATTTATGGTTGCACACACAAACTTAATTCTGTTCCATATGTGTATGCATTGTGATTAAGTATCTGATTACATAATTGTGCGCTATTTTTCCCTGGGACTCCCGCCTCATTCAGTGTGCAGAAAGCACATGCAAGAGGAGCGAATTACATTTGCACAAACAATCATAAATCCAGTATTTCCTAGCTTCTAAGTACTTGACTTTGCAAACAATGTTCCTTTCATGTAGATTTTTGGTTATAAGATTTGTACAGCATACACCTGGAGAACACTGCAACAACTTAAATTACAGTATAGTTTAAGAGTACATTATCGATTTTTGCAATCCTTTCATTTTATGGATAGAATCACAGAATCACCAGGTTGGAAAAGACCCACTGGATCATCGAGTCCAACCATTCCCATCAATCACTAACCCATGTCCCTCAGCACCTCGTCCACTCGTCCCCTAAACCCCTCCCGGGAAGGGGACTCAAACCCCTCCCTGGGCAGCGTAACATTTTCAAAAACTCTCATTTCATGATTGCACTATCATGCTTATTTAAGTCATATTTTCCACACAATAGAGGCAGTGTAAAAATTAAAACAAGCTACACACTGATGGACCAAGTTGTCTGAATTATACTCTTTCTTCCTAACAATGAACTCTGTTCTCTCAGTGCTGAGTAAATAATTAAGAAGGATGGCGGTGGGGGTTGGAGGGCAACCTATAGTAAATAGCATTTTAATTGCACTCTTACAAAAAATATAAGGAAAATAGTGATACTTAAAATAAGCCCCATTTTCCCTTTAAAGCAACTCGAGATCATAGTGCTGTTTTAGCAAAGCAGAAGTCCTGAGATACAGCAAAGAGCACAAATCTTACCCAACACAACTTGAAAGAAAAACAGAAAGTACCTCTTACTAATTTCCAAAACCACCTCTTCCAAGTTTGGAGCTTTTATATCCAAGTTAGACTATCAGCGCATGGACTGGTCCAACACAACCCTATGATCAGGACCGATACAGTGCACAATGCAGTTGCTGGCTCAGCAGGTGGCACTGGATTAATACAGACTTGATGCTTTCATTCCATAGCCCCCGAGCTGATATCTCAGGCAGCTAAAACCACTGGTTAGTACAAAACAACCATAAAAATAGCACTGGAGGGTCCCACATTACAAGGCCTCATTGATTCTACTTTGAGAGCTCCTGGAGGAAAATCTTGCCAACCCAGGATATTGTCTCCAGGAGTCATATACATCCTGCAGTTTTGGGTACCCACCTAAACCCAGCTCTTTCAACTCCCTTAACCATTAGGGCATTTGTACTGCGTGGAAGCAAACAGAACTTTGCAAACTACTGTTTCTGCATTACTCACTCTTAGCTGTGCAAGCAAGTAGGGCAGTGAGCAGAAGAAAGCAGTAAAATTAAAATCCAAAGCCAAAATAATGAAGTCAGCACTGAGAAGAACATGACCAGAGGTGTGACATTTCCCTGAATATCTGTCTCCTTGTCTAGTTGCTTTCCATGCTATCCAGCATTTGTATAAGTTCTTAAACTTTCCCTTTGGTGTTGGGAAGATGCTGGGACAGAGTTCTGAAGGAGACAACCCTCAACTAATTCAAGTTTTTCACTAGACAAATTGAGTATTTGGGGTAAAATGTGGTTGTCATTTCTATGGGGAACAGATAAGTAGGTCTCCGATATTGCAATTCACTCAGGAATTTTCATAACATGGTTTGCAGTGAGTCTTAATGGAGATAGAAGCCAGAAACCAGCATTTTCAGGTTAGATACAACTCTATTACAAAAGCAGAATGGAGGCAAGTAAAGATTGCTCTTAATATACATAACTATGCTTTAGTGGTGGTTTTGATATGCCGCTGCTAGGCTGAAAAGTATAAAGAGGGTCATTCATTTTTCAGAAAATATAAAAGATGATTATAGGACAGGAAAGCAGAATCTTCCCTCACATGCTAGAGCAACATCTTTGATTAAAAATAAATGCTGTTCAGAACAATTATTACCAAATCAGTTTGAATAGCAAGTAATGAATATACAGAAAAAGCTTCTTAAGGGTAACCTTTAATTGCATAAAAGCAGTTAGGCAACATCCTTCAAGTGCTCAAACCAGTTCAAACATCTTCAGGTACAACAGACACAAACTGCCAATTTTGATGTTCTGTGTTTCCACACAGCCCAAGGCAGAACTAGTGCTCATCACAAAGCAGCCATCCAGCTCAGACTGAAAGATTATAGAAATACCAATGCCTTCATTTTTTAATCAGCTAACAAGGTCTTCAGGCATACCTAGCCCAACCTTTGCGTGCTCTTTCAGCATCTAACACCTGCATTTGTGCCACAAATCCTTGGAGAACTTAGCTGCTATCAACAAGTTTAATTTTTATCATTAAATTTGCAACCATCGCATGAAGATTCCCAGGAGGCTGCCAACATTATTTAGGCTCCTCATGGTCTTTAACAACACATACTGAGGCTTGTAGTGCCACCTGCTACACATGAGACAGTCTCCACTACGCAGTGTGCTCCCTCTTCAACCCTTCCTTCCTGAGCTTGTTGTTCCCACTTTTCCAGTTTCCTTCCACCTGATAGTCTTTCCTCAGCATCTTTCCTGTCATTTTTCCTTTACTGTACCGGCACAGCCTTTACTTTCCCTTTCTTCACAAATGCAACCCAAGACCATAGAAATAAGAACCTGGAGACTATGTACAAGATGAGGCTATTTCAGGAACATTTACGATGACAAAATACATTGAACAATTTTAATTCCCTCTTCTCTTAGGATCCTCACTTTTTTGACCTCAAGACATGTATATTGCCATCATTGCAAATCAAGTTCACAAATTATCTTGGGGAAGATAGGCAAATCAGAGTAAACAAATGCAACACAGTTATGATTTATCTATTCAGAGGTTAAGATTAATCTCATCAAAGATCACGAAATATGGTTTTAAATACAGACTCAGTCAGATAAGCATGTTCAGAAATACAATAAAAGAGAGCAAAATTCATAGTTAGTAGTGCAGCTACATTAAAAGAATGTATCACCGACACCTTCACAAACATAAGGAGTGAAGTACGGTGTTGAATATCAGATTCTGCACAGAAGACTATAAAGTAGAAATGCATTTAATTGCTCTCCCTGATGTTACCCCCAGTCTGACCTCGGTACTGGGGAAAGTCATGGAGCGGGTGATCTTGAGTGCGATCACAAAGCACTTGCAAGAGAACTGGGTGATCAGGCCCAGTCAACACAGGTTCATGAAAGGCAGGTCTTGCCAGAGTAATCTGATCACCTTGTATGACCGGGTAACTAAAGTCTTGGACGAGGGAAAGGCTGTGGATGTGGTCTTCCTGGACTTTAGTAAAGCTTTTGATACAGTTTCTCATAGCATTCTGCTTCGGAAACTGTCGGCCTCTGGCCTGGACGGGTGCACGCTCTCCTGGGTGAAAAACTGGTTGGATGGCCGGGCCCAGAGAGTGGTGGTAAATGGTGTTAAATCCATCTGGAGGCCAGTTACAAGTGGGGTTCCCCAGGGCTCAGTCCTGGGTCCAGTCCTGTTTAATGTCTTTATCAACGACCTGGATGAAGGCATTGAGTGCTCCCTTAGCAAGTTTGCAGATGAAACCAAGCTGGGTGGAAGTGTCGATCTGCTGGAGGGTAGGAGGCTCTGCAAAGGGACCTGAACAGGCTGGACTGCTGGGCAGAGTCCAATGGCATGAGGTTTAACAAGGCCAAATGCTGGGTCCTGCACTTGGGGCACAACAACCCTAAGCAGAGCTACAGACTAGGAGAAGCCTGGCTGGAAAGCTGCCAGGAGGAGAAGGACCTGGGGGTGCTGGTTCACAGCCGACTGAACATGAGCCAGTAATGTGCCCAGGTGGCCACGAAGGCCAGTGGCATCTTGGCTTGTATCAGAAACGGTGTGACCAGCAGGTCCAGGGAGGTTATTCTCCCTCTGTACTCGGCACTGGTGAGACCGCACCTCGAGTACTGTGTTCATTTCTGGGCCCCTCACCACAAGAGGGATGTTGTGGCTCTGGAGTGAGTCCAGAGAAGAGCAATAAAGCTGGTGAAGGGGCTGGAGAACAAATCTTATGAGGAGCGACTGGGAGAGCTGGGGTTGTTTAGCCTGGAGAAGAGGAGGCTGAGGGGAGACCTTATTGCTCTCTGCAACTACCTGAAGGGAGGTTGTGGAGAGGAGGGTGCTGGCCTCTTCTCCCAAGTGACGGGGGACAGGACGAGAGGGAATGGCCTCAAACTCCGCCAGGGGAGATTTAGGCTTGAGATTAGGAAAAAATTCTTCACGGAGAGGGTGGTTAGGCATTGGAGCAGTCTGCCAAGGGAGGTGGTTGCATCGCCGTCCCTGGAGGTGTTTAAGGTTAGGGTGGATGAGGTACTTAGGAGAATGATTTAGGGATTGGTGGGAATGGTTGGACTTGATGATCCAGTGGGTCTCTTCCAACCTGGTTATTCTGTGATTCTGTGATTCTGTTACCTTCTGATACCACAAAGTAAGACCTCGTTTCTGGCCTTCTGTATCCAGAGAATGTTTTTCTTTAATCATGAGCACATATCCTACATAAAAGGAATTTACCATTAGGTTTTTGGCCTTTAGCAGACATCTTTAATGATTACTTTAAAATACTGAAATTATGTTAGCTAGCAAAAATAAATGTAACTTGTATGTAAAAAGAAATACTGTGGGAGATAAGACTGCAGCTGCAATTAGGTGAATAAGTTGGTGCTGTTTCCACAGGTTCCTCTCCTAGAAGGTGTTTTTTCCAAACTCAACCACATATGATATAGCAAGGTCTCAGGTTTTTTACCAGGGAGTGCAGGGATAGGACGAGGGGAAACGGGTTTCAGCTGAAAGAGGGGAGATTGAGATGAGATATTAGGGAGAAATGTTTCCCTGTGAGGGTGGTGAGGCACTGGCACAGGTTGCCTAGAGAAGTTGTGGCTGCCCCATCCCTGGAGGTGTTCAAGGCCAGCTTGGATGGGGCTTTGAGCAACATGACCTAGACGGAGGTGTCCCTCCTTATAGCAGGGGTTTGGAACTGGATGGGCTTTGGGGTTCCTGAAGCCCCTTTCAGTACTGGAAGGCTGCTGCAAGATGTCCCCAGAGCCTTCTCTTCTCCAGGCTGAACAACCCCACCTCTCTCAGCCTGTCCTCATATGGGAGGTACTCCAGCCATCAGATTATTTTCATGGCCCTATAAATATGCCACTAAGGTATCTGATGCAGTTGAAATACACTGGACATGGAGGAGAAGAGTGCAGAAATGGTCAAGTGGGAGTAAACTGGTTCTGGGGGCAGAATTGTAGTATGACATCTTCTGCGTGTCAGGTATTAAGAGTCTATGGCTTGCAGACACGACAGCATAAGGGAAAGTCACTGTGTGGAGGAATTAAAGGTCCAGAGTGGTGGAATCAAGAGTCACCTTGGCAAAAACAGTTAATGAGACAGAGAGATGCCACAGGTGATGTGTTTTCAAAAACACAGATTAAAATCCAGGGCCTTTGGGCCACCTGACAAACAAGACTCCATTGCAATTCCAAACTGAATCCAATTCACTGAAGCCCGAGGTAGTCTTAGACAACTTTTACCAGTGTAAGGACCTAGAAGCATCAACTAACAGATTATATGCCAAAGACAGGCTGTATCCAAATGCAATCTTTCTGTAAACCCTTTTTCCTAAGACTGAGGCAATATATTGTGTAAAGAGATTTTTCTCCCTCTGTTTGTTCAAATGCAGGATGTCCAAGAGCAGACACTGTAGGAGATTTTGAGAGGCAGAATTCAATCTTACAGCTGATAAAATGTAAGTGTATATACAATCCATCCATATCCTGTTGCATGCTTAGCTAAATGTCTTGCAAAACTTCAAACATTCCCTCCTACTTGGTTTTGCTAGTACTTTACTGCAGCCCCAGAGAAGTATTTTGTACCACATTGCAACACATTCTTCTTCTGAAGGCTTTACAGAAAAGGGAAAGAACTCAAAGCAGAAAAAAATTTGCTCAAGGTCATACAAGTAGGTGACAGAGAAAAAGGCAAAAATCTTGATTCAATTTTCACTCCAATCAAACTGCTTATTCCTCATGTTATCATCAATAAACACATTTAATTCCTCTAAATATTTCCAACACTGGTGAAATACAAAGCTTCCTCCCTTTCTTGTCTTCCCTGAGCTACTGCTTTTTCAGCATCTCATCCCATGGAAGGAATCAATACCATTGTGCCTTTAAATCCCCAAGCATCTACTATAATAAAAATTAACAACTTGGGGGGAAAAAAACAGCAGAATAGATCCCACAATTACTTCATTATAGGAAGCACTGTACATACACATACATATGTAATCTCAGCCTCAGAGAGGTTTACACAGATCTCAAGTGGGGCTACAGCCATCCTGAATCAGAGGCGATTTCCTCCTTCGCTTTTCTAGCTTGCTTTAAGACATGTAAGGACAATGTGGTTGCTGGGAGGAGAGTGGCATCGCAGTCACTGAGCGGGCTGTGTCATCCATCACACCTGACAGTCATCACTTGCAAAGTAATCAAAAGCCGTCTGCATACATTACTATCTTGCTCCTATCAATTCAAATATTTGTTTCAACTCCTACGTAATGGTTTACTACAATGGCGAGAGATGCGTGGTTTTTGAAAAGGAAAGCTAATGGTATAATAAGCAGACAAACTGTAGTCATAAAAAGAAATATTCACATTACAGGGAGATTATACAAGCTTGCCATCTTGCACAGGAAATTTTCTATCAGCCCTTCTGTGAATGAACAAAACACTAACGGCCCTGGAACTGAAGACACAGCATCCTTAAACATAAGTAAGACTTTCAACGTAGCAGCATATTGACTTTACATAAATAAACGCCTGGTTAATCTACAAAGTGAAGAAGGGAAGGACACCACCAAGAAAGCTTTTTTTTTTTTAAATGGCCATGATTGTTTTTCCTAGTCAAGGCAACAGTCTGTCAATACCTCAGAGCATGCCAAATATTAAGTTCAAAACAGGGACTTGAATGAAAGTTAAAAGAACCCCACAAATATCTCTCAACAGGTGGAAAGTATATAAATAAAATTTCAGATAATTCAAATATACTCAAACAGCTAAATTTTCCACTGAAAAACACGTTTCTCTGTAGCAAACTGGAAAACTTCAGACCAAAGACAGCACTGTAACTTATCCAACCTGAAAAACAAAATAATCCCCATCCTTCCAAAACTAAGGGACCAAAAAGAAAACTTCTAAAACCAAAGAAGACTTTGTGAAACACAGCACAAGCCAAATGTTAGTATTACTAGTTGTAAATATTTTTGTTATAGCAGCATCCGAATGCCAGAACTTAGATTCATTGCTCTTACACTGAGATTTCAATGCATACTGAGACAATCAATATTTTGAAGTGCTTACAGTTTAAGCACAAGCAGAGAGCACTGAATGGGAGTAAGATACATCAGGAAAATGTATTTTATAAGCATTAACATAATTTTGTTCGAGTTCTTTGTTTAAATTAGGATTTTTGAGGGGTGAAAGATGTTGATTACTATAGGAGAATTTGTAAACATAAAATCTTATATCCTTTGTCAATAAGACAGAAGGATGCAATTATTACATCTCCTGTCCACTCAGCGCTTTGCTATTACATAAATGGAATCATAGAAAAACCAGGTTGGAAGAGACCCACCGGATCATCGAGTCCAACCATTCCTATCAAACACTAAACCATGCCCCTTGGCATCTCGTCCACCCATGCCTTAAACACCTCTAGGGAAGGTGACTCAACCACTTCCCCAGGTAGCCTGTTCCAGTGCTCAATGACCCTTTCTGTGAAAAATTTTTTCCTAATATCCAGCCTAAGTCTCCCCTGGCGGAGCTTGTGGCCATTCCCTCTCATCCTGTCACTTGGGAAAAGAGGCCATTACCCTCCTCTTCACCAGCTTCGTTGCTCTTCTCTGGACTCACTCCAGAGCCACAACATCCTTCTTGTGGTGAGGGGCCCAGAAATGAACACAGGATTCAAGGAGCGGTCTCACCAGTGCCGAGTACAGAGGGAGAATAACCTCCCTGGACCTGCTGGTCACGCCATTTCTGATACAAGCCAGGATGCCATTGGCTTTCTCGGCCACCTGGGCACATTGCTGGCTCATGCTCAGTCAGCTGTCAACCAACACCCCCAGGTCCTTCTCCTCCAGGCCGCTTTCGAGACAGACTTCTATTCTGTAGCACTGCATAGGGTTGTTGTGCCCCAAGTGCAGGACCTGGCAGTTGGTCTTGTTGAACTTCATGCCATTGGACTCTGCCCAGCAGTCCAGCCTGTTCAGGTCCCTTTGCAGAGTCTCCCTACCCTCCAGCAGATCCACACTTCCACACAGCTTAGTGTCATCTGCAAACTTGCTAAGGGTGCACTCAATGCCTTCATCCAGGTCATTGATAAAGACATTGAACAGGGCTGGACCCAGCATTGAGCCCGGGGGAACCCCACTTGTAACTGGCCTCCAGCTGGATTTAACACCATTTACAACCACTCTCTGGGCCCGGCCAGCCAACCAGTTTTCCACTCAGGAGAGTGTGCACCTGTCCAGGCCAGAGGCTGACAGTTTCCGTAGCAGAATGCTGTGAGAAACTGCGTCAAAGGCTTTACTGAAGACGAGGAAGATCCATCCACAGCCTTTCCCTCGTCCAGCAGCCGAGTCACCTTGTCATAGAAGGCGAAATACAAGTATCCTTTCCCCTACTCAGCTCAATGCATGGTTTTCTTTGAAGCTTTGGCTACATCAATCCCAAATTACACTGTAGCTATGCTCACAGGGCAGGAATCTCATTGATTTTTTGAAAAATGAGGAAATACAAGAATTAGGCATATCTCATTAACACCTTTTCAAGCAGAATAAAGTAGAAACAATTTTCTTCTGTATTTAATGTTAAAAAAGTAAGAATTCAGAACTACATTCCATTGAATCACATTTCAGTTTCTCTTCCTTCTCAGAATTCAAATACTCTGAGAGAACATTTGAGTTGTGCAACACCAATAAAACAGCAGAAACGTTCAATAGCTTCTCCGACTTGATTTTTGGTTATGCCCTCACGTGCCTTCAGGTCTTTGCTGTTAATAAAATCAAGCCAGATTCCAATCAACTGCATGACAGCAGCATCATCAGCATGCAATCTGCTGAGGCTTTCTGAAAGTCCCTTTCATTAATTCTGTAAGTTCCTGCCTCTCTGCACAGTTCTTCACTGTATAAAGTGTTCGCTGCTATTTGATCCATGCCTTTCCAGTGTTCAGAAGCTATTTTAGCATTCTTATAATAGTTATATTACAATACTGAAAGCCTCTTCAAAGAGATGTAGCAACAGAAACTGGTCCGATGACCTTCCTTAATCTGTGCAGCTGACAGGAGTGCAGAAACCTCTTTCCTTTATGATAGTGTTGCTCCTTCATGGTAGTGTTGTTATTTTTCAAGCTGAATTAGACAACATTATCCTTGAAACTCTTCTAAGAAAATTGGATCTTGGGATTCATCTCTTTTGCTTAATTTTCACTGCTACGCTAGCCAAATGAAAGAGATTCCTTACCACGCTGTTTACATTGCTGGACAGGACGGCTTGAAATCCCTGAACAAATGTAGGTGTTTACCATGCGGACACACACACACCTGGCAATTCTCCCTGGAGATCTCCATTTTGTACAGCTTCCAAAAAGTCCAAGAGGCAGAAAAGATCTTCACAACTTCCCCTTCAAGCCAGTTAAGTCCTTCATTCACAGACTGAACTTGAAGCAGAACATATCCCACATATTAAAAAGCTCAGAATACAGCGCTTTAAAAAAAGCTGGTTTATTTGTCCGCAGCACTTCTCTTCCCAGGCTTAAAAATCAAACTTGGCGCTAAGGAGTCTCAGTGAGCTTCTAAAAACTGAACTTCTGTTGAAAACTAGGGAAAGATGCCCAAATCTTGATATTCTGAGTAAATCTACTGGACTGCTTTCAGAGATGGTGAAATTTTCCACAACTCCAGACCAGTTTTTTGACCAGTATTAGAAACAGCCAGGTATTTTATTTCTGCATGCAGAATTCATCGAATTTACATTGTGGTGCCAATATTACAGCAATTCAGCTCTACTAACTCAGCAACCTTACAGTTCTGTTGATAACATATCAATTCAAGACTTAAAAGAACAGACGTTCCAGCATATTATAAACCAATTGTCCTGTTTCCATGGACTCCTATGTGTAATTATGCTGCTCATCAACAACCATTTTTGCTTCAGTCAAAAAAAAAAACCAAAAACCCCAACAAATCCAGTGTCTTTTATTTTAAGCTCCATACTATTCACCTAGCAGTTTGTTTCTCTCTTATATTAGCAGAAAATATAATACAGGAAAAGATCTAAATGAAAAACAGATCTGTGTAGTGAATTGCATATGGTTTCTATTTTCCTTCATGCAATATTTCATAAACAGTCAACGAAGAAATCCCTCCCACAAATCCAGATCTGAAGTCCAGTTTCAGAGTCTTGTCAGCATAGGAGTTGGGAGACAACTCTCTGTACATGAAAATGTTGCCTATGCTCTGTCTCGTTAGGGTAAATCATTCCTAAAAAGCACCACTGGAACTAGTCAGTAAAGAGCATATTTATAATATGCACATTCAAATGGTGCTCGCTCTGTGTGTGTAAACCTGCCCCAGAGTTTTTTGTTTCAAGCATACTAAGTTTGGTCCACGTCACACAGCCTGTTGCATTTTGTGCTTATTCACAACATACGGAGCTTTCCAGCGCTATCAACTTTATACTTAGCTGACACGCTCTGTGCTATAATAAACGCAGACAATAAATAGCACTGCTGCCAAGAAGCCTCCATAACTAAATATTCCATCAGCCTTCCTGGCTGATGGAATAAACAATTACTTCCAAGGTCCTTCAGATTTTGTTTATATAATTTGCATCTTTTCCTCCTATTCCTCATATACCCTACTGACTTATTTTACTTCCTAGTGACACACTAACACCAAAGCAAGACTGCTGTGTTTCTACGTGACACCAAGGAAGGTGTACAAAGCAGCAAGCTCCTCCTTTCCCCAGACACTCTCAGGGGATTTACATATCAATGGAAGAGAATTAATGATGAGCTGCTATTTGTCAGATGCATTTATTCTGCCCATGAGCTAACAATTATTTGGATTTCCTCCCCTTCAGAGACCAGCCTTAAGGGGGTCAGGAATGGGATGCAAAAATGTAATACAAGAAAACTTGGAGCACCTTCTCTTTTTCCTCTTCAAGGTAAAAGTCAAAGTAGGCTGGGATATGCAAGGAGAAAACTGTTTTTGAGAAGCATTACTTGGTTAGCACATCAGAACAGCACAGCACTGATCCCTGTTAAGACACTTAAGTTTTGCATAACTGCAAGGTGGAAGCAAAGATCAAGTTTAGCAAATCTTAGGAAAATCATATATGGCAAAATCTTGTCTTTGAGAGAATATGTGCAAGCACGGAATGAACACATCTTGCTGACAGACATAGTCTCTGCTTTAAAAGGTGCTCAGCACCTGTGCATGTATATGCTTGTTCAGAAAAATCAAGATCACAGGTTACCTGTTAAGTAGGTCTTTTTTTTGATGAAGACTGAGAATTATTTTACATGTTAAAAGAAGAAACAGAAGTTTTGCTGATTCTGTCTCCTTATATTTGTGTATAAGAAAAGGTAAAATGTTACCTAGGGAAAGAAGCAGTCAGTAGAAAATTAAAAAAATATTAAATACACAAATGCACGATATATGCAAATACATTTATTTTTATATACATTAACCTAGCAAGCTACATGTACAGTATCACATGCTCTAAAATGGAGTAACAGACCTGATGTCCCCACAAAAGTCTACAGTGCAGTTCAACCTGGCACTTCAGAACTCAGCACTCTTCAGTGCTGATGCACAGTTCAGGCCAGGTCTGGCTGCTGAAAAAACAGCAGGTATACAAGGCTTGGGAGAACGCCTTCTAATCCCAGAGTCTTCATGTGACACTCAGTTCCAAAAAGAGCCACGCTCACATGAACAAACCTTTCCATCAGTTATTCCCTTCCACTCTCTCATTACTTCTTTCCAGTCTTGTTAAGTTTTTTACTTCCCAAGCTCTGAATTTGCTTTCAGAGGATTCTCAGATACCTGACAAGACTTTTCAGTCTGCTAATTTTTAGTGTTAATTCTACTGTCACATGTTTTCTTTGTCCAGTGATCACCACCTTCCAAAAGGATATATGTCTACTTGTGGAGGGAAGCTGTAGGATAATCCAGGACCTCTCCCTAGAGTTTCTCAGGCAGTTCTGGTCTATGAGGCACACAGGCTGAAAACTTCCTTCCTCTGCGTGCAGATACATGACAAGTGTTTGATACTCTGGGGCTTTGCTAAGATCATTGAAAATTGGGTTGTCAAACAGAATGCCAAAAGCTTGCCTTCCACAATGTGTTTTTGTTGCAGCCTGGATGGTGAGTGCTCTAAGACTCAACAGCGGTTTTCGATTTCCTCAATGTAACCATCAAACATGTGGATAAAGCATATCATAGGGTCACAAAAAGCCAAAATGATTGAACCCATGGGATATACAAGTTATACAGAAGACTAATACATTTAGTAACGATTAAAAGTCTCATTCAACTATTCCAGAACAGAGCATAGAAAGAAACATTACTGGAAAATAATACTGTTCCATGAAGTCTATTATTTTTTCATACTGACATAAGTTCTGTGAGCTTTTTCTTCAGTAAAGATGCCCAGCTCAATCAAGCTTGTGAAACCAGCTTGGTGGCAGTGATTTTAAGAAGCATGCTTAGACCCTGTGAGCTTTTTCTTCAGTAAAGATGCCCAGCTCAATCAAGCTTGTGAAACCAGCTTGGTGGCAGTGATTTTAAGAAGCATGCTTAGACTTCCGTAATGTCTCAGGCATCTATACTAATGGATCTCTCTTGAATCAATCCACTTAACTGCTTTTTCAGACTCATCCTACATGCTTTCCATTAGTGAATAATAGTGTAAGCAACATTAATACCTGCAAAATGTTGCAGCTTCTTCTGCATTTTCTGCATTCCCTGTTTTGGCTCAGCGTTCAATCAAAAATACTATTGGAAAGCTTTAGGAAAAGACATGTTGAATAAACACACCTTGTAGCTGGAGTAAAAAATGACAGAAGGCCATTCCTTTGGGGAATCAGAGACAGCTGCCTACTTCATCCCTAAACTACAAGCAATCTTCAGAATACACTGATCACATACGAAACGCAGGTCTGTAAAGCAACGAAGGAAACCACTGCAGATATGTGAAACATGAGACATGATATGTGCAATCTGATCTTAGGTTTTATAGTAGCACAAGAGAGGGGTGTGGGATTTTGTTGTTGTTTTGTTCTTGAGTTTCTTTTAAATCAAGACTGTATATTTAAGATGTTAACTGTCATCCATAAAGAATTCAAAGTATTTGCTGTCTTAGGATGAAGTACTCAATTGGACAGCAGAGGGGATAATTCTACACATCTGAGGAAAGGTTGTTCCATGAGCAAAAGGGAGGCCTGGAATGAAGCTGTGGAGACCATCATGAAAGGAACAGATCGATAGGCAATGACAGTTACCATCATGGAGAGGTGACAGCATTTATCAGCATAGCAAGTTATGCAAGAGAAGAGTCAAGAAAGATCCCGCAGGAAAAAGACACTGAAGCAGGAGGAGGGACTTGAAAGAAAGAACACTCTTCCTTTGGGGGTTCTAAACTGCAACAGGTGAAGTTATTGCTATGATTTTAGATAAAAATAGGGAGAGGGAAGAACTTTTGACCTTTGAAGAGTGTGTGCCAATAGGCATCAGTTGAGGTGTTTGTCATGACAAAGAGTTTTAAAGCATCCCCTGTGATTAAGATGATTCACAAGGGGCCTAAACCAACTAACCATTATAAAGATCTTCATAGTTTCTCTCCCATGGCTCCATCTCTCAAACTATGTCAGTAACTTGTTTAGTTTCTCTGGAACTTACACAAGTATTTGAAAATGCTTAGTAATTTGAGAAAAAGAAACATGACCATGAACATAACAGGCCTGAACTGCGCACGTTTTACTACACTACTGGTTAAGCAGCTGCAGTGAATCTAGACAGTTGGATGTTGTCAAACACTTATCTACCTGACCAATACAAAGGCTCACAGGTTTCTAAAATAAAACTTGTCTGAACTGCTATGAGGACATTAGTGAAGGCACAATAAACACACATTTTCTTGTACTGCATGTAAAACAACAGCTAAGGCAAAGCACTAAAAGTTTATTTGTAAAGTAATCAGGTGAAGTAAACAACAGAAAATCTGTTAGCATCTCATCTTCATCAGAGTTTTAAACCGTTAAATCACAGCTTGATAGGACACTTCATGAGCAATCAGAATGCTTTAAAGTTAACTCTTAATTCTACTTTAAACATTTATTGATACGAACTGAAGATGGATAGTACCAGTGGATGATTAAATCCTCAGAACCTACAGAAAAGCCAGACAAAGTACTACTTGCATAACTACTCCTTGGGTATCACTTACCAGTCTTTGGAAATGTGATTTAAAACTCTGTCATAAAAGAGAATGAATGGGGTTTTGTTTTGAGGGTACACTCATTTCATGGCGCTGGAGCAGTATGGCTCACTGAGGCTCTCTGGCAGCCACCTCTTCTTAGAGCACACGTCTTGCACAGCACAAATGACTGATGTCTATATTCAGCCTCAGGAATGTAACTCTCACTTTCACATTCAAGAACCTGGCTTGTTATTGTTAAGTCTTTATCAAAAGTAAGTCAACCTAAGAAAAAATCACATTATGAACAGAAGTTTTGACAAGACAAAGACGACACTTCATGCAGCAGTTCATATAAAGAGAGGATAATAGTTCTGCCAAAAACAATAAATACTGGAAGAAACGGCTTTCAGTTTTAGAGGCCCTGAGCAATATTGCTGGTGTTCATTTTAAGATCTGCTTCTACAACACAATTCCCTGCAGATTATTCTTAAATGTGAAAGGATGGAAGTTTTTGTTTCGGGATCATTCATAATGCTGGCATTGCAATCCACAGGCTTGAACGGAAGTGAGAGTTAACTTCACTTGGCCACTAATTTCCTTCAATTGCATCCTTCTCTTTCTCAATTTCCCATCCCCCCATTAAAAAAATCTCCAGGCATTCCTATCGAAAATGTACTGAAGTAATAAATCACGTATTTGGACTCACGTGACTAGTATTCATTAGAGTCAAAGATCTCCAAGATCTGCCCCCAGAGTGTATTATGTTACTGAAATATAGAAATAGCTGCCACACAAAATTTTGCCAGGAAAAAACCCAACCCAACAGTAACAACAAACTGTTAGTTTGGCAGAACTCTCAGTTGGGCAGAAGAAAGAATGTTCATAAAAATATGTTTGAGGGGCAAATCAAACTCAAAATTCTAATTAGACAAAACTAGCAGTTTAAACACAACAAGACACAGGATTTCTAAGTAGAAACTTCTGCAAAGTATACACTTTTTTTAGTCACCAAGGCAGTTCTATTTTCAAAGAGATTTTTTTTTCTAGAAAGGAATGAAAAAAGAAATAAATTCCACTGCAAGTTTATCTGTTATATAGCTTTGCTTGGGTTAAGCAGTAAAAAACATGCCCCCCACTTCATCCCCTTTTACTGTCCAGTTATTTCCCTTTACTGAATACTACGAATAATTGGTAGAAGTAACATCTTCTGTGAGAGAAGCGCTGATCTTCCCATGACATGGCTACCTGCCTGAATCATTTGAGTCTGAATGGGGACACTTGATTCAGCTGCACATCTGGGTTTTATAAAGGGTCCAAAATCTCAACACTGACATGCTTCAGGGCTAAAGCAAAGTCTGAGGAGATCACAGCAGTCAAGAAAGAAGACAGCGTTAATCCAGGGCACATTGCGCTCTTCACCACCACTCTGAAAATTAACTTAGCTCAGCTAATTTTGCATCTCCACTAATTGTGTGTTGTGTATGAGTAAGCAATGACTAAGGAAATGTCAAAGCCATTCCATATCCTGTTCTTTTCCTGAAGAAAAACATGACAGGGAGAGGGGATACCTCCCATTAGGTCACAACAAGTCAGCCAGGCAGCTTGTTTGTTTTAGCAGGAATGAAATAACCTATACACAATCTAAACTCTGCCAATCATTTTAATCACTTGTTACCGCTGTGCTGAGCGTACATGGCTCCACAAAACCAAGTTACTGCCTCGAAACCTGCTCAGATTTTCAAACATGTGCATGAGCACATACACAAAACTTAAGCTGGAAAACACACAGCAAGCACAAAGTCCCCCACATATGAAAACTGCAGCTCAATGGTACTCACATTATTTCCAGCATTTCCAATTATGTATTGGTTAACTTTGACCACTGGCTAAAAGGCAATAAAATATGAAACAACAAAGAACACAAAGTAAAGCACATATTACAACCAGGATGAAAATAACCAGACTGGTAATGAGGTAAAAAGAAGTGGCATCAGTATTGAACCTCCTGTTCAGCTCCTCACATCTGCAAGGACAGAAATCAGCAGGGGCTAACTACAGGTATCCACCTCAGAGCTCCAAGCTGACCCCTGCTCACTGAAGAGAAAAGAAACACAGGCTTCTAAACTTATATGGTATGAATCTGAAGTATTTAAAATAGAGCTGGACTGATACCTTTCAGCTCTGCTTTCTCCCTATTCACGTCTCTCCTGCAAACTCAAAGTCATAGGCAAAGCACACAGGCAGAGCAGAAAGGAGGGGTTGGGGAGATAAAGATTGCAGAGTAGGTGGAGGTATAAATATACTAAAGCATCTGAGTTATATGTTTGATGAGGAGGGAAAGAAGGACAGGGAGGACAGGTGACAAAGGGGTAGGGAAAGGGAAAAGGACTGGGAACACAATGTTCAGAGCCTATGGCTTTCACCATTTCACTGTTACATTCACAGGAACCACAAAACAGAGGGGCATTAGGTTGGAGCATTATCTGGCACCTACAGAGCTGTATGAAGTCATTTATAAAAGAGCAAATCACTATCTGCAATACTGACTCCAGACTGCTCGGAAAACTGTGAAGCACATGGATGTGCCTCTTAGCTGTCACACAACTTTCATACAGGGGTCCCTACCAAAGGAGTCTTCAATTAGCACTGACAAACCACTGCCAGCCTCATCATTTTTTCCGATCTCACGAGCAACATCACAAGCTATAGATGAGGATGATGGTACAGGCTCAAAATGAGCACCACACTTTACAATGTGTTGTCTGAAAAACGGACACAGCTATGATACGCACAGATCATGCCTAGGTGCATTGACCAGGAGTAACAAAATTGCTAAGATGCAAACTTTCTGTTTCTTTTTTTATTAAAATAAAAAATTAATGAATCAGATTGCAGCAGAGTACCAAGCACAGGATTGCAAGGCTGCAGTAGACCTTGCCCAACCACCAGTGAGATTTGTTGATGAACAGAAAGGTGACAGACTCTTCAGAAGCAAGTATCGTATACTGTCACCTCCCACGTAGATGCTTCCTCCACCCTCACCTCTTCTCTCCCCATCATCCTCATCTTTCTTGCTTCCATACTCCAAGCATTCTGGATAAATGTGAATATAATTTCACAGTGTATACTGGGGATTTTCTGCAAATTGAGACTATGACAACCACATAGCATTTGTTCACTCTCACTGGCATTTAATTCTCTACTCACTCTGTTCATACAGCTACAAAATGAGATCCTGGAGGAAGTTTTGCCTGTTTTTTTGCTGTGATCACAATGCCAGCCTATCCGTACTGCTCCCTGTGTCCTATACGTACCTGTTGCTAAACCACTTCAATCATGATCTAGCCTCTAGAGTGCAGAAAAGGGTTAACCTTTACTGCTGGGTGTGCAAAAAAAAACCTAGAACAAATAATCACAGACAAATTTCTGCCACAGATTTAAAAAAATAATTATGTTCAATTCTCTGCTATTATTTCAACTCATTTATCAGCTGCAGACATCGCTGTTCTGCAGTTGTCTGGATCATATTTACAGCTTTTCAGAAAGAGAGATACAGTACTTACAATTATCCAGATATTCCTACAATAATTGTTAGGGGTTTTTTCCACAAACATTAAGAAGCATCTATCTCCTACACAAGCCACACACTTCATTGGTGTTTCAAAGATGTCCACTCTATTTAGTATGAAGAGTGGCCTGATACTGCGCTGTGATCTGCCAGGAAAAGAAAACAACCAAGTACAAACCTAGCCATTTTCTTTTGCATGGTAACCCTTCGCATAAGCATTAAGGAAGAACTTGAACTTTTCAAAATCCTTGGTTTCCTGCAAGTTAAAAATTAAAGAATATTATAGACTTGTAGAAAATAATGTGATCATCAGGTTGAGATCATCAGCATGACAGAAACATTGGCATGATGACAGATGCATGAAAAATGAAAGTTTATCACCACCTTTGGAAGGCACTTGAGATGAGCTGTGGGTACAAATCTCTTATCAATATCGACTCTTGAGTCAAGATTACTGCAACCATACAAGCAGCCAGTCATGTATGAAACTACAACTAAATGAGAGACTTGGAACTTGTTCAGAAGCAATTTTAAATCCCACACTATAGCAGGGGAGCTAGCTATTGAAAGATTCAAAATATTTCTGGTGTAGCGTGAACTTGGTATCAGAAGGAATGGAAATGTCAATTCCTTTTTGGGCCTATTCCTTTCCAAGCAGAGATCAACTGGAAAAGAAGGGATAGAGTCTAAATGCCTAGCATAGATGTGCGTGACTAGCTGAGCAGCCCTTAGAAAGGCAAGAAAATGTGCATAAGGGGTCAGAATAGCTTTGTGCTATATTAGAGGTACTCCTTCACAAGGCTTTAGCATCTCTCTGGGCACCCAGAACAATCCCAAAGCCCTGTTCTTGTACTCCATTCCTCTGAGTCTATGCTTCTGCCAGGAAAGAAAACTTAGAGGGAACAGCCTTCCAGGCCGTGGTGTGGTAAGTTATTCTGGTTCTATTTAACCATCTCAGGAAAAATTTGCAGACTAATGCTGCTGCACTCGGCAACAAGATTCAGAACTTCACCTCCCTCAGTCCCTATGCCTGCCTGGCTCATTAATGTGTTGCCTCCTGGTCTATTCAACCTACCTCCCCTTCTGCTGGTATGGAAAGATCCCTGGAAGGTTGTCTTTTTGACAACATAATTTCTTGATCTTCTTGGCACCTGCAGTAATTACTCTCTGATGGCTCCTCACTGGGGAAAATCTGACCCGCTATGCTGAGGGTCCCACTCACAAAAATATCTCACTACTCAGTCTTTCCAAAACTGTATTCTTCTTCCACAAGGCAGAAGCCAAGCAGGAATATAATAAAATAAAATAGCTTTCTATAGATATTTCAGATTTCTTCCTTTGCTAATTAAAAAAGAAACCCCACCACTGACTGGACAAACGATAGCCCACTGTGACCCAAACAGCAGAATCAGATGCAGAATCTGAAACAGACACCCCGCCACCACCACAAAGTGCCTGAAGGTCACTTTTCCTTTTCATTGGCCTGAGATTCTAATTCCAACTTCCCAGCATTCAAGTTTATTGCATTCATTCTCCCTGCAATTAGAGTTCTGCAACCTGCCCGTGCTTCTAAGAGCTATGGCTCTCACAGAATCTGCCACCACCTAGGAACAACCAAATCACACAGAAGTTTAGGACACCAGAGCTCAGAGATGACATTTAGATTTACATATATTCCTGCCCAGGAATTCGGTGGAGTTCTGCCCTTTGGAATACACTCCCAATATTGACATTTGCCTCAGATTTCTAGGCAGAAAAAGAACTGCTGGCAACAATTCCATATCAACACACCAATCTATACACAAACACCTCCAGGCTTGACTTCTATATGTTTAATTTTATGTGTTTGCTGTTGGTTTAGACCATGGGCTAAAGTAGATTGAAAAAAAAAAAACCCCACAATACTTAGATTCAACAGCACAGGTAACAAATTAAAAACAATTTCCAGGAGAACAAGGATAGCCGTCCAGGGAGAGAATATCTTAAAATCTATGGTAAAGTCATACTTGGCAAAGTTCAATAGATCTGGTAAACATCAAAGATAAAATTTAGCAGAATAATTCCACCAAGCACCATTAAAAGAAAAATGGGACCAGCAGGATTACCAGTGAAAAACAATGCCAGGCCTAATAGCACTGATCTACCAGAAGCAATTTATTATGACACCAGAAATAGCTATTTTCACAGTGGATGCTTGAAATGAAAACTTTAAAGCTTCTTTAAGTCTTGAGCTATACCAAAGTATTCAACCAGCCAGCCAAAATAGCTGAAGGGAAATAAGAAGGCCACATGTGGAACTAATTACTCATGTAGAGGCTATGACAAAGAACATTTCTCTAGACTTTTCATGGGGGCTTCACTTTCAGGAAGTAACTCTAATTACTGTTCAAGTCTCGGCAGCCTGCATGCCACTGACAGTTCCAAGAAGAAATGAACCTATTTGCCCTTTTCTTGGTCTGAAATGCCAAAACAGAAAAGCGCAACTAAGAGTCATTAAAAAGGAAAAAAAAAAACAAAACGCATTGGCATATTGCATTAGCTTCCCAAGCAGAATCGTTTTTATAAATTCAGTTTTTCAGCCTTCCCAAATGAGCAAATTCTGCGTCTCCATTAACTCGCTCTCTGTTGGCTCCAGCGAAACTGTACATCTTGACTTTTTACAGCTTTTCCATACTGGGGCCCACTTCCTGCCCAGATGAAGAAAAAAATCTGGCCCGAAGATGAAATGACTGCTTAACATTACACTAAAACATCTGGTACCATTTTATACACAGACCCATGTCTGAGAGCAGGCAATTCTAGCGGTCTCACCAGCGGCACTGTGCATACCCAAACCTCCCCAGGGTGACATCATCCCATATATGGACTCTCAGACCCAGCCCTCCCCCTTTTCCCGGTCCTAAATTCATTGCCAGATCCCCAGTCTGCTGCAAATGTGCCACGTCAAGACTGGAAATCACAGCACTTCAGTGTGTTTCAGTGAGTGCTGCAGAGTGTGAGGCAGAGCCGAGCACAACCCGTGATGCAGGAAGGCAGTTTTTCCCCGAGACTATAAGAGGATTTAAAATAAATAAATAGACGCGTCCGGAGATCCTGCTCCGTCGCCCCAGTGTTCAGACTACCTGTTCAGGACAATGCTGTTGTACAGTAGTCTGCACATTGGTTAGACTGGGCAAGGGAAAGCAGCGGCATGGACTATTGGGGACGCAAGTCGCTCTTGCCAAGGAGAAGACAGTTATTGCTCCTTTCAGATCTCATATACAGTATTTTTCTTCGCAGGTTTTGCACACTAGGGAATAAGAAACGCTAAGGGACACTGTGAAAAAGGAGGACTTCAGAATAAAGCGGGGAAGACATTCTGGTAAGGCCTACTTTGGAAGAGTACCTGGCCTATGACCTGGGGAACCTAGGTGACTCTCTCCCCTCCTCCAGCCATCACAGACGAGAGATGGAGCTCTGAGGGGTTCCCAAACCCGTGCGAGGAGCGAGGGAGGTGTGATGCCTAAAGGTGTACGGCCTAGGAGTGGGCAAGAGTAGAGCTACAGGCGGGCATTTCTTTTTTTTCTTTTCCTTTTTTATTTTTTTTAATTCAAAATAAAGCTTTCTTTCCCCCCCCACAAACTAAAAAGGTAAATTTAATTTTTTTTTTACTTGTAGTAATCCGTATAAATATTTAAGGAGTATATATATGTTTTTAATGCAGAAAAGCCTTGCTAGAAGTATGTATTCTGAATAGCTCCTGTTGTGAATCACGATCAGAAGATCAATTTTAAGAAATAATTTTCTCTTAAAGTAATAAAGTAATAGAAAAGAATGCATGAATATTATCTTTAATTATTGTAAAATATAATATATCACCTTTAGTAGAACTGTACTTAGATTTTATATGCAGCTGAAACGTCTTTGGAAGTAACCATGCTATATGTGCTGATGGAAACTGGGAGGGAAACCCTAGGAAATCGATGCCTACTCTGTGCCAGGCTTCTGCCGTGTAGAACACAAAATCTTTAATCGTCAGGAAAAATTACCTCTGAAAGTTCAGGATGTGATAGAAATAAATAAATAAATAAAAAGCAACAAACGGCTTTCCATCCCAATACCTGGCTGGCCATTGCCAATAGGTGATCAGCATCGATTGATTGTTGCCGCTCTCACATTTACTTTGAATCGCTGATATTTCTTCTAACATTCTAAATGATAAGTTACTGAATCCCACTGCTAAAAACGGAATTTGTAAACGAAGGCAGAAGTTTGCTTTGGTGAATTTCCAGCTGTCCTGGTAGGGGAAAAAAGCTCTCCGGCTGAATGAAATCCCCAAGGACAAAATAATACAAAAAATCTGGGCTGCAACTTGATACCAGCTTAACTTCAGCGTCAGCTCCCCTAAAGTTAACACTAGCAACAAACTACTGCAACTACAAACAAAAAAATCCCATCTATATAGGGCTCATTATTGCCAGGTAGGCTTTGAATAAAATAATTAGCATAAATATACAGCCATTTGTATTATAGCCAGACAATTTTGCAGAACGAGTTATATTTTAGTCAGCCTTGATGCTGTATAATTTTTTTTTTAATTATACATATATTATTTTTACCTTTTTCATTCCTCCTTCAATAATCAATATAAGTCCTACCAGGGACAGGTGGTCATGTAGCTTTAGTGTGACTGTGTCTATACTGGCTGGCTTAAAGCCTACAGAGCAAGAACTAGCACTGTCATTTCCCTTAGCCTCCCATCCAAGCTTATGCATTTCAACCAAAAGAATGCCTTTTAAATGTATATATATATATATACTTACCGGTTATCAACTGTCTCTTCCTTTATTTCCTGGAAGATTGTTTCTTGGATTAGGATTAAATTAGTGGGTTTTAACCCATTATAGTATGAGTAGGTGGAATTTTTATTCTTCTACTTTAAAGTGAAGTTATACCATAGTTAAATGTAGCTATTAATAGAAAATCCAAAGAGACAAGAAGAAATTAAAGGAATGGAACCAGATTCAAATTTGCATTAGTATTTTTGAGTATCTCCAAGCATGATTGCTGGGTTAGGCATAGCAAATTTGAAAAGTTTTATGACTTAGATTCTGTTTAAACAGTACAAAAATGTTTTCAAATTTTGTTACGAACCTTGTTCGGTTATGCTTTCAAGGGAAATATGATGGTTTGCAAATATTTTTTCTTTCTAGTGCTTACTTGCATAGCTACTTTTATTTTTTATACTTCTGATCCAGAAATTGAGAAAGGAGGTCTTGTTACTGTCGAGTCAGTAACAAGAATCTCAGTAAAAATCCTGCTGACGATAGCCCACATTAGTTATTGCTAAATAAGCAAGGACAATGAAAACGCATGAAACTAGTGTTTCTCTTATCGATAGTCCACTGTTTGCATTAATCTTTATTTTAAATGACCTTTCTGGATTTAGGAAGCGATTCCCCTCCCATATGCTCATGACTCTTCAAAGTTACATTTTTAGACTGCAGGGCTGAGGTCTAGGAGGCCCCTTGGCGTGGGGCTTAGAAAGGAGGCGGGGGGGGAGACACAGCGTGCAAAGCAGCAGATACGGAAAGAAAGGCTGTATTGTTAGGAATGAATAAGGAAGGATATCTACTTCAGCTCAGTAATCAAAACATTTTTGAAGTTAATTAAGTGATTCTGTGGTTCTTAAAACACTGCTGTTTTAGTTGAAACAAGTTCTACTCGATCATAATCATACAGAAAAGATCTGCAACAAACAAAAGGTTTAAACTATGTAAGTCAACAAGCATAAGAGAGCCGTATGCAAATATTTCAAGAAAAAAATATTTCAAAAAAACCTCAAAACATTACTTTTGTAATCATTAAAAAATTAGCAGGATCCAATGCATATTAAATTATGGTGAAAATAAGATGATCTTGAAGGCTTAAGCCTGTTCTATGACCTAATTAATACAGTTCATATTGCCTTTAAGTCCACAAAACCAGGAAGAACCAAATTAAAGTTTGTATTACTATTTCAATAGGGGAGTGTTTATTTACAATGGATGTATAATATATATAATAGAGGAGTGTGTATAAAATGGACTTCCATCTTTAAGGAGCATATTTTTTATTAAATAGGGAAGAGGAAGAAAATATTTCAACTCTTTTCTATATATCCCTTTAATGTTAAAAAAGAGGAAAAAGGCAAAGAAGGGTGGGGGAAAAGTCATTTAAGTTTACAGAAATAAATATAGATCAAATAAGCATCCAAATGTGAAAAAAACTGGTTACTTAAAAAAAAACCAAAACATGTCATTTGACATTTTTCTGTCCTGTCATTAAGCTGTACATTGTTTTCTTTATTCCCGTTACCAGCGTTGTTTAATGCATCTGTATATTCAGCAGCCTAAAGGGCACTTCTCCTCGCCACACTCCTTGCCCCTCTTCCTGGACTATTGCCGTGCACCCACAGACAACTCGGCAGACCACTCAAGCATTGCTGCTGTATGGAAAATATGATAACCAAAATAGCAAAATACTTGCATGAAAATTCCAACCTTCTAAATATAATGTTAAATTATTATAATATTTTAATCAAAATACGTTAAGTAGATTGGAAAATAAACCCCCTAAATATTAGTGTTTTATTTAAAATGATAAATTTTAATCAAGAGCATTACTTTACTTTTACTTGCAAAGGCTTTGCTTCCTGAACTGTACTTTATTTAAAGAAAAAAAAAAATCCTAATTGAAATAATATTAAGGGTCAGACTTAAACCTTGAAAACGACAGGAAATGTCACAGCTAAGAATGAAACTTTCCTGAATAATGCTACTGTAATTCAGCACTGCATTTTATGCTGCATTGCAAAACAGCATCTAAAAATAACAAACTGCCCTTAAAAAAAACTCCTGATCACAACTGGAGAGAATACAATTTGCAATTCAGTTTCCAAGCTACCAATATTTAAAGCCAGCTCCTTACTCATGGTTTCTGTAAATACAATATTGGCAATCAGGAGATTACTTTTGTTGTTTTTAAGAGTATTCTAAATTATTCTCAAGTCCTTTACTGAATCAATCAGCCAACCAGATACGGCACCCAAAAATGCTAACCCCTTTTAGCAAATCAAATACAATTTCAAGGAGTATCAGCTTTTAAATAAGAATCAAGCAGAGTTAACTCTGCAGTCATTAGCAGTACCCAGTGAATTAACCAAGGGCAAAATGAATTTGCCTCAGTTCAAGATGCACAGCGCTTTGCTGATGTCTGATGAATTCTCCTTGTGTACAGTTATTAAAAAGACCGCACAATCTCTCCACTTACAACTTTTACTCCCAGTATAGCATCCCTGACAGCCGCTAACAGAAAATCCATTAATTAAAATGTGTACTTTTATTCTTCCTATCCTTTCATGCTACAGGTTGCCAATGAATTTTACTGTACAATGCTTTGCTATTTCAAGAAGGTCATAGCATGGAAACTGAGACCTAATTTTCTCACAAACTAATGATCTTAAATTTCTTTGACAACTAAAAGCAGAAATTAAATTTTATAAAATCTATAAAACAATCAGTGCTTTATATTCGTTTTAAAAGTAATTCTAATTTGCCAGTTTTGTCTTTCCTTACAATGGCCAAGCCAGTAGGAAGACATGCCAGCTTAAAGCACCCACATAAAATTTTACTTAGAGCTACAAAATTTTAAGTATTCATACTATAACAATAAAGTAAGAATATTTATTGTCTTGGAATTCATTTTCACACCTGGATTAGCTAGTCTTGTTTTGTGCTTCATTCATTTTTCAAGACATTATATTCCATCTTGTCAGGTTCAAGGCATGTTTTACTGAAACAGTTGATAAACTTTATTTGTGTGCTTCAAATCGTATATTAGCTAAAATGCATCTTTTTCTTTATGGCAAAATATTGATTACAGCTAGAGCATCTGAGTAATTACATATCCATTTATTAGTAGTATAATTTAAAACCTCAAAACTATTCCCACATTTAGCCTTTTAGGATATTCGCTCCTTTATAATCAGTTTTCAGCCTGCAACTGAAGTGTTTTGCTGCTATTCTGTATAAGGTTTGGAAAGGGCAAGTTTGTTGCTTACCTATGGAGGCACTAGCGAGCAACAGTGATTTAAGAACACCATTATAAAACAGTCATTTCTTCTGTTAAGAAAAGTACTACAACTATTTTTCCACTCTTTAAACTTCCAATGTATTTTACACCTTTTGAAACAAGCCCCCACTGATGTTGCAAGTGTCACTGCTCAACTGGATTACAGTCGTGCGTATTCTATATACAGGAAACTTCAGCAAAGAAATGATGCTATTTGCACACTTTTGATCGATAGCATAGTCTATCTTTAACTGGAAAACTTACTAAAGCTCTACAAACTTATGTTGTTTTTCTTAAAAAGTATGGATTTTGAGAGAAAGCTAGATTTATACAATATGCAAAGCAAACCACAAAGAAATACCATTATAAGTGCATAGCTGTAATATAGCAGAACAAACATACAATGCAATCAGTTCTCTTTCCAGCACAATTCCTTTAACTGGGTTAATGTGCAAGTAGTTGCCCCCATTTATACAGACAGATTTTTATTTTTAACATGCAAGATTATTGTACTTATCTGCTCCTAGAAAAATATGTACTGTATAAACATATCCTTTATCTTGAACTTCAGTATTTCTGTGCTTCCAAGAAGAGTAAAAACATCTGGTTAAATTACTATGTGTAAGTACAATATGCAGGCAAAATCCTGTATGAATTGCATATAAAATAAATCATGGTTTCAATCCTTTTTGGTTTTACAAATGCTCAGTGTGACCAGTCTGTTGCAAATGCATCTCTGATCCAAGTCAGCACAATGACCCCTGATGTACCAAAATGCTTCTTTTCTGAATAAAACCAAGTTCTGTTCTTGTTCGGCAGCTCCCATTGTTTTAAAGTTGAACTCTGTTATGTGTGTTCCCTCCCAAGGCCCCCCAGAGCGGAATGGTACAAACTGTTGCACATCAGCGGTGACGGCTCCAAGAGACTGGCTGGACAGAGTTGTCATGTGTCTGCCTGTCTACACTTGCTGTGCAGAACATCCTCTCACCTGTACAGCAGGCACAGACAGGCAGTCGCATGACAACCCAGCCTGAGGGACAGCCACCAGTGGGAAACTGCTCTGACACACCAGAGCATCTTCACCAGCACCTCCAGCCAGGAGTCACTCTGGATCTCAGCCGGCCGGTCAGTAACCAAGCCGTGTACTGCAACTCACCTAGAGTCAAACCAACACTGCCTATAAAGCACAATAAAACCCGCTGCTGAAATTTTTACTGTGCTTCCTATAGTACTCTTTTCCTAGTTGTTCTCATTAACTCACTAACAATAAGCGTTATTTATAATCAGCTTCGCAGCACGATTATGCGTTTTGTCCTTCTATTTACTTCTCAGGCATAACCTAAGCAACTTGCATTAAGAGATTATTGTTGGTATAAAAATCACTAACATTCCTGCTAGCCACATAAGCCAGAGCAGCTTGTTTGTGGCAAGTTAATTCCATAAACAGACACAATTTTAGACCTTAGAGTAACTTGTCCCCTTTCCACTCTCTCACTTATTTCCATATTGCAGTTCCAAACCACACAGAATTTTACAATTGGGAACAAACTGTGAAATTCTAATACAAACTGCATATGTCACTAGATGTTGACACTATCCTTTCCTATGGAAAGGGAATGCAAATATTTTATCTGGTAATAAGACTAAAGGGTTTTTTCCAATAAATGCAATTTCACATTTTCAGAAGTCCTTCTCCTAGAACCCAGCTTGGCATCCTCTGCACACCAGTAATGCCAGTGAGATAGCTGGATGCTTTCAAAAGAATAACAAACTCCCATTCTCTGATCATGCCCTGTAAAAATGTGACACCACTCTACAAATGGCATCCTTCTGTTCATAACAAAGGGTTTTCTGACTCACAAGCTCAAATGGTGTTCCATATTCCCAAAGTCCACTTTATCCTAAGACAGAAGTGGCTAATTCCCAAAACTCAGATTTGGAGGTTGGCTCTCAAATGAACGCCAGCACAAAAGCTCATAGCTTTTTCTGTTGTTTTCATTACAGATCTAATCTCTTCTGTATAGTTATGTCTTATAATACTTTAACTAGTATTAGATGGAATACTCTGTGAGGTCACTGAATGTGCTCATCTTGGACATATTCACAACAGCCTCGCAGTGCTACACAGTATTTTCCTTGCTTGGTTTTAAGCAAGTGGAAAAGCACAAAGTCATGGTACTGGTCACGCAACAAAGTTATGAACACAAGCAACTGTATGCAGTATCAGAAACTAATCCAGAGTAGTATTCTTGTAACTGATACTATAACTGCTTTACCCACACTGCTCAAACATCAACTGGGTATTTCCATATTTATAAGCCTAAAAGCATTCTTAAGCCCTGATTCCCACCTATCAGGAATGAAATACTGTTGTATGTAGTATGTATGAGCAGCAACAAAAATGTATCAAGAAACCAACTGTTCCTTTTGTTATACTGATATCACACAACAAATTTTAAAATCTTTGGCCAAAGCAACTCGCTTCAAAACGCATTCTACTGTGGATTCTTCACCTACAAATGCTGCAGCTCACAAATAAAGGAAACAATACTCATCCTTCTAATAGCAATCGCAAGCAACCACTTGCACTCAGAGAGTGATTTTCATCTCAGAGCAAATTCCAGACTCCAGAAACAGGTTCAGCTTACACTAGAGCGGGTACAGAGCCCTAGAGGTCCCAGCAGCTCTCTAGCTTTGGGAAGCACGTTGGCAGAGCTCAGTAGCACACAAGCTGCTACAACAACCCTTACTCAGGGATAGGGGTGCCGGGGGATGAACTCATCACTGCAGCAGGAGATCAACCGGGAAACCTGATTTTCTGCATCTTCCCCAGCTGCGATGGAGAGGCTCTTACTACCGTGCAAGGACTGCAGAAGTGATCAGCCACAGTGGGGGGTACAGAGGATTTGAACTCCCTACGACCTCGTAGTGTGCACAGCCGCTTTGAGCCCAGGCACAGTCCAGACACATAAACATGGGTATCACTTCACACATTGCTGAAGACTGTGGATCGTACAGGCATGGGGGGAACACAACAGCATGCAATCATTTCAATGATCATCTGAGAACAGGATGTGACAACTACCAAACCATGCTGAAAGCAAGGAGAACATTTTAAGGAGATAAAATGTAATTTTTTGCCAGGAGATCAAATATTTGCTTCTTTATTTTCAAAAGTCATTAGTTCTATCCCTGAAACAGAAAGTCACCGTTCTTTTGATTAACCTAATGGTCATGCTGCAGCTTTGACCATCTTTAGAAAGGATCTAAAACAAACCTTACTAATTTTTCAAGTCCTACTGAGAAAGGCTGGGGGGGGCGGGGAGGGAAATCAACATAATTTTATGCGCTCTTTTGCAGGACAGAACAATTGAATTATACAGCAAATCTGCAATTAAGGAGAAGCTTCTTTCACCAGCAAAGCATGATATTCTACGCTGTTATCTTCTTTTAGCACTCTAAGAAATTCCCAACTTATCCTCCATATTGGCCTGAATGATCCCCTAGTACTTTTAGGATTCTCCAAAAACAACTGTTACGCAAGTGAGAGATTATTTTAAAATACATATACTGAAATTAGACAGTGGACAACTCCCTTCATGTACTATTCTGAGATTCCCAGATGAGTCTGACCAGTGCACATTCACCGCCAGCAGTATTCCTGAAGTACCATCCTATCATAAGCACCAATTTCTGGATTTGCAGGACTCAGCACAGCTCTGGCTTATGTGCAGTCATTGTATGACCCCCTCCTAGTGGTTCTACAAAATCCACTGCAGTAAACCTCTTAGGTTAAACAGAGTATCAGTTGTCTGCATAATCCCCATAAACCATCTCCCAGTTTTGTGAGGGTAAACTAGTGATTTGATTATTATTTAGCATAAGATGGAAAATTAAAGTAACATTTTAAAGCTTATTTAAAACCCTCTTTACCTGTGCCTCTTCCATCCAATGAACTGGTTGTAAGTGTAGTTAACAACAGGACTGCTGTTGAGTTTTAGATAAAGAGTATCACTACTACCATTGATAAAAAAAATAATTAAACAGAAGAGAAAAAAATCAGTTCCCAAAGCATAACAACATGTTCAATAAAGTGAGCATGACTTGTCTTCTTTATCATAGAAATGCTTTTTCCAGTTCTCATATTACACACCTCAGATTTACTGATCAGCAGTGACATCTCTTGCCAAGGTGCATTCTTTTGATTTTCAGAAGCATACGTCAAAATCCATACCAGGCTATAGTAGATGTACAAGAGCAGTCCAAACAGGCACAGGACAATAATCAGAACATTCCAAAACAGGGGGTTGGGTTTGGTTTTTTTCTAGACCCATATGCGGAAACCACAGGAAGAGAGGAAAAAAGTAACCCAGAAAACCCAAACAGAAACACCCTAGAAAACACCCTATATTTATGCCACCAACATTTGAACAGAAGTCTCAGAGAGTCAGCATTCCCCATAAATCAAAACCAGAAAATTTAGAGGATGCAGGCAAAAAATTAAAACGACCTTTCAGTTAAGTCTGTACAAGCTGATTTAATATTTTAAGCTGGTATTAGAAGACTGAATAAATACATGTTTTTTTTCCAGTAGAAAAATGTTCTTCATTCCTTACCTCATCATCTTTATACCAGGACAAGCTTTCTGCAGTTAGAACAAACCAGTATTCCTTGGATCCTCCTTTCATGATGCCAATATTGTTGATGGTCAGCCAGCCTTTCCGGATGACCTGTGCAGAGGTGCAGTCAGGCACACAGTTTAGTTCATAACTCACTTGATATAATACTGCTTCTGCATTCATTCTTTTAAATAAACGGTTACTAAATAAAACAAGACAAAAAAGGTAACAAAGTGAATATAGCATTTTCAGTCAAAAGTTTGGAGAAAGAGAAACCTAGGTACTAATGTGTTGTGCTTATAGCAAGTAGAAGCAAATTAAGATATTTTAAAAGATATTTAAAAGAAATGTAAAGGTATTTATTTGCTGTATAATAACACATTGTAAATGTCCATACAACTTTATACACACCTACTCTGTTCTAGTTTAACTGTTAAGCTAGTTCTAGGAAATGCACCAAGATACCAGGAAAAGCACCTAGATTCTCGCAAAGCAAGTGGCTCCTGGCATACATTGGGAATGTTCAGAAGCGGTTGAATTGAGTGATAAAGACGTCTTATATAGTTAGTTTAAAATTAAGATAGGAAGTGGTAAGGAGAGGTACATTTAAGCTATTTTCCTCTCATAAGGCAGAAGAGGAAAACAGGTATAAAATCTAGGGCAGCAATAAAAATCAGAGGGGAAATGGATAAAGCAGAACTTCATTAAACAGATACAATGTGAAGATGAAAGAACAGATGGGAAAGAGCACTTTGTATAAATATGAAAGCCAGGAGGCTACATGTTGCAAAGACAGAAAGAGACGAAAAAAAATTTAAGAAGAATGAGACCAGCTTATAAATGCAGAATAAATGTAGAAACTTCCAATTTTATTGGAACATTTATTGTTTTCTCATATATATATATACACACACACACATATGAGAAAGCAAATGTTCCTTCCTATCATATTCTGAACAAGACAACAGAACTCTCCCAGTTACACAGATACAGGAAACACCAGCCATTCTGTTTCTCCCCGCAGCAACACCCTGAACTTGCCAGTGAAGTACTGAGATGGAAAGAAGTGCTCAGAGAAGCCCTTCAGAACTCTCTCAGCAAGTTTCACAAACATGGACTTGTGTGATCAAGTATGAGTTTCTTCTTGCTTTGGGGAAAATGATGAGACTGTGACATTCCCCTCATAGAGTTTTACAAGACTGGTAACTCAAGTATCAACAGCGTCAGAGAAAAATAGTGGGGATAAAGCAGTGGTTTCTGGAAATACTCCAGTGAGAAACCCCAAAGTAGCATGTTGAAGAACCTTACAGTTGAAGAACTCTTAAGAGGGAAGGGAAGTATCACACTCAGCTTATTCTATGCTTTCCCTCGTCATTACCGTAGGCTTTGTAGCACATTAGCAGAGTCAAATTTTCTGTTTTGACAAGAATGCATTCATAGAATCATAGAATAACCAGGTTGGAAGAGACCCACAGGATCATCAAGTCCAACCATTCCTATCAAACACTAAACCATGCCCTTTAGCACCTCGTCCACCCATGCCATTCGTACCACGTCCATTCATGGTAGAGGTCTCAGAACAGACAAAGCCAAGATTTTCAAATCTAAACTATACAATCCATTTAAGAAGTAATGAAGCTCTTAAGACATCTAACATAGGAACTACATTAGTTGCACAGCTCTAAGACTGTCTTGCTCTGGTCCAACACATCTTCTCACAGACGCACAACCACCACTGTGTGTGGATAGACACAAGCTGACTTGCTAATACAAACACTGGTCACTGTAAAGGAAGGAATTTGCGAGTTGTTTCCTGAAAAATTCTGTGCGCTGAGGATTAGATGCAGCTGTCATTCCCATGCAATACTGCATGAAAAGCAGGGCACCAAGCTACAGCAGTATCTTGGGTACATTTTTCACATGCAAATTTCTAGAACTCTTTATATCTACCCCTCAGGGAAAATACGGTACTGTGTTCTCTAAAATATCCTGGATGCTAAAACAGATCACAATCAACCACAATACTTGGAAGCAGTTTCAGGGGACATCAAGAGAGAGAAGATGAGCTTAGTGTGCTAAGCCTCATGTTCTTTTCATTGCATTGTTCCTGATTTCCAGGTACCTTTCATTAACTATGAAAAGCTACCCTTTCAACACTCTCATTATCAGTGTTGGGGTAAAGGCAAGGGAGATGTCAGATCAAAATGTAAGGGCAAAACAAAGTGAGATTAAGCAACATTGCTTTACTTTCCAGAGAAGCCAAAATACAGTTTAGACTCCAGATTCAAGCTATATTTTTATAAATAAGTGCCCTCCCACAAGCAACAAGCAGCAAACATTTTCAAAGAGACTTTTGAAATTAAAAATATCTCTGAGGGAGTTGGGGGGTGTTAGGTTTTTTTAAACCATTGTGTTAGCCATGTTGCATAGCACTTCAGCTAGAAAAATTAAAGCCGTGTGTTGCATTATTATTTTCACTAGCTCATTTTTCTGGTTGGTTTCAATTTAAGAGATCCATTTCAATATTGTCTGTCATATTTCTAAATGTCACTCTCTGCAAACCAGACATTGGTGACATGAGTTTTTTCACCTTCCTGAAGTTCATATGGACACTGCCAGAAGCTAGTGAAGACAATATTCTGACCGGTAGTTGGACTTCATGTACAGGATGAATATGAATAAGAGATGACACAGTTCCTTCCTTCTGGGTCCAGATAGCTAATCTGGGTATCTGAAAAATGAAACTTGGAGAATACGAATGCATGTGAACAAGCCAGAAGGAAGTAATTTTCTCATAGTTCAGCTGTACAAAACCCAAATTATATCTGTTGTTCTTATTCTCCATCACTTCACGGAACAGGAAAGCAGGATTTGACACAATAAGTACATTTTATGTACTGCTGCATGACTTATTCATTCCATTAAATCAAACAAGTTATTTGTAAAAGAAATACATTAAAGAATCAAAGTATTATATTTCATTAAAAGAAGTATTTGAAATATGATTTCAAGATAAGTGAAACTGGCTGGGCAGACAGAAATGCAAGTGAGAAAATCATGAGACTGGCTACTTCCGCAACAATACAAGCAGCTGCATTTGTTGAGTTAACATAACTCTGTTAACATTATGTTATGTAATTTCATTGAAATAATTCTGAATGCATAACATGGCTCCCAGCACAACTCTGTCTTCTTGTCATGGTAATAACAGCAAGTGTTGCCAAACAGTAAGCTCACTGACAGAAACTACAAAAACTTCCTTAAGTCATCCTTACAAGTTGGATCTTTGGGTTCAAGTAAGAAGATTCTCATACTATAGAGGCTAAAAAGGAACAAGAGATTACAGGGGAAACCTAATACAGTATTTCACTGTAATTTGCTAAATGTTAGAACATAAACTGCTCAGATCTGTTCTGATACTGAACACAGATGAGATCTTGTGACATTGCTTCCCCAAAGTCCACAGCACAATATATCACATAAATTATGACAGTGGCTTAAGTCCTGAGCATGTTTGCTTTAAGGAAATATTTAATCTTTACTGAAGCAAAGTACTCATAAGTGAAAAATTGAAATATGCTTCCAAATGTAGTTAAACAAAGGCTGAGACAATTAAATTAATCATGAAGGAACATTGACTTAAAAAATAAGTATAGTTAAAGGCCATTTAGAACAGCAATCCCTCTCTAGTCTTGATAAGATGAAAATTCAACAGCAACATGTCTTATTCAAGGATATTTCAAAATTTAGCATCATTTGGTTGTATGTGGCACCACCTCTTTTATGGAAACACAAGTATTTCCTAATAGAACAGCCTTACCGTGATTTTTTTATGACCACCTCACTGACCATGGCACAATTTTCTATTTCCATCTACTTGCTTAAAAAAATTCTGTAAACACATTTTTTCTAGGTCATGCAAGATAACAAGATTTAAATATATCTGAAGAAAAGCAGCAGCAACGTATGCTACAAAGCAGAATTAAGAGAAGAGAAAGAGTTACTAAGAAAAAACTACTTAGCACAATAGCTCAGGCCAACGATGGCATCTGAATGCTACCTGTGTTCAGGACAAGGTCAATGAGATTGTTGGCCTAACGCTGTAAAACAGGCAGGTCAAACAAATGCTTCAAACCCAAACCTCCATATCACTTCAACAGTGACTGGAATCTCATAGTTCAGATTAAGCCTTTCTCCAGCTACAGGGGCTACTTGAGGAACAGCAGCGTATTTTGCTGTAGAATTAAAACACAAAATAGAATTTCATACAAAATTATATATAAACCTCTAATTTTAGTATCTTGCATTCTCACAGACAGAGTATCAGTTGTGCATATGGAGAAATGACACTTTCATCTTCAAAGGTTAATTATGAAGGGGAGCTTTAAACGCTAAATTTTAGTCTCCAAAACAAATCTCAACACAAAAAATACACAGTTAAGAGTGGGTCAGCTTTGAAAAAACAGATCTTGCTAGTGTGCTGTGTAAATCCAAGCATTACACTGATTATTTCAAGCAAATTAGAAGACAGACTAACCTGTGGCTTAAAAAGAAACTTTGTGGAGTCAGGTCAAAACCTCAGGCGGTAGCAAAGAAAAGACAAACAAAAAAAGGCCAAAGATTAAGCGTGAGAGGATAAATTAGTAGTAGAGGGAAAAGGAGCAAAAAACATGTTATACTTTTTCCAAAAATGCAATATTGCTGCACTCATCTTACTTCCAAGATATACAGACATTGTTAACAGTTATTTGCTTCATTCCAGTTCAAAGCAAGCTACAAAAAAGAAAAGCAATGGACTGCAAATGAGTATCCTATTTGGGGAAAACTTAACGATCTTGATCTCCTGAGAGATTAAATTCAACTGCTGTTTGAATTAGTGCTGTCTAGTCCTTTTTCCTTCACTGAACATTAGTTTAAGTTTGCTTGAAATAATAATGAACATAATTTGATGATGTGGCAACAAACTGGAAAAATGTTTATGTTTGCATCATAGATATCACCAAAGAATGCACATGGTACTTTGATTGATTTCTTACACCTAACCGTCACTGAACCAAGAGTAACTTGTTATAAAATTAACTGTTGTTTAGCCAATTAATTCTAATTAGTAATATTAAAGGCATACACATATTTATTTACTCATGAGGTAGAAGGGTTAGAAAAGAAGTCTGTCCATGATGTATTGATCATCCTGGTGCTATGAAAAGAATGCTAAAAAGGCTTTAAATATTTCTATGCCTATAAATAAAACTCACTTTTTTATCAGAAGTAGTTCCTTTGTATAAACAAAATATCAGTAACAGTACCTGTACCCATAAACGTTCATTTAAGCAATAGCTAATGTTTCCTTTGGATAACCAGAAACTTATTTGACCACCTTTCAAAAATAGGTTTCCTAAGAACAGAGGCACTTACAACAGATAAATACTGCTTTCCAGTTATATAACAAAATAAACATCAATTAGTCATTTTAGTTTGAGAAACTCACTAAATTATAAAACGTTAATTTTACTTCAAGTTTTCTATAACATTAAGTTATACTAGTTCATACTTGTAAGCAGGGTAGTAGCAGTTAAATGATGAACTGCAATTATACTTTGTTGGGGAAATGTTACAGACAAGACAGTTTAATGTTAAATAGTTTAGTAGCACGTATTCAGCAAACCAATAAGTTAGAGACAAACTTTGGCCCCTGAAAAGCTAAATGAAAAAGCAACAATAAAGCTTACAGAACTTAGCTCGTACAATTTGCCTTGAAGGCGGTAGATTGGTTCCCTGAAATAGCAAATTGCAAAAATGAAGTTTTATTTCAGAAATATTTTCTCATTCTTTTCAACTCCAAACAATTAACTTACAAGCATCTGTTCATTATATTTAAAATAGAAGGTTCAGCAAAGTCCTTTATACCAAAAGTAACGCAGCTTCAACATTTAATTTAAAATGCCAAGCTTTTTCTTCACTTCTTTAGAAAAATAACATTCACTTAATTAAAAAAATAATTTATTTTATTTGTGTATTTTTGAAGAGTCTGATAATTGCTCCATTTCCCTTTTACGGGACACTCCAAAATGATGGCGGTTGTTGTGTTTGACACATGTTCCTGCACAGCTAGATAAGAAGCAAATCTCTTCTCTGAAGGAAGAAACTAGTCTTTGAATCTGTTTCAGTGTTTAGACCTTTCAACTTTTTTCATTCTAGTCCAAACTATACATTACATCAAAAATGCCACTCATGCTGGCCAGGCTCTGGGAGACCATCACATCCAAGAAGTTAATGGATTATTTGAGCTAACATGTCAAAAATAACCAGCAATTTCTTGGTAGGAAGAAGAGGTTGGATTTTATTCCCAAGATGATGACTAAGTTTTTAAAAAATGTTAGAACTCACATCTACAACAGCAGAAAAGAAGAGACTTCCTGAAACCTCAGGTTTATCACCTGAGGAATCTGAACTCATTGGTCACTTTTGAATACCCTGACCTTTCACTCTGAGCACTGTTTGACCAAAATGCATCTGAAAACATCAGGAAAGTGTTCAATTTAGATAATTATTTATACAAAAATTGTCTTATTTTTACTAGCATTTCTAATATCCTTTTCATGTATGTAGTAATTCCATAATATTTTCTTTCTGTTTAAGACTTTGCAAAACCCCAAAGGGAGCAGAAACCACCAAAGTTGTAGCATTTCCATTATTTTCATCTCATATGAAAAACAGGACTGATCCTGCAACGTACTGAGCACTCCTGGCCCACACAATAGCAAAGAAAGAAGCAAAGCTCAGGAGCACTTAGCATCTTGCAGAATCAAACCCATAACTTAGTATGATAAAAAAAAACAAACAGGTAATTTCATTAACAAATCTCAGTGAAAATGCTAATTAGTATTAGACCATCAATCAGATATTCTGTATTTACTTTGAGAGACAACTACGGTACATATTCAACATCTTTGTGTATTCAAATGAAAATTTTCAGAAGAGGTAAAGGCAAATCTGCTTTTCCTTGCCGAATTGCCCCTTCACCGCTATTAAGCTGTGAACATGTAAGAACTAGTAAAACAACTAGGATAAAAGCAGACACAAGCAAGTACTCACCAGAGTTTTGGATTCTGAAATTCAGAAGTTTGCAGTTAATGACAAAATACATTGATGTGTAACATGAAAGAGTCAATGCACTAAACGCCATGGGAGGGGAGGCACTAACCAGCAGCGCAAGCAGTAGCAGAAATATTAAACATTAAATGATAACAGTGAAAGTTAGGCAGCTCTAAAAATTCAGTAAAACAATGTGGTGATGATGACAACGCATTTTTGTATGTGTTTGAAGCGTAAAAGGTGATACACTTAAAACAAATAAACACAGTCAAGAAAACCAAACAGCTTGGATTAATTTGCGCATGCCGTTATCCATTCTCTGTTAGGTGCCTACCTGATTTCCCACTGCACTTTTGTTAACCTGACTGCTTCTTTGTTGGGCACTAAGGAAAGCAGAGGAAGAAAGTTATACTGAAGAAACTTGAACTAGACAAGGTTCCTGAGGAATAGAGTTTAGCGGTAATAGTTACTTCTGGTTCGAGCACAGAAAGCTAGAGCAACAAAGAAACACAGCAAAATCATTGCATATACATGCCTATTTCAACTACTTTTCCTTACAGTATAGGAATGTCTGTTTATACTTGTCTGCTTGGGACAGAAAGGAGATGCACAGCAGACAGGTTCTACTATTCATCTCCTTTGTAACAACATCCTACTAGGATTGGTAGAGGTTACTGACACAGCACAGAGAAATTATGGCTCACGTGGGTCACTTTGAAGACATTAGCCTCTAAAAACATTCAGAGGAGACAAAAAGCAAGCCACTTCTGTTATGCAGCGCAGTACAACAAAAATCCTCCCCTGCTGGAGGTTCCTTAACAGCCTTATCTTGACAGTTTGTTTTGGATACTATTCTAATATTTATATGCGCTTTGAGGGTATAAATATAACCGACAGATGAAGCCATCACAAAGCTGGTTCAAAAAGCTCGAAACTTAAAAGAATAAACCACATTTGAAATTAAAATATATTTTAAATATTTTGCTCAGTTCTTGAACTCTGGTAATCCCAGTTCCTGAAACAAATCATGCTCCTGTCTCAAAAAGTTGCCATCAATTCTAAAAGCATTTGTATTATGCGGGGGTTTGAAAGTGTCAGGCCACAAAATTAAAACATCGATGGAAAGAGGAAAACCAGCAGGCTCTGGCTACTTCACCACCAGAGCAGCCATAGGTGACACCAAGTTTTGGACTAGATCTTACCATCTGGGCAGACATTGATTAGCTGAAGAAAGAAGCATATGGATTAGATCAGCTACACACACAGCTCTGAAAGAGTAAGAAAGAAAGGTGTGTTTGGATCAGAGCATACAGGTGAATCCTGCAGCTGGTTTGCTCCCAAGAACTGCTGAAGCACCAAACTCAGCCCTGTCCCAGTTCAGATCCCACCTGTCGGACCATACAGTATCAAATCAGCAGTCCACATGCTGTTGGTGAGAAGATCCATAAGGATGTTTATCCCATGTGTCTGTTTACTGGGCTTAGTGCTCAATTATCCAGACCCTTTTGATCTGTGACAAGTGATGTCCCCTCAGGCGTCCATAATGGAAACAGTGCTGTTTAGTATCTTCATCAATGAAGATCTACTGCATGCTCAGCAAGTCTGCAGATGACACCAAGCTGAGTGGTGAAGATGTCACACCAGGACAGGATGTCATCCAGAGGGACCTGAACAAACTGGAGAAGTGGGCCTCTGAGAACCTCATGAGGTTCAACAAGGTCAAGCGCAAGATCCTACACCTGGGTCAGGGAAATCTGCAGTTTTAATACAGGCTGGGGGACGATATGATTGAGAGCTGCCCTGCAGAGAAGGACTTGTGGGTGCTGGTTGATGAGAAGCTCAACATGAGCCAGCAATGTGTGTTCACAGCACAGAAGGCCAACTGTATCCTGGGCTGCATCTAAAGAAGCATGGCCAGCAGGGCAAGGGAGGCAATTCAGCCCCTCTATTCCATTCTTATGAGACATCAAATGAAGTCGTGTGTCCAGTTCTGGAATCCCCACACATGAAGGATATTAAACTGTTGGAACGGGTCCAAAGGAGGGTTACAAACATGATCAGAGGGCTGGTGCACCTCTGCTATGAGGACAGGCTGAGAGAGTTGGGCTTGTTCAGCCTAGAGAAGAGAAGGTTCCAGAAAGACCTTATAGCAGCCTTGCAGTACCTGAATAGGACCTACAAGAAAGCTGGGGAGAGACTTTTTACAAGGGCAAGGAGTGACAGGACAAGGGGAGAATAGCTTTAAATTGGATGGAGGGAGATTTAGATAAGACATCAGGAAAAAAATTCTTCATGGTGAGGGTGGTGAGGCACTAGAACAGGTTTCCCAGGGAAGTTTTGGCTGCCCCATCCCTGGAGGTGTTCAAGACCAGGCTGGATGGGGCTCTGAGCAGCCTGGTCTGGTGGAAGGTGCCCTGCCCATGGCAGGGTTCAGAACTGGATGATCTTTAATGTCTCTTTCAACCCAAACCACTCTATGATTCTATGACCAAATAACACTGTGTATCTCTGGTACTTTGTTCAAGTTGCATAAGCTTTGGTGCATAAATAATGATTAAATAACACGCACATAGGAAAAACAGCACTAATCCCTCACTAATTTTGATCTGCTGTTTGAGAAACACGTGAGATGGCTTTAGGAAACCTAATTGCCATTCTTGTGGTTTGGTTTTTTTCCTGTGGTTTTGCTTGTTTAAATTTTATTTTATTGCCATAGGAAGGTTAATTACACCACTAACATCATACTAAGAAACCCACACCATTTAGAAATAGCCCAGCAATTGCTCCTCTATTTACTGTTACAAATACAAATGACTCTATGTAGACTGAAGCATGTAGCTATGTCTGAGTTACATCAACTGGAAACAAACCAGTCCCAATATTTTACCACTCATTTTGCTAAATGAGACAAACATTAATATTCTAAGATTTCACAATTTGATAACTACACAAAGTAGTTCTAAAAACTGGCATTCTTAAATCCTTCTCAAACCAATTCACATTGCACTGTATCTGCCTTAGGCCTTGCAGTGCTGCAAGGTAGTTTGAAATGTCTTGTGCTTTCATTCTTATGAACAAGGTTCACAGGACTTGCACTTGTAGAACACTGCAGTCACATGAGACAGCTGGCTAGAAGACTCGGCAAAAGAAAGGAAATACTAAGGAATCCAGGCAATCTATAGTCCAGGACATTTAGACACTGCAGAAGCCCATATTTCATTTTTGAGTTCTATCTTAACTGCTGTAACAATAATACGATTACAAATTAAAATATTTTACATTTAAAATTTTTCTTAGTTATGCAAGTTTTTCTTCCAGTAGAGCACAAGTCAAAGATGCTTCCCTTCCCATCAGCTTCAACAGATAGAAACACTTGCTTAAACTTATCAGTGAACTTAAAGGAGCCATTGCTTATGCCCCACACAAAGTGTCCAGGATTTCTAGATCTCAAGTGGCAAAAGAGGAAGCAGCTTTCTCAAGAAAATGAACTTGGGCATTGCAACTCCTTGGAAAAGACACACAAGTGTGGACCATTCTGTCCATGGTTCCACCAGCAGCACCCACAAGGGGTATTTTCCCAGGGGAGACAGACAACAAAACAACTCCAGATATACCTGGCACTCCAGAATCCAAGACTATAAAATGCAGAAGGTTCCAACTTGACACAAAGCAGTCTTTTCACAGGAGAAGAAGCAAGTGTTGGAACAGGCTGTATAGAGAGGTTGGAGAAACTCTGGTTTTGGAATTTTTCCAGATCTGATCAGACAAAGCCCTGAGTAACCTGGTCTGAACTCAGCACTGACCCTCATCTGAGCAGGAGGTTGGACTATGTGACTTCCCAAGGTGACGTCACACTCCATGAATATATATGGAGTGTTTTTAGCAGGCTTTTTCCTGTCAGAAAAGGATGAAGAGAAGTAAATACCAAGCAGGTTGTTATCTTGACCTCTAGAAGGCCAGCTACCATTCCTACAACATCCTGTCATTTGTCAAGGGAACTGAGAAAGATATCTAGGACCAACAAACAATTCCAGAGAAAGTTGTCCAAACTAAGCACATAAACAGTGCTTGGCTTTGCCTTCTCCCTTCCTAGCTTACTGAACTCCATGTTTTAAACCTTCAAGGCATACTACCAAAAATGCAGACCTTCCCTCACGGCACTAACTTGAATAGGCCATAGTATAATACATATTGCAGTGCCAAACTTTGTTGCCAGCATCCTACATGGATGAAACCAGTCATAATTCCAAAAACTGTTTTGGCAAATACAGCCTAAACATGACTGAAGGAATATTTATTCTTCAGAGTGAAGACATCTTTAATGTTTTTACTGGTGTCAAGCTTTTACTGGAATGAAGTCCCTGAGGCACAAATTTGCTGGAAACTGAGGGAGAACATTCTGGAGAATATTCTCACAGCCTTTTCAATTAAGCGAGAAGAACGTCAAACCAGGACCTGCAGGGCATTCTGCTACTATTATTCTTTACAGTCAAACAGCAGGCACACTTCTAATTCAGTGACATCCATTACTCTGAGCAAAACTGTTTCACACAGAATCAGAGCTCCCAAAAGACGCATTCCCAACAATGTGGAAAGACCACCAATATTATACATTTCTCTACTTCTAAAATGGATACAGTGGTGGCATCTGCTTGCTAAAGCTGCTTCCCAAGATGCATGTGATTCCAGACCAAAACATAAGCTTTAGCTTCACTGAAACCAGGCCTGTACACTGCAGAGAAGAATCCCCCTACAAGCGTTCAATACTGTGCATACTTAGAAAGAGTGTGCTTCTGCACGTTTAGGGCTTTAGAGAGTGCATCTTCACTGTCACTCTTTAATGTGTTTTGAATTGAGTTTAAGAAACCTAAACTGGCAGTGTTTTTATAACAGTCTCTATATACGTACTTTGCAAAGCCAATGAAGTCTTCGTGATTGGTGTTGATGTAAGAAACTTGGATGTCAATAAGCAGCAGCACCTATTAGGGGAGACAGGAGACAAAAAAAAAGAAAAAAGGTTGGGTACAGTGGAGGAGAGAGATTGAAGAAAAAGATGGGAAAACAGAACAGAATTTGTGAGTTTCCTGTAGTAATGAATATTCCTTTCACAAGTATTCAAGACAAAAGCAACAATATTTTCTAAATCCTCCCACTTCTGTTTGCAAGCTTGTTTCATAAGTTAGGCTATGGAAGTAGTATTACCTATCCCTATTTTTTTGTCTGACGGACCTCATTTTTTACTATTTCGGGACTTGTCCACTTTATTAAGATCAATCCTACAAAGCCAGAAAGCATTTAATAATATATAACATAGACTCCAATTCTACATTTTGCAAGTTAAGCAAAATTCTGTCTATTTGTAGCATTGCTACCAAGCCAGCAAGGAACCCAAACCTTAAACTTAAAATCAAAGCACCTAAATTTTCTTTGGGTACTACACCAAGAAGTGATAGGGAAACTAGGCCTGTCCCAGAAAATTTACAGTCGAGATACTAGACAGCCATTCTGGTGCACGCATCTGGCTTGAGAGATAGGTTAGTCAATGAAATAACAGAATGAATGGTTTCTGTACTTATCACTCAACCAGGCCTTCAATAGCCCAGAGACAGAATTTCATTCAAACTTGATAATATAATTTGGCAAAGAACTTATTAAGACATTAGAAAAGGCTCACTCCTGCTCCTGAACAGCTTCTCTAACATACACGAAACTGCACTTTGCCCCCATCTTTTCAGTTTTCCACTTAACAGCAGAGAGCAAGGCAAAAAATCTATTGCTACCAAATGGCAGCATTTACTCTCCTTGAAATGTAGAGCTTTTTCTGTACAGCTCCCCAAACACAGCATCACTCCCAAATTCTTCACAATTTCCAGAAGATATTGAGGGAATATATTGATATTCCAGAAGACAGTGGAGATTTGTGTCTAGCTCTTACCCCTGAAAACATCCTCGTTAATTTATTAATGATAACTGCTAACAGCATAAATAACTATGTGAATATGTGACCTCAACCTTTTTGACCTACTGTTGGCATTTACAGAAAGCTGGCATTTTGTTCTTTGTTCTGGGAAACTGTCAGGTATGTATACACAATGAAGAACAGAATAACAAGAATAGAAGACAACTATTCTGAGCAAACTGTATCTTCCCATTTTTTAAATAACCAAGAGTGCCAATTAGAATCTGCCGCAACAATAAGCCCAGCAAATACAATTTTTAAAAACTTATTTGTGAGACTACATTCATAATACAGGTTAAAGGAAAAGCAGCACACATTGCACAGCTCCCTAGCCCGGATAGGGACAGGACTAAAGGGCTGGGAGTTCTGTTGTCACACTGTGCACTCTCCAGAAAGTAACTCCTGTTTCCATGTCCAGTAGATTTTCTCACATGTAATCCAAGGTTTGAAGTTTCCTGGATTTGGAACGCTTAGCTGGGTGATGAATGTTCTGAAGTTTCTCTGAAATAGTTTTGGGGTTTTCTTAAAACTTCAAGGAAAGCAATGGTCAGAAAAGCTGTATATCCGTTAATCTGAAATGGTACCACTTAACAAACACTTGAAATTATGAATTTAAATATGCCACAACCTAAAATTATCAACTTGATAACACTCCCTGCCTTACAAAATGGTAATAAGAGGTATCTTTCATGCTCATTTTAGAATCCAAAGGAGAAATTTGTTATTTTTCAGATTTGAGACACTTCCTTTCAAAATACACAGTATTCCTCAGGGGTCAGTTCCAGTGGTTCTGCACTACACGCCTCAGCAAGCCTGTCAACATGACCATAGGCAGTTGGGACCAAGTTGCTTGTCTGAGCCTACACACCAACGCCATTGTTCAGCAACACAAAATTTGAGACATCCACTGCCTGGCTTGTTGACTTGTCAACCCCACAAGAGCCCCAGCACAATTGCTTGTGGGCCTCACTGTAATTAGAACATAAGATTGGTATGTTAAAAAAAAAACAAACAAAAAAAAACCCCAAAACAAAAACCAAACTGGGAACAAAGTAGAAAAGAGGCTGAGTATTTTTGCGTGCATTTGTTTAATCATTACTCTGTTTCCACAAACATCTGTAGAAGCACAGCTAAGATAGCACACTGTGGCATAGGAACAAACGGACACTACTTTAAGCCACCACTCCTAACCTTGAAAGACCAGATTAGGATGTTCTGTAACAATTCCAGTTTTATCTCCCAAAGCTTGGTGGTAGAGGAGGGAGGCACTGAAACTCCTAAGTCTGAGCACCAGCTCCAGGTCACACACTTCTGTCTTGAGGTGTTGGGGGGATCCTCTCAGCACCTGCCAGCATGGAGCCAGAGTAGTTCCTCTCACTCCCCCCGGGACTCTTGGCGCTAATGCTGATCTTCTGCAGCAGCTCTCCTGGTTCCACACTCTTCCTGTCACCCATCTCACAGCAGCAGCACTAGACTAGCACCTGAGCGACCCGTCAGCACTCCCTGATGCCCGGTGTAAACATGAAGTGGTCCATGACATAAGGTGTGGCTGCAAGGGGTCCCTCTGAAGCACACTTCACTGCTGTACATGCCACAATGGCAACAGAGCACCTACAGCAAGTCACTGCGCTGCTTGCCCTTTGTCCTCTCAGAGGAAACAGATTGGCTACCAGAGGAGAGTGGTCAACAGCTCAGTGTCCTGATGGAGATCGTTGACATGTGGCATCCCTCAGGGGACCATACCAGTACCAGTGTTTAATATCTTCCATGACAGCAGGGATCAAATGCACCTTCTTGGCAAGTCTGCAGACAACATCAAACTGAGTGGTACAGCTGACATGCTTAAGGGACGGGATGTCATCCAGAAGAACCTGGACAAGCTTGATAAGTGGGCTTGTGAGGTTCAACAAGGCCAAATGCAAGGAGTAATCCCTAGCCTCAGACTGGGAGATGAAGGGATTGAAAGCAGCCCAGATATGAAGGATTTGGAAGTACTAGTGGGTGAGAAACTGGTCATGAGCGGGCAATGTGCACTCACAGGCCATGAGGCCAACCATATCCTGGGCTGCACAAAAGGAAATATAGCCAGAAGGTTGAAGGAGGTGATTCTGCCCCTTTACTCTACTCTGGTAAAACCCCACCTGAAGCCTTGCATCCACATTCAGAGTCCTCAACACAGGAAGGACATGGGCTTGTTGGAACGAGTCTGGATGACCCAAGGAATGGAACACCTCTACAATGAGGAAAGGCTGAGAGAGTATGGGCTTTTCAGCCTGGAGAAGTCTCCAGGGAGACGTGGGCTTTCAGTACTTAAATGGGATGATAGCACAAACTTTTAGCAGGGCTTGTTGTGGTAGGACAAGGGGTAATGGTTTTAAACTAAAAGAGGGGAGATTCAGAGTGGATACAATGCAGAATTTTTTTATAATGAGAGTGGTGAGGCACTGGCACAGGCTGCCCAGGGTGGTGGTGGCTGCCCCATCCCTGGAAACATTCAAGACCAGGTTGGATGGGTCTCTAAGCAACCTGATCGAGTTGATGATGTCCCTGCTCATTGCAGGGGGCTTGGGCTGGATGACCTATAACGTTACCTTCCAACTCAAGCTGTTCTGTGAATGGTTCTATGATTCTTGGAACAATTTCTCTCCCCTTCTAAAAGCCTGCTGGAAAAAAATAATAAAAATCTTTCATTGTCCTCTTGTACTTTGTACACAAGAACTTTCCTCCTCCGTACATCTCCACAAACTGTTAGAGCTCCTATTTATTCTCACCTGATCCTTGGTCTTCTCTTCTCTTTCACGGATGTAGCCAGCAACAATTCTTTCTGTTTCCTCACACAACCTGGGATATGTTGCCAACTGAAAAGCAGAATTAACAGAAATTTACATCTGCAAGGTGGCTTCAGTAGAATACAAACAGAGGAGCCTCCAGCTTTCCTCATTGGAGGGAAAAAGTTATTATAAATGCTTGGGCTAAAAGCTAATTACATTACAAATCAAGTCTTGCTTGGTATTAATAGTCATTTCCCAGAAAAACTGGGAAGACCTAACCCTTGGACTGCTTCTGTGCTTTGCCTCATGGAATATTGAGGAAAAGACACTTCAGACATGTGAACCATAGTTTATCAGCCTTGGGGTGAGGTTTATCCAAGCTATGCTTCTCTTGTGCCCAATTCCAGAGTGCCTCTTTAAGTAATTACCAAGTTTCTTGTTCTTTGAAGGCTCCACCTTGTGGCAACATCGTTACATTTCAACAACAATACTGTAAAATGTGAACAGCAAAGCACAACATTATGTTTGGCCAAAGGCACTGAGAAACTAATCTGCACAATTAATTCACATGACATATCTTACAAACTTTCACAGAAGCGGAGAAAAATAGAAACCCCACTTAAAATACTGCAGCGAATCCACTTCTCTATGATCTTTGTCAAAGATTGTGATCCATTCCTGTCCCTTACCCACTCATTTGTACAAAAAAATGTGCTATAAAAATGAATGCAAAGGACAACGGGCTGTTTCTCAACAACTTCAGCACATCTGTGCTCACATGCCAGAACCACCCCTGTATTTGCTACCCTTTGGGCACTCTGCACTCTGAGGTGGCAGGTGAGACACAGGAGCAGCAGAGAAAGATAACTGAAAGTCAGCAAATGTTAGTTGTCAAAGACAAGTGAGTTACAGAAAGCTGACAACTTTCCTATGAAGTGGAAAGGGGGGAAAGTGTTTCATATTACTCCATCTCACATGCTTCTTCAGCCACAGTTGGGGGCTAGGAAGTCTGAGGTTTCTTTCTAAGAGCATATATCAACACAAGCATATGCTTCAGGAAAACCATCCCCAAATACTCACAAAACTGCAATGTTTAGTTTTGATGAACCTATTTCTTAACTTATGACACTTGCGGGACCTTGAGCTAAAAGTTTAATTGACGCACACAACTTTCACATCAGGAATTTCAATGCTTAGCAGTTCTTTCCCATTAAACATTCAATATTTCTGTGCAGCAAGCTGATTTGTCAAGATTAATGCAAAGATGTACAAATACAAGGGAGACAAAAATCTTCCTAGCTTTCCAATCCTGACTTCTTGACAGCTGGGGATCTGACATTATGGGGTTGTGTACAAAAAAAAGTGCAGGTGAAGCTGTCTTTGACAGACATCTGTGAACACATTTGAAGCTGTCTTAGACATCTGTGAACACATTTGAGGCCTTAGCTTTAGAGATGTTTCACTGGTTCTTCTTCTTATTTGCACTGGAAAAGAAAACTTTAAAATACAAGTTTTGTTCCTGATCTACACATCCACAAGATCACTGCCTACATTCTGTTTTCAGTTCCAATGGGAACATGGTTTTAAAGAGGAAACTGGGGGCAATTCTTGACTCAACAACACTCCACTCATGAGGTGTATATATATTCAAGACACAGGAACAAAAAAATGAACACTTTCAGTATTACATTGTTTTGAGTTTTGCAGAAATCGTAATTACTTTACATACCCTTCCCCTATACAACCAGCAACTAGATCAGGAATCTCTTCTAATACCTCAAATGTAAGACAGGCCTTATATTATCATTAACTTACACTTACGTTACCAAAAGAAGTTACCTTTTTAGTGCACTTCTTGACAGTGTTGATTAATTCTTGCATCACCAGATCCACGCTTTTTAAGCAAGGTCCTTTCAGCTTGACTATCTGTTTTTTAACAATGGCTTCAAAAGCCATATCTGGGGTAAACAAACCTGTTCTGTGGAGAGAAAAGAATATGTAAGACAGTAATACAAATATCATGCAAGGAAGTTCTTTTCTACTGAATCCCTCATATCTTCATTTTCAGAGGCTTACAGATAAGTAATAACAGACTATAACATAAACAGCCTTCCACAGAACTGTATTTGCTCCTTTCTCTTTAAAAAACAGTGCACCACTGTGAGTAGGAATAGAAGTAGAAACCCACCTACCACTTGAAGATGACTGCAAGAACTCCAAAGAGTACAGATATAATGCAGTAAAATCTCTCAGCAGTGCATCAAACCTTAGATAAGGATGAATGGCATCCCCCAACCTCAGCCCTTTATCATGGCCTAAAATATTGGTCCCCACACCTTTGGAAAAATTGGGGTAGTGTATTTCATGTTACATCCTCTGACAAGATATACTACTAAAATAAGGTAGAAATGGGCTACAAATGATGTACATAACATTCTCAGGTCATCATTTGCTGGTGCAAAGTATTCTGCTGTTCCAAGGTTTCAGGGCTGTGAGCTCACCAAGTCACCTTGATTACTACTGCACAACTAATATAAAGAACATTTTTCAAAACACTAAGAACAACAAAGCCTGTAAGCAAAGCTTTCAAAAGATATTATGCACAAGTGGGTAGGAGAAGGAAAAAAAAACTAACCAAACAAACTCCCAAAAATACAAAAGAAGAACTCAAGCCTTTTGGAACCTGTTCTATTGTCAAAAGAACAAGTTATGGGTAAGCATCTCAAGGTGTCCTCCCAAAGCAGACTGATCATTCCAAAGTGAGATAATCAGACCATTCCAAGCCAAATACCTCCTCTTCCCATACCTAATAATACACCACAGACACATCCACAAAGTGCAGCCTTAGCCAACTCACTCATAAATCTGTCATTTCAAGAAACAGTTGAGAATAATGGTAAGTAAGAGAGAGGAAGGAGCATTCTGCAGTACAAGGTGAATGGGTTTTTTCCATATCAAGACACAAGTTCTCCCTCTAAAATTTATAACTTTTCAGGAAACCAGGTTCAATGGGACTGCAGACACTACAGAGAAAATGGATTTATTTTTTTCTGATAAAATAATTTTCCCGGATTTCCAGGCAAATTAAACCTGCTTGGGCAAACCAGCTGCTTGGCCAAAACCAGCCACCTGAAAAACAGAAGTGTGAAGGAGCAAAAGGAAAAAAGTCAGCTGCTGGGAGCCCTGCATTAGTAATAGTTTACCGCTCAACAGTCAGTGCATCCACAGGATAAAGCCTTTATATGTGTCTAGGCCTGAAAATACAGGAACACTTGCCTGATACCATGGATGTTCTTGATTGCATAACTTATTTCTTTCCGCAGTTCCTTTTCATTGAATTCCATCTAGTGGAACAAAAGCAGATGAGATCATATTAGGGGAAGTTCTTAAATATAACTACGAAACAGGCAGGTTTAACTGGCAAAAGAGTAGTTTCTACTCGTATTAACCAAAGCACAAGTATTTTAAAACATTCTAACACTAAGGCCACAGGCAGCAATAAGGATTGTTGGAAATTATGGACCCTTCTATTCCAAGTATACCAACAGCTGGAATGACCTTGCAGAACATCCCAAAAGAGATGCGAGTTGAGCAAGTGGTGCAACTTCTGTGAATATGTCGTTTATCCTCCCCTTTCCATCGTACTGGTTTTCTACCAAGTTTAAGAGAGGAGCAGTCTCCATTATGAAGTTTTAAAGCTTTTATTTCAGTTTCTTGAAAGCCAGCTGGCTGGAAGAGAAGCTAGTGTCATCACAAACAAATGCATCATTATCTAAGCCCAACTGTTCTCTGTTCTGCTGGACTGCTTGTTCACCTACCATATTTAAATCTTGGAACCAGCCACAATCCTGACTGATTCTTATCCAACTGAAAGTGAGAGGGTATCAAGGTAATTGAACATAAAAGGAAGTTTAGAGAAAGTGTAAAAGAATAGGAACCAGAAATACAGTAAGGTTCATGGTGAGGAGACACTGAAGTCACTGCAGTGAAAGAAAAAAATCAAGGAATCTGTAACACAAATTCACAGGAAGCCAAACTTCACAAATTCGCATCCCACTGAAATTCCATCCATTGTTACCCAAAGGATGGGTAAGCAAGAAATGTATCAAGAGGAGAAACGTTATCTCAAAACACTATATTTGCTTCTGTTCCACCTCCGACTATGAAAATGCAGGACTGAAAGTTGGTTGTCGTTTAACGTTGTGAATACAGGAAGTAGAAAACACAGAAAATGGCTGTTTTCCACAGCTCTAATTTTAATCGGTACTAGGTACTTCAACACAACAACTTAAATTTACAAACTGCAGTTGTTTCTCTGCCCCACCTAACAAGAAGGAAGATGCCATTTGTGACAAAACAATAGAAAGGCATGGAAAATAGTAACAACTCAGACTACAATTACATTCTAATTACTATATTTCAGAATTTTAGCATATCTCAGCATTCAAACCAAGAAATGACGTCTAATATCTCAATTATCACTTCATATAATTTCTCCCCAGTTAAGAGCATGTTCTTCCAATCACATTTTACCTTGACTCTGCTACTATCAATGTGAACATAAGAATACATAAATAAAACACAAAGCATGCCAGTAAGATGGATAAATACCTTCACTAGTTCAAAAGGAAAACGTTCATGGAAAATACGATTTATTTTGGCGCCTCCTGAGAGCTCTAGGGTGTCAACCTGGTCTCCTGATCCTTCAATTCTTTTTTCAAAGTCCACTGAGAACTGCTGCACCATCCTAAATTTCAAAGGGATGAGGAAAAAAAAACAAACAAAACAAACATAACCATTTAAGCATGCCAGCTGCCAACTCTTATTTCAGTGACTACTAGTGCCCTAATTAAACTATTGCCCAATTAAATTCCCAATTAGGAACTGATAAAAGTCTCTGTATCAACAATTAATTCAGCCAAGTTATCAATCCATAAAATCCATACCTACACAGACACGCTCCTACACCCATTCTGTCCCACAGGACATAGCTTAGTCTATTATTTTCTTTCCTTATAAATGTTGTGTTTGTTAAAAAATTACAGTTTATGAAACAGCTACAAATACCGCAGGGTACTGGAGTACACTTATCAGGGATCACATAATTATTTATTACATATATTTTTAACTGTTTAAGAGAATAACAAGTGATGGTAGTCTTTTTAGTAGGATAAACAAATAAAAGCCCTAACATTTAAGTTATAATACTTATTGTACTTGAATACAAAAGCACACTCATATTCAGATGCTGTTACAGAAACCACAGAGTTCAACAAGACAGACCACAAGAAGCAAAAGTCTCCAATCTTATGGCAAAAGGTATCATTTGCGGAGAGTGAGCTTCTCCACATAGACACCTTGGTCTTCCTAGTATTTTTCAAAATATGCAGTCCAATAGCATAACGTGAATCAAGCCACTAAGCTGATCCAGTGCTGGAAAATTTGGAAGAAATTCCTAAAGAATTTACTTTCCTATGCCAAAAAGCCAGCACCAGAAGTAGGACTAACACATCAGCATGGCAGCTGTCGGTACCACAAGCCCAGGCTGACTTGGTTGTGCATAGGCTTCTGCAGCAGACGCATTCAGAATCACACACACAGAATCACACACACAGAATAACCAGGTTGGAACAGACCCACCGGATCATCGAGTCCAACCATTCCCACCAATCCCTAAATCATGCCCCTAAGTACCTCATCCACCCTAACCTTAAACACCTCCAGGGAAGGTGAATCAACCATCTCCATGGGCAGACTGTTCCAATGCCTAACCACCCTTTCTGTGAAGAATTTTTTCCTTATCTCAAGCCTAAATCTCCCCTGGCGGAGCTTGAGGCCATTCCCTCTCGTCCTGTCCCCTGTCACTTGGGAGAAGAGGCCAGCTCCCTCCTCTCCACAACCTCCCTTCAGGTAGTTGTAGAGAGTAATAAGGTCTCCCCTCAGCCTCCTCTTCTCCAGGCTAAACAACCCCAGCTCTCCCAGTCGCTTCTCATAAGATTTGTTCTCCAGCCCCTTCACCAGCTTTGTTGCTCTTCTCTGGACTCACTCCAGAGCCTCAACATCCTTCTTGTGGTGAGGGGCCCAGAAATGAACACAGTACTCAAGGTGAGGTCTCACCAGTGCCGAGTACAGGGGGAGAATAACCTCCTTGGACCTTCTGGTCACGCCGTTTCTGATACAAGCCAAGATGCCATTGGCCTTCTGGGCCATGTGGGCACATTGCTGGCTCATGTTCAGTCGGCTGTCAACCAACACCCCCAGGTCCTTCTCCCCCGGGCAGCTTTCCAGCCAGGCTTCTCCTAGTCTGTAGCTCTGCTTAGGGTTTTTGTGCCCCAAGTGTAGGACCCAGCATTTGGCCTTGTTAAACCTCATGCTGTTGGTCTCAGCCCAGCAGTCCAGCCTGTTCGTGTCCCTTTGCAGAGCCTCCCTATCCTCCAGCAGTTCGACACTTCCACCCAGTTTGGTGTCATCTGCAAACTTGCTAAGGGAGCACTCAATACCTTCATCGAGGTCATTGATAAAGACATTAAACAGGACTGGACCCAGGACTGAGCCCTGGGGAACCCCACTTGTAACTGGCCTCCAGCTCGATTTAACTCCATTTACCACCACTCTCTGGGCCCGGTCATTCAACCAGTTTTTCACCCAGGAGAGTGTGCACCCGTCCAGGCCAGAGGCCGATAGTTTCCGAAGCAGAATGCTATGAGAAACTGTATCAAAGGCTTTACTAAAGTCCAGGAAGACTACACACATGAAGAACACACATGAGCAATCCTCTAGTTATGGAAGATTCAGAGACAGCTCAATTTAACCTTTTTTTTTTTTTTTTCAAAGTAAGCACAGGCATTTGGTCACAAAACTTGAAATGACAGGTTTTGCCAAAAATGTAACACCGCAGATCAGCTGTACATAAACCTCAACTACCTGCATGGCCAGATTAACAGAATTAGAGAAAGAGTCCAAGTGTAGGCCCCCAAATTCAATTTTGAAGAGGACTGCAGAAGCTTAAAAGCATCTTATGGGGTAAAGTGAGGTAGATTTTTTTTCCTTCTATGCATTATGGAAATTGTCCTCAAGAATCAGAGGAAAGAGTTCTAGTTACGTTACTTTCCACACCCCAAAAGGAAAACAGAGAGTTTTTACTGACCAAAATAGTTAACTATAGCATCTACTCATAATGAAGATATTGGAAAAAACTATGCAGAGAAATATGGAGTAGGATGACTTACTGGAATGAAATTAAATTATTTTTCTTTAGAACATGCTACAATAGTAGAACAAGTATGAGATACCAGCAACACTTAGCAATTCACAACACTTATTCATGTGCTTCTATCAGTTCAGACACCAAAACCACAGAATTATAAAACCACCTGTGTTGCATTGTCATGGAAGATTCAAAGGGGATGTTCCTCTGTTTTTGCAACAAAAACACCTGAAGTAAAGTCATGAGCAACAGACTTACAGCTGCTCTTTTGGGTACAGTTGTTATAAAAACAAGGAGCAAATCAGAGTCTTCAGCTGGATCAAGAAAGCCTCTCTCATTCAGGTGACTATTTTTCCTTCTGAATTCCAGATTTCTAAGTAGATAATTAGTCCTATCCAGAACTTATGCACTGTTACAATACAGTGGTATCCATCCATCCCAGAGAACTGAAAAGGCTGAAAACCTTTGAAATCAGTCAGAGTATGACTATGACAACAGTCATACAAAAAGAAGAGATAGAGCCATTCTACATCTCTATCTCTTCCTTAGATGATTCCTCTTCTCAGTGGTAAATTTTAGTCACATATGAAGAGAGAAGTGACTAGAAAGGGCTACAATTAAATAACAAAAAATCATTGTGATTCCACTGACAAACAATATTCAATCCATAACCTCTTGAGCCCCAAAGGGTCAACATCTGCAAGTCAGTTTTAACACCAGCACAAGTAGCTCCTCATATCACCTATTTTGCTGCCAGTTGTCAGATGTGTGCCCAGAGAGGCAAAGCAGAAGAAAGAGGTTCTCACCCACGCAATACAATATCACTTGAATATAAGAATGGCTGCACTACAGCGGAACAAAAGCTTTATCATGACAGTCACCAACAGTAAGTGCCTAGGAGATCAGTGCATGCACACAGTAATATTTTCCAGAAAACACATTTGACCTCAATAAATTGTTGTTTGTGGGTTCCAAAGAGCAGCAGGAATTTGTTCTTGTACTTAAAACCTTAAATGTCTTCCCATCCCTGAGAATCTCTGAAAGCACATGATTATTAGTAACAGCTCCTGCAGCAAAGAGCTCTGTGGCTTAGGTGTACATCACATGAAGGACTACCACCTATGATTAATTTTGACATGGCTATCTTCAAGTTCTTTTGGACAGCCAAGCTTCTATGTTGGGAAAAGAAGCATTCCTTATTCCTTTTTCAGTCCTCACCTTACACACTTCTAATACAACGCCCTTACTTGCTTCAGGTCATCTTTTTGACAGGCTGAAAAATGCGTCTATACAATCAGAAGCAGTTTCTTACCTTTGACCATCTTTGCACCTTTTCCTTTCACTTCCTCTCTTTTCTAGGATTACTAAAATTAATTTAGAGAAAACCCTGCTGAAATTGCAGAGTAAACAAAATGTTCTGGAACATCAATCACAGAATTCCTTGGACCTTGCATAAGGAATCCTTAACTGTATCCTAATCTTTACACTTAAAGCCAGTTAGAAAGAAAGGAAGGGGAAAAAAAACCAAACCCCAAAAGCAAACCTATACAAAGCAGAAAACCAGAGAGAAAACTAGACACTCACTGCAATAGCGCTTTCGTTTTTCTGGTTGGATCTTCTGGTCTGAAGTTTTTGTATACCTCTACTTCATGTTCTATAGAAAGCAGCTGGCTCTGGAGTTTGCTTCTGAGGGCTGGCAGGGTGTCCCGAATATGATTGGTAAGTTGCTAAAAAGCAAACAGAAGTCCTTTTATACTAATAAAGATGAAAGACAGGAGACAACCAATTCCTTCTGACAGCCAAGCATGTCAGCCATGACCTGTGCTACTTTACCAGTGTATTCCTTTTGATCTCTGATGCAATAGAGACTTACAGAACACCAACGTGTCCTTTCAGCGTACACATTGCAAGAAAGCTTGAAAAATTCCTTCGTCCTCTTGCTTGTTGAGCCCTGTTACTACATACCTGTTTAGTCACACAGAGAAAAGTTATACAAATTACATATTTAACCTGAAGTGACCTCTCATCACCAGTCCCATTTTGCTGAGTTTCCTAAGGAAGTTTTTTCCAAAATCTCTATATACTTGTTTAGCACGATGACTCCTTTACTTTACAGCCTCAAGGCAAGGTGGGACAAGGAAGATTCTGAGCATCCACAGCCCATTGAGAATAGATACAGAGGGAAGTCTAGACATACAGAGTACCTGCTCAGCACTCTCCACCACTGGGAAAAAATCACTTCCATGTGATTTCTGCTCCCTTGTACAAAGTATACTAAAAGGAAGAGATTTTACCCTCATATTAGTGATTATATAACTTCACCTTTTTTAAACACTTGTTTTTTGGCTGACAAAGGTTCTACCACTCAAGATTATTGGTTTTCAATTTCTGAAAATATACCCAGAAGTACTAGAAAATAATCTGAAGGAGAGAAGAAAAAAGCTTACCCGATCTGTGTTTAGCTTATCTCACTTATTTTCGCATATGTGTCATAACATGTCTAAACAGTACTATCAATTTATTCACATCAATTTATACCTGCACAATAAATTTCTTATGCATTGTTCCCATTCCTTGATTAAAACCAAAGTGGACTTTTTGCTCTATGCTGCAAACCCTGTTTCCAACCCCAAACAGACAAGTGATAAATTAAGAATGTCATATACCAAGATATGTAAACTCAAAATAAAAGTTGCTCAGCAGACCCAGCAGGCACAAAACCCAAAAGCTGGAGTTTCCCTGGAGCACCACCTAGTGGAGGCAGAGAAACTGAAACATTACCCGAAACCACAAACACTAATAGGTGTTCAATATCTTGGGAGTGAAACTTAAACAGACCTTCCCATATCTAATACTCTACAAGCAGCAACAGAAGACCAGCAGTTCATAGTGAAATAGGTAAATTTATGAAACAGCTCACAAACAAGTTAATAGTACATGAAGGAAGGCAAGTTAGGACAGCTAAGACAGTCCAAAGGAATATACAGCTCATGCTTCCACCTCAAAACTAAGACATGTGGATTGAACTTCCAAGATATAAAAAGAGTCACAACATCCTAAATGCAGACAAAATTGCAGGATACAAGTGAATTCTTGGATCCTGCTGAAGATTTCGGTTCTGAGGCATTAGCATTCTTTTGGGGTGAGTCCGGAGCATGCCATAACCTGGCTGTCAAGTTACAGCTGTAGCAAGAAATTAAGCAGGCCAGCCACTTTGTTTCCTACCTTAATCAATAACTTTTCTGCTGTTCCCAGCTGGTGTCCAAAAGGGACAAAGCCAAGCTTCCCTGGTCTTTGTCTATTCCAGATCAAAGGCTGCAATTTGATAGTGAACTGCAAAAACTGCTGTCAAGTTTGACACTGGTCAGCTGATAAACTAAGTTTACCAAACACAATCTTAGCATCACCAGTAATTTTAGAGAGGCAGGTATGACCTGATCTTGTCCTTTTCAAACTCACTGTGATGTAACGTCACTAGGGTCACGCGTTATTCAAGCTAAGGAATGGCGCTATGATAAGAGTAATGCCTAGAGACACAAAACAGTGAAGAGAATTATCTACCCCTCCAAGCCTGCTGTAGGTAGCGTCCTCATTTGGACAGTGAGGAAGGGCTTCTCCTCCAGGTAACTAGGAGACAGACCTCTGTTTCCTGCTGAAGGAAGATGTTATCTGACATGGTCTGATATGGACTCTTAGAAATAAACCAAATATTTCAGGAAAAAACAAAGGCAGTATGAACAAAGTGTTCTGACTGCTTAGTTGTCATCTATATCATTAGCATACAGTACAACGTTTCTAATAAAAACTACAATAAAGCATAGATTCTGAGGTTAAAGTACAGACATACAGTGAACCCTCAGTATATATGATTTCTAAAAATGTCTTCCCCCCAAATTTATAAATTTGAATTCTAATAATTATCACAAGAAATGTGATAATTAAGGAACAAGAAGCTATACTTCCAGGAAGGGAGACAAATCTTTTTCATGTTTGTATTCAGTTTTAAGAGAACAAGGGAGTTCAGAACTGTCAGTAAAACTCAAACTACATCTCACAGGAAGTTTCCATATGCTACATGTCATATACAGCTGCTTATTGGATTGTGAATATTAGAAAGGTTAAATACAGGAAACATCAAGTGAGGTTCACTGATCAACATTAATTTTAATAAAGATTCATACTGCTCCCATCATTATAAAAGCTGCCTTTCATCATAAAGGCTTCCAGTTTTACCTGGTTTAGAACTTTTTGGAGATATGGTGTTCCCATCCGATCTGCCATGTGCCTGTATGCTGGGTGGGAAAGAAAGAACTTCCTTTCTGCTAGAAGAGCTGCCTTTATGTCCTTCTTCCCATCAATGTCTTTCTGGCTTCTGTTTACAACACCAATATAACCTAAACCAACACAAAATCAACAGGTTAGTCAATGCAGCTATTGCCTGAAACACTGAATTCACAATAAATTGAACTAGACTGCCTTAGCTCAAAGAAAGCTTTCCAGTTCAGGCAGCAAAGCACAGCCAATTGCCTACAAGAAGGGGGCCTACAAGAAAGGCTGGGGATGGACTTTTTACAAGGGCAAGGAGTGATAGGACAAGGGGAGAATAGCTTTAAATTGGAAGGGGATAGATTTAGATTAGACATTAGGAAGAAATTCTTCATGATGAGGGTGGCGAGGCATTGGAACAGGCTGCCCAAGGAAGTCATGGATGCCCCATCCCTGGAGGTGTTCAAGGACAGGTTGTATAGAACCTTGAGCAGCCTGATCTAAAGAGAGGTGTCGGCAGCGGTGGTGGAACTGGATGATCTTTAATGATCCTTTCAACCCAAACCATTCTATGATTCTATGATTCTGTTATTTCAGACACTGTTTGCAAGTACTGCAAAGACCTTCCTGGTGTCTGAATCATTCATCCTATTTGTGCATAAAACATATTTCCTTTTAAATCACTAATATCAAATACAAAAGTATCTGAAACTTTGGTGTACCTCAAAGAAACCACTTCAAAAATAAACAAAAAAAACCCTCAGAAAAATAATCAAAACACACACACACACAAGTCTACATAGATAAATAACACGATATTAGCAAAACAGAGGAAAATATCTTTGTATATGCTGGACCAATATGCTCCATGGGAGGGCATGGTGGTCTCATCAATAAACTACAAGTAGAATCAAAATTCTTGATATTGCTAACAGAAGGAGCAACTGTGGCAGTAGCTGCCAGAACAAACGCATGGAATACCGCTGGAAGGGGTCAAAACCTGGTTTACAGTGTCATCATCAAAGCTGTGGTGCCTGCTTCTGTCGCATGCAAAGAAAAAAAAAGTTTCTTCTGTTATAAGCAACAGCAACCTGGCCGAGAAGAGAAAATTAGCTAGAAACTTTTGCTGACATTCCTTGCTTCCTCTGGAATACACAGCTTATTTTTCAGGTCCAGGAAAAAAAACCCAACAAGTTACTTTACTTACAGAGTATTTTTAGCACAGTCACCTTTCATGGTTGTTGAACAAGTAACAGTAAAAGCTAGGAACTCATCTAGTCCAGTGTATCCTTAGATTCACCTCCAGGACTCACAAACACCATCCATATCCAAACTACTTCTGGACTTACAAGAAAATAGGAAACTGAACACTCTCACCTCTACGAAGAGGGAGTAGTTTGTTTTCCAGTATTTCTCTCGCATCTGTCCCTTCATCCATCAAATCCAATTTTGTGATCACGCCAATGGTCCTGAGGCCTGACCAGGGTAGAGGCAGGAGGAAAACATAGTGAAGAATCATTCATATTTAGGAAGAAAATTGCATCTTACAATTACATAACAACAGATATGTGACGGTCTCAAAGTTTTTAATCACACAATACTGCATGTTATGATATGTCTGAAAAAGAAAAATCAGGATTTCCAGTGCTGTAATGTGTTCCTCAAGTCTCTTTAACAAGACTCAGCATTCTTATGATACAGCTGTATAAAATTTATGACATATCCAGAAATCCCACCAGCACCATGGTCCATTTTGCAAGGTATGACAAAAATTCCTAGACAGGCACTGTCCCATCTGCTTATAAAAGATAGTGACAGAATTTAAAAAATACATTTACAGCATCGTTATTTGAATGATACCGAATTAACAAACAGTTACTGTGATGTTAAAGCATATATGGAATATATATATATACACACATAGAATCTATATATCATAAATTATATTTCACCAAGGGCTGGTCTAATACTTCCAACTATATTACACTTGAGAACAAAAACTGTATATGTTTAATTATGCTTACCTTGAGGGTCCACTTCCTTAGCTAACTTCAGGGCATCTGAGTTGGCCAGATCAGTGTTGGCTGGAGTTACAGCCAGGATCAGGCAGTTTTCTCGAGAGATGAACTGCATTATCATGTCTCTGATCTGTTGCTCAATATCTGGAGGCTGATCCCCAACTGGCACTTTAGTGATTCCCGGCAAATCGATAAGAGTCAAGCTTAATACTACATGGAAAACACAGGATCATAAAACTGGTTAGTATGTCAAACATGTCTAAAGAGGTCCACGCATCTATGGCTGCAGACAAATGTTAATCACATAAATCCCACAGGATCACCATTATAGGTATAGAAGTGTTGTCAGTGGTTCAAACAGTGTGTCTGACAATCTGAAAAGTATATTCATTTCCCTGGTGTTCTTTTACTTCTGGATTTATTGGTACTATTAATATTTGAAACATCACAACTTGCATAGAAAACACTTATACTGCATATCCTTGAATGCTCTTAGAAAAATGAACATGGCTTTCTGAGCTTTTTCCACCAACAGGTGCTCAGATGACAGACCATTCCCACTGCATCCTTCAAATCAACCCAAAACAGGCGTCTTTTTAAAAAACAAAACAAAACAAAACCACAGTCCTCCTCTGACCATGCTTTCAACAGTGTCTCCAGTTAAGAGAAGTTTGCCAAGTCAATAGCTAACCTAACTTACACAGCAAAAATCATCATTAAGGGGTTTGGTGGTATGCTGTTGGTTTGGGGTTTGGTTTTCATTTTACTGTGCAGGTTCTTTAAAAAAAAAGTGAAGTAAGAAACAAAGTTTATCTACTAATAAAATTATTTTGCTCTGGCATGGTTTCCCCAGGACAGGCTACAACACCAACCAGAAGCATCCTGGTTTGTTCAGCCAGTGCTGGGGTAGCAGGGGATCTGTTAGACAAGGGAGAACATGCAGTTCCTAGAAAGGAAACACCACAAGTATATTGGGGTCTGGCTAATACAGGTCACAGTTGCTGTACTAGAAGATTGATCCCAATAAAACTAAGTAAGAGCATTAGGGAGGAAATTTTCACTTTCTCCTGGAGTCAGCATGTTCAACATCAAGGTTTGAGGCAGGGCATTTAGTCCAGCTCCTCTCCAGTCAGCTATGCCACATCTGCACTGCAGAGAAGGGCTCACAGGCATATGTTTAGAGCCAAGGCTGCCTGTGCTATATCAAAGAGAGGCTCAGCATCTCTTTAATTACCTATCCTCTCATTTTAATCTTTCTGTCCTTTGATTCACAATGAAGACATTAGATGAGGTGGTTAGAAAAATCAAGTGTTTCAGGCAAACCCTTCTCTCAGAATAGATTCAATGCAAAACATTTTCTATAGATTGCCTTCATCAAACTGGGCAGATGGCAATCAGAGGACCTAACTTTGATCTGTACTGGGGGTCTACAACAGAAAGCAGCCTCAAACACTATTATTGTCTAAATATACATTTTAGTGACAGTGAACAATAAGTATCCAGTAGGGCAGGAAACAATGGCTTTCCAGATCACTGATCAGGGAAATATAAAGTAGAATGACTTTACCTACCATGTGGAGAATATATTCTTAAATTAATAGGAATTGAAGAAATGCCTTTGTTCATTCCCGTTACTCTATCTGTTTCTACTTCAATTTCCTGACGAACTTCATCAAAATCAGTAAACTTTCTCCCTTTGCAATGTAGAAATTCAGCATACTCTGTGAAAAATACCAATAGCAACTCTGTATTTCACAAGCTTATAGATGTGGACACCCACTTTCAAGCCCCCAGTATTCTTTAGATGTGTAAGCACAAAAGGACATCATCATGAATATCAGGAAGGCATTATATATAAACACATGCTCAGGACAGGATTGTACAGATGAAAACCAGTTTGCAACAAGAAAGGGTTAGTTAGAGAGTCTACAAGTAGACTGCATGATTTGCTGTTTTTATCTTCAGCATGTCATCTTCTGGAACAACCTGAAAGATTCAAATAGATACCATTTACAATAACAGAATAAGGAAGAGATTGTGAATCAGATTCTGAGTTTTTATTTTTATGCTTGCCAGTAATATATCAACAAATTGAATAAAAGGAATTCAAGTCCAACATCATAAAAAAATGATTGGCATTTTTTTTGAAATTATTTTAACAAAGGAGTTCTGTACATTTTTATAAGTTCATTCTAAAAATAAGATGAATTTAAAACCCTGTAATGGTTTTTAAACACAACTCCTCATTTCCTAAAGACTTCTTGTAGTTGAAATCCAAACCACGCCTACAAAGTTTGTAAAAGCTGTTATAGTTACAGCTGCAATTTTACTGAAGTGGAAGAAAACAAGGAATTCTTAAGTCTTCAATATCATACTACTTGCCCTCTTACCTTAAAAGAGCATCAACTATGAATCAGGGATAGATAAACTCTAATTTGTTAAACTCCAACTTGACACTAGGTCCCTGTTTTGACTCTTCAATCCAAATACTACCTACTGCATCCTTCTGAATTTTCTGCCCTAAAATTATGCAAGAAGCAGTACAACTCAGGATTCTGAAACTGGAGTTTCTTGCTTCAAACATGATGAAACAGCACACAAAGATTTATCTCACATAGCAAGGCTGTAATCAGAAATAAGAGCACAAGTGGTGATTACAGACAGAAGCTTGCACCCTGTCCCAACAAGGTCTAGGCAGCAGTACAGGAGAAAGACTGGACAGAGCTGAGTATTTTTATTTCATACCACAATCAAGGCCTGATCTTCAAGTTCCATTTAGATGTTTTACCCAAGAAAATGTTTCTTGGTAAGAAGCCCTCAAACGTCACGGCAAAGAGCTTGCTTGGTACTCAAAGAAAGAACAGCAGCTCAAGAGACCTGATCCAAAAATATGGATTAATAAAGGGCCTTACATATCATTACTGAGGTCTGTTTCCCAAAAATCACTTTAGAATCACAGAAACATAGAATCACAGAAACATAGAAGCACCAGGTTGGAAAAGACCCACTGAATCATCGAGTCCAACCATTCCTATCAAACAGTAAACCATGCCCCTTAGCACCTCAACCACCTGTTCCTTAAAAATCTCCAGGGAAGGTGACTCAACCACCTCCCTGGGTAGCCTGTTCCAGTGCCCAATGACCCTTTCTGTGTAAATTTTTTTTCCTAATGTCCAGCCTAAATCTCCCCTGGTGGAGCTTAAGGCCATTTCCTCTTGTCCTGTCCCCTGTCACTTGGGAGAAGAGGCCAGCACCCTCCTCTCTACAACCTCCTTTCAGGTAGTTATAGAGAGCAATGAAATCTCCCCTCAGCCTCCTCTCCTCCATGCTAAACAACCCCAGCTCTCTCAGCCATTCTTCATAAGGCCTGTTCTCCAGCCCCTTCACCAGCTTTGTTGCTCTTCTCTGGACTCTATCCAGAGCCTCAACATCTTTCTTGTGCTGAGGGGCCCAGAACTGAACACAGTATTCATGAAGTGGTCTCACCAGTGCCGAGTACAGAGGGAGAATAACCTCCCTCTAGACCTGCTGGCCACGCCATTTCTGATACAAGCCAAGATGCCACTGGCCTTCTTGGCCACCTGGGCACACTGCTGGCTCATGCTCAGTCTCTGTCAATCAACACCTCCAGGTCCTTCTCACCCGGGCAGCTTTCTAGACAGACTTCTCCTAGTCTGTAGCACTGCATAGGGTTGTTGTGCCCCAAGTGCAGGACTCAGCATTTGGCCTTGTTGAGCCTCATGCCGTTGGTCTCAGCCCAGCAGTCCAGCCTGTTCAGATCCCTTTGCAGAGCCTCCCTACCCTCCAGCAGATCGACATTTCCACCCAGCTTAGTGTCATCTGCAGACTTGCTAAGAGTGCACTCAATGCTTTCATCCAGGTCATTGATAAAGACATTGAACAGGGCTGGACTGAGCTCTGGGGACACCACTTGTCACTGGCCTCCAGCTGGAGTTAACTCCATGTCCCACTGCTCTCTTGGCCCGGCCATCCAACCAGTTTTCCACTCAGGAGAGCGTTCGCCTGTCCAGGCCAGAGGCTGACAGTTTCTGAAGCAGAATACTGTGAGAAACTGTGTCAAAGGCTTTACAGAGGTCCAGGATGATACATCCACAGCCTTTCCCTCATCCAGTAGGAGGGTCACTTTGTCATAGAAGGCGATCAGGTTAGTTTGGCAAGACCTGCCTTTTGTGAACCTTTTGTTGACTGGGCCTGATCACCTGGTTCTCTTGCATGTGCTTCATGATAGCACTCAAGATCACCTGTTCCATGACTTTCCCTGGCACTGAGGATCCTGGATCCTCCCTGCCACCCTTCTTGTAGATGGGCACAACATCAGCCAGCCTCCAGTCCTGTGGAACTTCCTCAGTCTTCCAGGACTGTTGGAAGATGATGGAAAGGGGTTTGGCCAGCACATCCTCCAGCTCCTTCAATACCCTTGGGTGAATCCCATCCGGCCCCATGGCCTTGTGGGTGTCTAGTTGGGCAAGCAAGGCTCTGACCACCTCCTCTTGTATCATGCGAGCCTCATTTTGCTCTTCTAGCTCCTGGGGATGTACACAGAGGGAACAACTTTCTTTAGAATTAAATACTGAGGCAAAGAAGGAATTAAGTACCTCAGCCTTGTCCTCATCCTTTGTCACAGTTGTTCCCTTTGCATCCAAAAAAGACTGGATACTGTCCCTTTTAATACTGATGCATTTATAGAAAGATTTTTACTTTGTTGACAGACCTGTTCATAGATAGATAGACAGACAGACATTCAAAACCACACAGGAAATCATGACAACAGTTAAAGCTAACTGAAAGCCAAAAGGGAGAGAGAGGAAGGGAAAAAGGACATGGAACCCCACCCCTGTTAAGGCAAAAATAATACACATCTTATTTTTGAAATAAGGGACAACCTAACAAAAACCTTCATCTTCCTTTTGACAACTTAAGAATAACTTGTATTCCTTTTTAGGTCTAGCAGCAAAATTACAATAAATGGGAGTTGTTATCTTTCTTGTCAACTATTAATTAAAAACACATGGAATATTCAAAAATTTCAAAGTGAAAGATAATATTGTTCACAAAATAAAATATCTCAGTTGTTCCAGCACATTTGACAATTCACATTTGTAAGACTTGTGTTGGGGCCCTAGCGGTGCTAAAGGAATATGAGTCAGTTCGGTGACTATCTTGAACAAGTTGCTGAGGTCTCAAGATAAGGAACAATGTAACTAAACAACCGACTTGGGGTCAGGAAGGTTAGGTGGAGTCAGAGCGTGTGTATTGATAATGTAATTGGATACTAACCAATGGATTTAAAAGTAAAGAAGTGGTTACTAACCAATGATTAGATGACTAGCGAACAAAGCCTGTATGAGATGGTATATAAGTGTGTGCAGCTTGTGAAATAAACGGATTGAATCTGCATCATATTGATGTGTCTGTGATTCTTCCCGGCGATTTTGTTACCTTGGAAGCTGGAAAACTGCTACCTACTGAAAAAAAAAGCTGACAAGTGGTTTTTATCCCAGCTCTTCATGCACTGCTTCTGGCACTAAATAAAATGTATTCTCAGTTACATATTTTCCTTTTCAGTGGTTCATCGGATTTTCTCAGAAAAACATTTCAAAATTCAACAATTAATACTTAGTGCATAATTGTAATCAGTTGACTGACACAGCTGATAGTCAAGGAAACTTTTCTTCTTGTTCTGCTTAACACTCAGGACAGATACAGTTCCTGTCTGAAATGGCTTCAAGATAACTCAAATGAAAACATTTATGACGTTTTAGCTGTGTTAATATTTATCAATAGCCCATTCCTCCCAGTGACATATATGGTCCACCAGTTCTGAAGGAAGAGACTTTACAACGGATCACAACCTGTGGTGCCACACACAGCCTAACGGAATGAAAATTTAAAGGAACAAGCAGCGCTTTGTTTTGCTCCTTTCAGCCACAGCCTGTCATTAGCAATGATGCCATTAGCTACACTGCATACACATAGGCTTTAACGCAATCTTCAGTTTTCAGCTTGCATACAGAGAAGATAAATAAAACTGTATAAACTGAAGTTACATTAAGAACAACTAGATAAAAAATTAACACATTGTCTTGGCATGTGGAATACTTTGTTTTTCATCAGACTCGTCCAAATCAACTTGGAAAATGAAATTTAAAAGCTATCACAGCATAGTTCTCTTTAGAGCATCCAACCACAAGTGTCACAATAAGTGATTATTTCTCTCTTCAGTGTTGATTACACTAGACAAATACAAACAAGAATTATGGGATAGCAGTTTTGATAGACTGATACAATAGGTGGCTTTTTTCCCCTTGATGAATTTGTGTTGGCTGATATTCATGTCAAGTACCTTTCAGATTGTTAGTTAATAACTAATTACAGATTTCTTTTTCCTAAAAGTGAACTTTGATTTTTTCTGTAACTTTTATTTATTACCCTTTTGAAGATGGGCAAATACAGAGCCATTTTCCAGCCTTTCAATGAAGTGATTCCACCTTTCCTGATGTCACTGATCATCCACTTGGGATCAAGGAAACAAAGCCTTCCAGACAGAACCACTTGTAGAATTGAGTATTGGGGGTACAATTCCTTTGTCCCACCATGAGCTGTTGCCCATGCCCCACTTGAGGATGCTGAGGGGAGAACTGGCTGAACCCTCAAGGCCAGTGGGCCAGACCTCCACAGTCACTGTGCTGCAGAGAGCTCAGGCCACTCCAGGCACTGTTACAATACACACACAGGCAGGCAACAGCAAGGAAGACTTGCAGCCTCTGTAAGCTTACACTAATAGCTTAAATCCAGGTGCCAGACCGGCAATGCCCTCCCTTTCTTCCAGCACATCAGCCCTATTTGGGTGAGCCTTTCTTTACCTCAAGAAGGAGTTCACCAGCCATGACCACCTTTTCCCAATGGTGACATCACATTTTAACTTTTCTGATACGCAACTCCCACACCTTTACTGGTCTCCGCAGCATCCCTGTTTGCCATCTCAATAAGCAGCAGCCAGCAAGGGGACCGAGACAGCTGCAGCCACTGCCTTCCTCCCCTCCCTGCAAAGCACCCATTGGTCCTGCTGCACCTTTCTATTCAAGTTTTTGCCCTTGAAGACCTCCAAATGCCTTCCTGCAGATGAAGGCTGGAAGATCATTTGAGTTAGTCGAAATAACCAATCTAAATTACTTTTATAATTTTTTTCTTTTTCTATTAGAGGGTTGGTTTTGCCACCAGGTGGCAATAAAAGACGAGTATGCTAGTGGAGCAACCTCATAACACCAGATCTCTGTATTAAAACTCAGCAAATTCAATAGAAGAGAGTATCTACAAGACATCACAAAAAAGACAGTGTCTTTTGAACCTTATGGTGATTTACTTCCCGCTTAGTGTTCTAGTTAACAGAACTAAAACAAATGTGGGTACTGCACAGAAAATGTCCACATGGATAATGATTTTCAAAATCTGTTATCTGCTGCTTCTTTAGCAAAGAAACTGAAACAAGACCAGGAGAAAACCTGAAATTCCTCCAAAAATAGTGAGCAAAATTAGGAAAGCAACCCTCTGAGAGCCAAGATGTTTTAACTTGTAAATAACTCATAAGAGGATTTATATGGAATCATGGAATGGTTTGGGTTGTAAGGGACCTTAAAGCTCGTTCAGTTCCAGCCCCCTGCAATGGGCAGGGACACCTCCCACTGGATCAGGTTGCTCCAAGCCTCATCCAACCTGGCCTTGAAAACTTTCAGGGATGGGGCAGCCACTTCTCTAAGGCAACCTGTTCCAGTGCCTCACCACCCTCACAGGAAAATATCTCTGCCTAAGATGTTATCTAAATCTCCCTTCTTTCAGCTTAAAACCATTCCCATTATCCTATCCCTGCACTCCCTGATCAAGAGCTTCTCCCCAGCTTTCCTGGAGCCCCTTTCAGTACTGGAAACTGCTCTAAGGTCTCCCTGGTGCCTTCGTGCCTTCCTCGGGCTGAAAACATCAACTCTCTCAGCCTGTCCTCATACGGGAAGTGCTCTGGCCCTCAGGTCATTTCCATGGCCTCCTCTGGCCTCACTCCGACAGACAGATCCATGTCCTTCCTGTGCTGAGGGCTCAAACAGCAGCCAATGTATTTTTAACAAAGAGACAACCTACAACAGAGCCTTCACTCAAAACCTAAGTGCATTTTTTATTTTCACTGCTGTTTAAAAACGTCTCAAGATACCTAGATAAGTTATTCCACTTCCACAGGAAGGAGATAGCACAGCAAGATGAAAAACAAGTTGTCTAAGGTTAGACAGAATGTGTGGCAGCAGAAAAAAAAAAAAAACCAAAACACCTCACAAGACCTTCTCAGGCGTTTCAAGTCATTGCCTTCCCAAAGCTTACTCAGCAGCACCATTTAAAACTATCTATTAACTCCTACAAGAAGTATTTAATCTTCCTGATGTATTGGCTCAAAGAAACACCAAGCATACTGAAAGCTGCGAAACAAAAACTCAGAATGTTTAAGAAATGGGTTTTAATACATAAATTGAGGCACACCAACTCAAGGAAGAAAAAAAACCAGCTCACAGCCCTCCTTAACAAAATTATGGTAACACATGACAAACTGGTACAGGTTAGCATGTTTACTAGCAAAACTTGCAGAGAGCTGAAATGGAACTGAAGTACCTTATGCAGAATTCAGTTACATTGCTCCAAGACCACTGAAAACTAACACAGCCTTCAAATTCCTGCCTCAGCCTAGCTGTGAGTTAGATCTTAAAGACACATGGGGAAAAAACCTTCTCGGAGAACAGCTACAGGAATTCACAATGCATTCCTCATTCTGAAAAGGACTAACGGGTAGAAAACGTCAGAGACCAGCACCCTACATTCATTGGAACCTGTTGAAATATCAGTTTAGTATTTAGAACAAACGCTTTCTGGTCAGAGAGATTGAGCTCCCTCAATCTCAGGCAGATGCAGTCAATTCCAGAAAGAACAGCGTGTATTTTGCCTGAATTCAGACATCAGATTCACCAAATAAACTGCCTCCACATCCAGCTTCTCACCCAGGAAAAGGTCCAGTGGAATTCCTCCCAGGTACCTCCTCTGGATAGCAAAGCTGCTTTACCATAGCTGCAGCTGGAGAGGTCTGCTGCTTACCAGGGGCATCAGTGAAGGAGGTAGCTAGAAAACTTCCTTCCCTGGTCCACGAGACAGACTACTACCCTCTGATAGTAGTCCAAACTGGTAACAACGATTTAGTAAGTAAAAAGACCAAAGCCATCAAGAAAGACTTCAGGGCCATTGGGAAAATGATGGAGGGCTCTGGGGCTCAGATAGTATTCTGCTCCACCCCAAGGCTAAATACAGAGGAGCTGGAAGTCAGGAAGAAGAATTCGATTAATTCCTGGCTCCGAGCCTGATGTGAGGAGAGGGACTTCGGCTTCTTTGATCATGGGGTGGCTCACGCATCCCCAGGCTTTATTACTAAAGATGGGACATGTGTGTCTCCTAGGGGGGCTAAAGCTCTTGCTAAAAACCTAGCTAAACTCATAAACTGAGCTTTAAACTAGACGTGAAGGGGGAGGGGGTTGAGACTAGGCTAGACAGGAGTGAGCCTGGATGTGGGGCACTGGTGATTCAGAGAGGGTGTGCTGGAGAGGACCACCAGTACAGCACCACACAGAAAGTGGGGGTGAACACACCTGGGGGTGGTAAGGGAGATACAGGCACTCTGGTGCTAGCTACTCCAGTTACCAGGCCATTGGGAACAAACTCTGTTCCCTCTAAGAAGGCTGAAGGCTCGGCAGCTCAGCTGAAGTGCATTTACACCAATGCACACAGCATGGGTAATAAGAAGGAAGAGCTGGAAGCTCTCATAGGGCAAGGAGGCTATGATGTCGTTGCCATCACGGAAACATGGTGGGATGACTCATATAACTGGAGTACAGATATGGTGGGGTACAAACTCTTCAGGTGGGATAGGAAGGGTAGGAGAGGAGGCGGGGTAGCCCTCTTTGTAAGGGAGGACTTGGACACCATTGAGATGGATTGTGGCAATGAGGAGACTGAGTGCCTGTGGGTTAAAATCAGAGGAGCCCATAAGAAGGTAGATTTTGTGATGGGAGTCTGTTACAGGCCACCTAGCCAAGGAGAAGCAGCTGATGAGCTCTTCTATAAACAGCTGGGGTTAATCTCTAGATCAATGCCTCTTGTTCTGGTGGGAGACTTCAATCTTCCTGATATCTGCTGGAATACAATAGAGCAGAAAGGAAGCAGTCTAGGAGGCTCCTGGAGTGAGTGGAAGACAACTTCCTTGCACAGCTGGTGAATGAACCAACAAGGGCAGGTGCCCTCCTGGAAACTGCAGTTTGTGAACAGAGAAGGCCTTGTGGGGGATGTGGTAGTAGGAGGACGCCTAAGACTAAGCGATCATGAGATGATAGGGTTTTCTGTTCTAGGTGAAGTGAAGAGGGTGGTTAGCAGGACAGTAGCATTAAATTTCCAGAGGGCAGACTATGAACTCTACAGAAGGCTGGTTGGTAAAGTCTCATGGGAGACAGTACTTAAGGGCAAGGGAGCCCATGAGAGCTGGGAGCTCTTCAAAAAGGAAATCCTAGCAGCTCAGGAGAAAGCCATCCCCATGTTCTGGAAAAAATGCTGGCAGGGAAAAAAACCAGCTAGGTTGAACAGAGAGATCTTGAGCAATATTAAGAAGAAGAGAAATGATTATGAGCTTTGGAAGAGGGGTCAGGCCTCTTGGGTGGACTACAGGAGGGAAGTGAGATTGTGTAGAGAAAAAATGAGAAGGGCTAAGGTGCAACTACAAATCAGATTGGCAAAGTCGGTGAAAGATAACAAAAAAATCTTTCTATAAATATATAAATAATAAAAGGAGGACTAGGGAGATCATACAGTCCCTATTGGACGCAGAAGGAACAACAGTGAGAGGGGATGAGGTAAAGGCTGAGGTACTTAATTCCTTCTTTGCCTCAGTATTTAATTCTAAAGAAAGTTGTTCCCTCTGTGTACATCCCCAGGAGCTAGAAGAGCAAAATGAGGCTCGCATGATACAAGAGGAGGTGGTCAGAGCCTTGCTTGCCCAACTAGACACCCACAAGGCCATGGGGCCGGATGGGATTCACCCAAGGGTATTGAAGGAGCTGGAGGATGTGCTGGCCAAACCCCTTTCCATCATCTTCCAACAGTCCTGGAAGACTGAGGAAGTTCCACAGGACTGGAGGCTGGCTGATGTTGTGCCCATCTACAAGAAGGGTGGCAGGGAGGATCCAGGATCCTCAGTGCCAGGGAAAGTCATGGAACAGGTGATCTTGAGTGCTATCATGAAGCACATGCAAGAGAACCAGGTGATCAGGCCCAGTCAACAAAAGGTTCACAAAAGGCAGGTCTTGCCAAACTAACCTGATCGCCTTCTATGACAAAGTGACCCTCCTACTGGATGAGGGAAAGGCTGTGGATGTATCATCCTGGACCTCTGTAAAGCCTTTGACACAGTTTCTCACAGTATTCTGCTTCAGAAACTGTCAGCCTCTGGCCTGGACAGGCGAACGCTCTCCTGAGTGGAAAACTGGTTGGATGGCCGGGCCAAGAGAGCAGTGGGACATGGAGTTAACTCCAGCTGGAGGCCAGTGACAAGTGGTGTCCCCAGAGCTCAGTCCAGCCCTGTTCAATGTCTTTATCAATGACCTGGATGAAAGCATTGAGTGCACTCTTAGCAAGTCTGCAGATGACACTAAGCTGGGTGGAAATGTCGATCTGCTGGAGGGTAGGGAGGCTCTGCAAAGGGATCTGAACAGGCTGGACTGCTGGGCTGAGACCAACAGCATGAGGCTCAACAAGGCCAAATGCTGAGTCCTGCACTTGGGGCACAACAACCCTATGCAGTGCTACAGACTAGGAGAAGTCTGTCTAGAAAGCTGCCCGGGTGAGAAGGACCTGGAGGTGTTGATTGACAGAGACTGAGCATGAGCCAGCAGTGTGCCCAGGTGGCCAAGAAGGCCAGTGGCATCTTGGCTTGTATCAGAAATGGCGTGGCCAGCAGGTCTAGAGGGAGGTTATTCTCCCTCTGTACTCGGCACTGGTGAGACCACTTCATGAATACTGTGTTCAGTTCTGGGCCCCTCAGCACAAGAAAGATGTTGAGGCTCTGGATAGAGTCCAGAGAAGAGCAACAAAGCTGGTGAAGGGGCTGGAGAACAGGCCTTATGAAGAATGGCTGAGAGAGCTGGGGTTGTTTAGCATGGAGGAGAGGAGGCTGAGGGGAGATTTCATTGCTCTCTATAACTACCTGAAAGGAGGTTGTAGAGAGGAGGGTGCTGGCCTCTTCTCCCAAGTGACAGGGGACAGGACAAGAGGAAATGGCCTTAAGCTCCACCAGGGGAGATTTAGGCTGGACATTAGGAAAAAAAATTTACACAGAAAGGGTCATTGGGCACTGGAACAGGCTACCCAGGGAGGTGGTTGAGTCACCTTCCCTGGAGATTTTTAAGGAACAGGTGGTTGAGGTGCTAAGGGGCATGGTTTACTGTTTGATAGGAATGGTTGGACTTGATGATCCCGTGCGTCTCTTCCAACCTGGTTATTCTATGATTCTATGATAAATCTCTTTTCCAGCAATATATCGTATATGCCACTTCCGTAACAGAAGAACAAGTGATCTGAAAACATGAGATGAAGAATAAGAAAGAAAAATTGTAACCCTGCCTGCAGGACTGCCAATGAACTACTTTGGGAAGAGCATTAGCCCTGCTGCAAGAAGAAAGCCACCTTGGCTTCACAAGGTGGAGACTGATCCCCTCCACTCCTCTAGCCAGTACAGTAATTTATTGGATACAGGCTACATTTACAATTTCATTTGATGCAGCTGGGAAGCCCCAAGAGAGACTCAAAGTAGTATAGTGAAGAACAAATCAGTCCTCCACAGGACTGTAAATTATTTTTAACATTCACACTCTGATTTTTTCTATATTACCAGGTATATCTCATATTGTCAAAACCAGAGAAAAATAGTCACAACTGTTAAAAGACTGACTTGTTAGTTGCAATGTTTAATTAAAACCTTTGTCTTTGCCTCCAAGATTTCAGCAGAATATAGTATTTGCATGGATGTGGAAGTGCAAATGCCATAAAACCATTTAGGAATTGTATCGCTGCCACCAAAATATGTCAGTGATTAAAGGAGGTCAACATGTGGCTACAAAACAGCTTTGTACTAATTACACGGAATTACTTTTAAAAAGAGGAAGTAAACAATATTCTAAAAAAATACTCCACATCTCATGTGACAAATCTCTTGGTATTGAATAGTTTCATGTCACCCCTTGCATACTTGCAGGGGTAATAGCTCTTTACTTGGATTTGTCAGATCTTTCAGACATCAGAGGTCCCCTGGTAACTCCTCACAACCAAATCCTGCTGCACCCTTCTATAACGTATCCAACCCTAACAACGAGTGGCCAAAGCTTCCTCTTAACTTGGGCGGGCACAAATGCCACAGCTGCCCATCTTCATCACTTACTGCAATAACCCAAAGTTAAATGAAGCTTTAACCTCTTCCTTCAGTCAAATTCACATTTGAAAAAAGGTTCTTGGCCAGTTTCAAAACATTGCTAAAACATCTTGCAGTCATCTCTGCATGCCTGCACACTACAGCCCATAGGAAGTGTCCCCTCTAAGGAATACTACAAGATTATATCTTAAAGGAGTCAAGAGAGATCCTAGCATTAGAGATCCTGCTACAGCAGCAAGAATCTGATATACTCCTCTAATCACTTTTGATAACATTTTAGATAATTATGGACTTGATAAAAATCAGTCCAGCATCTGCTTCCTGCAGAAGAACATTGTGCTTCTCTAAGTGCTTTTCTTTATTTTCATTTTTAAAATTAGCTCAGAAAGATAAAGGTGGCTTCAAAGATAAAGCTATCTGGAATTTCACCTCCAAAAACAACAACAAAGGAATAAAATTTAAAGAAAGTAACAAAATAATTAAAGCCTGCACTTTAAAGGTCTTGGCATTGAAGCCCGAACAAGAAACACACAGCATTTCCCAAAGGGAGAAATATGCCTTGACATCCAGGAAACACAAAATCAGGCGGAAGCTCTGTTCTCAGAATTTTTCAAGTTTTTGTTGTGCCATTTAAGTTATAATGAAGAACTACTTTCCAGCAGAAAGGTACTTGCAGAAAACCTAGAGGCCTGCCTAAAGCTGGTAATACTATGTGAGCAAATTAATAAGGGAAAACAGCAGAAAGAGGGAAAAGCCCTTTCCTTGCCTCTTAATCAAGTAACATTGATGACTTTAGGAAACAAGGTGATACAGATCAGCTGGGGTAAGTTTAGGATGGATATCTAAGAATAATATTTAACCAGCTGAGTGGAGAGTGTAGGAGTTCACTTACTACTCTATATCTCCCCACAGTTAGGAGCACCATCTCAGAGCTCAATTCTTTCCTTCCTTCTGCTCTAACACAGTGCTGGATTCTCCATAGCTAGGCTTATTCCTGCATTTCCACAAGCTCTGTTAAAGAGCAAAAGCCAGATATGCAGAAATGGCAAGTATTCACATCTCCATCTAAAACAATCTTCATCTTTCAACAGATATAAAGCACTATACACATACTACACACTCCAAAATCCTGACACTTCTAAGCTGAGCATACTGAAATACTGGATTCTACAGTTTTTCCTTTCTCTTCCACAGTATAACCACTATGGAAAACTTCATAGAGACACTGAAAAATGAATGTGCTTTACAAGCACCTGTTCAGAAAAAAAATGGAGCCCAGGCAAGCTGAAGGCTACCTTCCTGCTGAGCAACAAAAAGACCTTTTAGGGAAAAAATGCATACAAAAACTTAATTACATCTCATACACAGGGACAGACTAAAGTTCTATGGGCAGCTTCAACTTCGTTTCTTCCCCCGTTTCATCATGTTCCGTTATTTAAAGAGCACTTTTTATTTTTAAATGCCGTTTTGAGATGTTGCTTCATTTGATTTTATTATTTTAAGTAGAAGTCATAGCAAACTAGTGACTTTGTTGCTTACATTGGTTTAGAAGCAACAACAACAAAAAAAACCTTGGATGATGGACAACCACGGCTGCTTTTCTGTACGCTAGGGAACTAAGCTACACCACGGCAGATTTTCTGTATACTAGGGAACTGAGCTACACCACAGCAGATTAAGTGCCCCTTGGAAAAGCTGAAAGTGGTGAATTCTGATGAAAGATCTCGATACATCACCTAGCTCAGTGGCACACATATACCGCATTTTTATTTGTGACCAAATAAATACCCAGAAGCTTTGTTCTCCCCGAGTTTGCCTTCTGCTCTACTTAGTGCAGTGAGCCCAACAAAAAAAGACAAGTCACAAAAAGCAATCAAAACATATTAATACATCAAAGCTGATTTTGAAAACACTTTGCATGTTCCTGAACAGCTTCAAGTCTGATCCTGGAATAAATTTAGTATGTGTGCTAGGATTGAGATTTTACTGTTTTCCCAGGTAGGACAATGAGATCAACTGGTCTTGAGCGTACAGTTTTTGAAGCAGCAGGCCTTTGTTCCAGACAGTTGAGTTGCACCTTTCTTCACACTGCTTAAGTTTTCCTGGAATATTTTTCCCTGCTGAAGTACATCAGCACTTTGTCTAGGCATTAAACCAAAAAGAGAGAGAGGTTACCTGTTTTTGCAGTGATGAGTTGTAAGACCAATGGTCGCCTTGTTACAATTCCAGAACCTCGTGGAAGAAAATCCCTGCAAACAAAAAATAAATGTTTACTACTCAGAAAGCACGGTCCGATTTTATAAGAAATTGGACTAATTTGGAGCATTTTGTATACCTTCAGCTGCAATGAAAATGGAAAGTTGGTGGGGATGGACTTACTACTATAAAGTAGGGCTATTAAATGTTGGTTTGGGATGGCAGTAGGTCATTAGACAAATATGTATTAAAACTAAATTGCTGTCTTGAGGCATTACCAATTCTCCTTCTTTATGACTATTGTATATAACACCTCAAAACTCATTTTGCACAGTAAGGCTATCTGAAACCACATACACATTTACTGGGCTCTCTAAATTAATGTGTCCTCTCCCTATGCTTGATTTGAAGAGGAAATAGGCATATGAACACATGACATATCACACCCCACAACAAAAGCTCTGACCAAACCAAATTACTAGCGCTCCACACCTGCTCTTTCACACACTTAACTTCTGTCAGTTCAAATCCCCAAATAACTTGCCCAGCAATGTATTTGCCTGGAAGTTTTTCATAGAATCCTAGAATGAATTGGGCTGGAAGGGACCTTTAAAGCCCATTCCGGCCCATGCCCCCTCCAGAAGCAGGGACATCTTTAACTCTATGAGGTTGCTCAGAGCCCCGTCCAACCTGACCTTGAATGTTTCCATGGATGGGGCATCCAGTACCTTCCTGGGCAACTAGGGATAGTGTCTCACCACTCTCACTGTAAGCAATTTCTTCCATATATCCAGTCTAAATCTATCCTCTCTTGGTTTAAAATCATTATGCGCTGCTCTGTCACAACAGGCCTTGAGTGAATGCTGAACCCTACAAAGAGTCTGGAACAGCGGGAAGGAGTCTCCTTGGACCAGAAAGCAAGCAATGAAGCAAAGAGAAACTCCGTTATGTTATATGCATCCCCATGATCCTCCTTTCCATGCCTCCAAAGACAGAGAGATGGCCTATTCAATGGAAACCCTACAAAAACTTGGAACCAATTGTTAGTTACAAAACCAGTGATCAGAAACCCAAAGCAAAAAAACAGACCTTTTTTCCCAGGGTCTTCTTAATTGCTACACCTATTAAATTCATACAGAGCTTGAGATGAGGTTCAGTGAGGGGCTTTGAAGAGCACAGCCTGCAAATAAGCACCTTCATAAGAATAAAATTCAGAGGTTAACAGTTTCACAATCAGCTTTAGCTCACTGAAATCCTCTGCTTTTTCCCGCCTTATCAGGGATGCTGCACCTCCTCTGTGCCTGCTGTAGCAGCACTGCTAACTCACCTCTCCAGCTTAGGTGAAAAGCAATCCAGAAAACAGTTAGGGTATGAATTTCCAGTCAAATGGCAGAGCTGATCTGGGTAGCCATTCTGTCACATATGCTAGCGCCAGTATGAAGGGCGAGGCTGGAATTTGCAGTGTGTTTGGAAGAGGTGGGGAGAAGGACAGAAGAATCAAAAGAAGAAGATACAGCCCTGTCATCCCTTTGGACAGAGCAGCTTAGGTGGGGCTGCTCAAACCACTTGAGGAACCATATCTTACCTATAATCATTGTGTATCTCCATATGTGTTATTTAATTGATGTGTGATTTTAGCAGTTACTTTAAGGCAGCACAGAAACCTACAAGGTTTAAAACAAACCTGGAGGGTAAATCTATGAATACTTATTTGTGCAAATCAGAGGATATTAGGTCTGAATAGTCCCCAGTCAAGACATGCTCGGGAATGTAACAACAGTGAACATTTTTCCATAAGTACCAACAAGGTAACAGAGCTTTGGCTGCCTGCAGAAGAGAAATATGGCAACCCTACCATTGATACAAGCTCTGAAGACTTCCTTCCTAACCTAACATCTAGGCACAGAAAAAAAAAAAAAATCACATAAGTGAGCAGTTCTAAGGCTTTGAGGAACAGGACTGGCTGCCAGCTGTGTCCATACTCTTTTAGAAGTCCACAGCATTTTGAACAGAACAATGTCAATTTCTAGGTAAAATAAAAGCCTCGCTTTCTCAGTACCTGCTCATGTGTGCTTACAGTGTGATTACTCTGCAAACTGAAGCTAAAGCACACCGTAAAATGAGAGGTTGCTCAAACCCAGGTGAGCTCATTTACTTCTATACTCAAATATAGATCTGCAGGCAAAAGTACAATTAATCAGGAATTCAAGTAATCTCTAAACCAAAAATAATGCAAGAACATCACAACTACTGATTTATAGGAGCTGCAACATTTAAGAATACTTAAGATGGCAACAGGGTACAAGATCTACCTTAGAGAGATGCTGAAGGCATTGTCTATCACAATTTCAGTACCTACCAACATAGAGAAACCTCTGTCTCAGTAAGCATCACTTTTAATAGAAACCGATTTATCTACTTCTCTCTATGCACTGAAATGAAAGCAGCCCAGGATGCAGAAAACTCCTGTTGAGATGGCAGTTTCATACATTTATTTTTCAAGCATTTCAGATTTTTTTAAAAAAATAAATAAGCCCTTTTTCCATCAAGAAGCTAAAGGGAACTTCCATTCAGGACAAACTGATCACACAAAACAAAGCAGCATCCTCAACAGCACTACATGCATCAGTAGAATGCTTCTTAGGGAATCAAAGGCTGAAAAGACTTAGTGATTTTCTGCTTCAGAGTAAGCACATTCAGAGATGAAGAACACTTGATTAATGCAAATCCTGACCTTCCCTCAACATCAAAATTGGAGAGAAACATGTGACAATTTTTCTTCAGATGGGTCTCTTAACATGTCCAAAACAGACAGCATTCAATAAGCCTCTCTATCTAAAAAAATCGAGTTACTGTCAAAAAGAGCATCGGCTTCAAGCAAGCATCAGCAGAGAGAGACTCCTGTACAGTGAGAGGGTGAGCTGTGCTGATCACATAATGAGCTAAACCCTGTGCAGTGGGAGAGCTAGGCTACTGCTTCAAATGTACAGTTTGATGTGGAAAAAAATGACAAAAAAATGAGGCTAAAAAGGGGTTCACGGGGAGAATTCAGAAGAAATCTTCCCCCCATTAACTGCTGAAATGGGTAAGTTACCTCTATGGAAAAGTCATCGACCTCAAACTGATAAATCTGCCCCCAAGGGACAGGGAAATATTTTTGTTCTAACCATTTGAAATTTCAGTTTAGCCACAAGGCAATAGCATCTATGCACTTCCTCTGCACAGCCCAAATCCAATGTCACAAATAAATACACAAATACTCCTCACAGAAAAAGGCAGTTAAACACACAGAAGCCTAAGTCAAAGCTGAGACATAACTTGCTTTTTTTTTTTTCATTAAATGTAAGACCACATTACAACTCTACCAGCAAGGGAATCAGATTAAATATTGTACAACCACTTCTGCATAAATGCCTGCTTTGATATCCACAAAGCAGGATGGATGCAGGTCTTCCCTCCTTCCCTCCCAGCCCCAATATGGACAAATTTCTACACAGGGTTTGTTAATGGTGGCCAAAAAAAACCCCAAAACCAAAAAACAAACAGTGTATGAGTAATGGCCCCACACCCTCATTTTTCCCTAAAACATCTAACTAAACAGCTTCTTAAAGCAGAAAAAAACCCAAAGCTCAAAGCTTCAGCAGCAAGTATATAATAATAGGACTGAACTAGGTCCAGTCAACACGGGTTCATGAAAGGCAGGTCTTGCCAGAGTAATCTGATCCTTTTATGACCGAGTAACTAAACTCCTGGACGAGGGAAAGGCTGTGGATGTGGTCTTCCTGGACTTTAGTAAAGCTTTTGATATAGTTTCTCATAGCATTCTGCTTCGGAAACTATCGGCCTCTGGCCTGGATGGGCGCACACTCTCCTGGGTGAAAAACTGGTTGAATGACCGGGCCCAGAGAGTGATGGTAAACTAGGAGAAGCCTGGCTGGAAAGCTGCCAGGAGGAGAAGGACCTGGGGGTGTTGGTTGACAGCCGACTGAACATGAGCCAGCAATGTGCCCAGGTGACCAAAAAGGCCAATGACATCTTGGCTTGTATCAGAAACGGCGTGACCAGCAGGTCCAGGGAGGTTATTCTCCCTCTGTACTCGGCACTGGTGAGACCGCACCTCGAGTACTGTGTACAGTTCTGGGCCCCTCCCCACAAGAGGGATGTTGTGGCTCTGAAGCGAGTCCAGAGAAGAGCAACAAAGCTGGTGAAGGGGCTGGAGAACAAATCTTATGAGGAGTGACTGGGAGAGCTGGGGCTGTTTAGCCTGGAGAAGAGGAGGCTGAGGGGAGACCTTATTACTCTCTACAACTACCTGAAGGGAGGTTGTGGAGAGGAGGGTGCTGGGCTCTTCTCCCAAGTGACAGGGGACAGGACGAGAGGAAATGGCCTCAAGCTCCGCCAGGGGAGATTTAGGCTTGAGATTAGAAAAAAATTCTTCACGGAGAGGGTGGTTAGGCATTGGAACGGTCTGCCAAGGGAGGTGGTTGAGTCACCTTCCCTGGAGGTGTTTAAGGTTAGGGTGGATGTGGTACTTAGGAGCATGATTTAGGGATTGGTGGGAATGGTTGGACTCGACGATCCAGTGGGTCTCTTCCAACCTGGTTATTCTGTGATTCTGTGTGATTCTGTGATTCTTTGAACTCAGCGAAGTCACAAAGTTTCCTTCTGGCTAAAAGGACTGTGTTCCTCCATCCCAGTAGAACACCTCAGTTAGAGACAGTTGCTTTTCCAAGCCTTGTGGTTATTATCTACAGATTCATTTAGGGAGAGCTGGGAGGAAAATCACAATCGGAGCTGAAGCAGCTGCAAAGAAAACCACCTCAAAAGAAGGACATGCCTGGGAATTTGTGCACAAAGTGTGACAAGGGAGACAAAAGGCTGCCCTCTGCGCTGAGGGAGTGAGCCTGTGGGTACCTGCAAGGGTATTGAATAACAAAGTGCTGGAAACAATGATGAAACACCCTGTGCAGGAATAAATTTGGAAATGGAAGATGTGCTCCTTTAAAAGACGTGCATCCTACATTAAGAAGCAAACCGCTTTTCCATCTTTCTTCTCAGAGTATTTTCAGCAAAAGGTGCTCTGCTGATAACAGCTACAGCAGCTCAGCTGCAACTCTGCTGTGGCAGGACAGCCTGGAGCCCAGCAGCAAAGCTCATCCAGTGCTGCCTCACCAGTACTGAATACATCAAATGCAAAGGCAGCCACCTCTTCCAGAACATCACTTCAGCAACTCATCCACCCTAGAATGCACTCATCTGTTAGAATACCATTCAAAATTTTCAAGAGGAAAATATTTTTAGGGAAATATAATTTTTATCCTAAAAACTATGAAATTACTCATGTCTTATCACACAACATACACTACACTGTCTTCACTCTTTAATGCAAGGTCTGACACATAAAAGAAATGAAACTGTGTAACTTTTTATTTAACAACTTAAGAAAATCAGCTACAATTCTCTTGCACCAGTTCCCTTCAGAGCTGACACGTGGCTGCATTGATGCTGTCAACATTCAGAACATTTTCTGAAGGGCTGCTGAGGGTCTCCATCAGTTTTGCTTTCAGATGGTCTACTGACAAGAAATGGGTTCCTCTGAGCACTGACCAGATCTTTGTGATCTCCTCACCATCTGCCTCAGTCAGTAACTGAAAAGTTTCCATCATGGATTTCTTCAGTTTCACAAGACACTTGATGTTAACTCACTGTTTGCTCTTGCACGGTGACAGTTCTTGACCGAGGGTAAGAAAATGTCTGTACTTGAACGCATGTCCACTGGTACCGAGTGAAGCAATTGAGCTGAGTCTTGTCTCACTGTGACAGACTAGAACATCCTCTTTATTCATATCTCTGTCTCTCCCCTCCCATTCTTGGTTCCCAAGCTACAGCATCAGTCTCAGGTAAATTGTGTTGGACATACAGTCCACTTCCAGTACCAGAGATCTGGACAAATATCTACTGAAATGTCTGTTTAATGTATACATGTATAAATCTGACTTGCTAAAACCCAGGTCTCAAAAACTGATGCCACAGGACAGTAAAAGAAATTACCGATGTCCATGCTATCACCTTAGCAGATTAGAAGAACCAGATAGTCAGGGGCCAGATCTTTGCTACAGTATACAACGTTACTGTAAGGCAAAAAAGATAGTGTCTGTGTTGTCTTTCTGTTATCATACCACATCACCCTCTCTGACTGACATTCAGGAAGCAAATAAGCTGAAAAAGTAATAAGGCAAATCATTAATGGGAAGAGACCCATGGGAAAAAATGGGAACACCCTTTCAATTTTCAGACAGAGCAGAAGCTATAGTGAAGTGCTGAAAGGCAAATCAGCCAGGGGCTCCATCAGAGCAGCTGCCTTATTATAAGGCAGGCTTAAAGCTTCCAAAGAGAAAAGTGTGTATGGAACAAACAAAATTTAAACATCATGTGCTCTGAGGGGATTTCCAGGTAGGGGAGAAGCTTTCATTTAGAAGCTCTCAAGCACACTAGCAGTGTTTATTACGTTAAAAAAAAGGAAGAAAACAGAAGAATCCCCAGTTTGTGAAGAGCAATGATGCACCACCATGTAAACTTTAATTCTGGTTTCAAGTGAGAAATTTCAATCTGCTTTGCTCTGCCAGTACAGCACTGAAAAATGTTCTGCACTTTGATAAGCTCCATGGCCAGAATTGTATGGGATAAATGGTGATTAATTTACACTCATAACAATATAATTAATTCATATAAAACATAGGGGGAATCTAGGAAATCAAATACTGGAGGAAAATGCCAATGATGAGACAGTAACTGCATTAATTAAATAGCTGGAAACAACTAAAACTGCTAGTGATGAATTGTCAAAAACATCAGAACAGAAGTCATAATTCTCTTACAGAAGAGCATAAATGAGCCATCTGAATCTACTTCATTTTTCCAAACAACATTGGTTCAGTTACTTATCATAGAATCATTGAGATTGGAAAAAACCTCTAAGCTCGTCCAGTGCAACTGTCAGCCCAACAACACCATGCCTACTAAACCATGCCCACAAGTGCCACATCTACACACTTTTTGAACCCCAGAAGGGATGGAGAGTGTGCACTTCCCTGGGCAGCCTCTTCCAATGCTTCACTACTCTTTTGGTAAAGAAATTTTTCCTAATATCCAATTTAAACCTCCGCTGGTGCAACTTGAGGACGTTTCCTCTCATCTCATCACTTGTTACTCGGGAAAAGAGACCAAAACTCACATTGCTACCACCTCTTTTCATGGAGCTGCAGAGAGCAACAAAGTGTCCTCCTCTTCTCCAGGCTAAACAATCTTGTAGAAGTTTTCCCACTAGCCTTCCCTCAAGCACAGAAAGGCCATATCCCATGGGAGCTCACACCAACCACACTGTATATAACAGCCTTTATTCCCAAGATCTGCCATGGACTGCAATGCAGTTTCAATTGCAATAGGAAAGAATTGTGCCAAAAGCCAACAGCTTTCCTAGACTTCTTTCCATCCCAGTGTTTATTACACAACTCCAGCCTGGCACCCAAGGATGCCTGCTAGCACCCATGGCTTGCACTGGCTGCTGAACAAAGAAGGCACCGTTTAATAGTGAACACCAACACGTGTCAACACAGCCAAACATCTCCCAGCGCTATGGCGAATGGACACTGTGCAAAAGTACTGCTAAAGGCTTTTGGTTTTCTTGCATTGACCACATTCTGCCTCAAAATGCTACAAAAGAACAAAGGTATGGTCCAGTGCAAGTCTACAGAAGAGAGACATTGACAACATCTAACTTCTTTCCTCAGGTTCACTTCTTGAAACCCATGAGCCCAAACCAGTTAACATATAACTAAAGAATACTTAATGCTAAAAATATACATCTGAAGACCTGTTTTGGCAGATGTGTTCATTCCACCTTGCCAGTTGTATCAGAGATAATAAATAACAGCCCATTGTTGGACATGATATATTTATATATAGACAAATTGTACATACATATTGTTAAAGCATTGTACACTCGCATTTTAAAGTAGTGAATTAGCTTAAGCAACAATTTTTAGCCAGCTTGCAGTGAGAAAGTACACGGCTGTTTGTACTTAACTAGGCAGATAACAGGATAATTGGATAAAAAAGTAGAAAAGTTAGAAAAGTGTTTGGAACTGCCTACTTTTTACAAGACCTTGAAGCACAGCTGAAGGAGCATAAGTAGTCAGGAACGGTGTTATAGGAATAGGGCATGGTGTCATAATCACTGTTAGTGTGGGACAAACAAGTTGGCACTGAGCCTGCTCACACACTGGCCACATGAGCATGTTGCTCACCCTTTTTCCAAGAGGAAGATAAAAGGAGCTGGGATGGATAGGTGGAGTAGAGAAGGAATATATGCATGTCCCTGAACCTGCAGCACTTCTGAGCACTATGCTACATCTTCTCCTGCTTGGCAAAATGGCACCATTTGGCAAGTCAGCAAGTTTATAAGGTTTTATGTAGTCAGGTGTAATAGGTTATTTGAACAATAACACATATGTGATTGAACATTGATTTAGTGGTCCTGTCTTTGCACACTGATATCTATAGATGAACCTTATACACCAGTTCTTGCTCCTGTACTCACCACCACCACAGAAGCAATGCGAAACAATTTGCATTTAAGCAGAAGCTTTCTTCAGCATTAAATTCATAATGTCAAGTGAAGTACTTTCTTAGAGTGAAGTACTTGTCTTCACTGACACTGGATATCACTGTATTCACTCTTCCCTTTGTGGCTTTGGAAGCACAGTTCCCTTGCCCTCCAAACAAGAGTACAAAGATGAACCCGAGACTCATTTTCAAGACATCACAAAAGCTTTAAGGCACTGCCTCTGTCAACCACATCTGCCTTGATGTTCTCAAATCACACAGATGAGGGTTTTTTCAGTAATAAAGTAGTACACATCGCTTTCTACATCATGCTTATATTTGGCTATATATGCTCTTCCTAACTGGCTCAAAATACAGAGACCAGTTCTTATTATCAGTCACCACTTGATCCCTCACCTCCCTTCATTAGTTACAGAGGAGTAAACACTTCTTTGTTTTGGCACAATGTCTGTCAGTCAAGGAAGTCTCCACAGCTTTGTTCAATGACTGCAAAACTTCAGCCTAACATAATGGCACTCACATGAAGATGTGCAAAATAATTAAGCCTCTTTATTGAACACCAATGATATCTATCTTAATTAGGCCTATCAGGCAAGCTAAATGCATTAAAAGGCTGTGTAATGTTTGTGATTTCATACATATTAGCTCCCAACACTCAATACTAGCCTCTCAGGGCTTTTTGTAAACTGCACAGCATAGATGCTGGCGTCTTTATCACAGCACTTCAGTGCTCAATTCAACTTTTCTAACAACATTTGGTCTCGGTTGGTAGTAGTCATTCTTTCAAGGTAAATCTTCCTTCAACTGAGAGATCATTTTAATTAACCTGCTGAACCAAAACAGGAGCAGTAACTACACATTGCAGCCCATGCAGTTTGGGCATGTCTTTATGAATGAGAAAGTGAGTATCCAGACATCCTAGGGCTGTTAACTACCTCTGCCTTTCAAGAAGGGTGGGTAAACTTGGTGTCTTTGAGAAGCCAGCACTGTCCTCCTACTACTGGCACTGAACAACCAAAGCAGGAACACCCCAGATACCTTGTCCATTACTTTCAGGTAAGCACACACAAGTTGAATCAAGAAGAATAAAAAAAAAAAGTCTTGAAACTCTTACACAGCACTATAACCTGGCAGCCCAAAATGCCTCTCTGGGTCTCCCTTCTGCCACCCCTTTATGGAGCTGAGACCAACCATGCAAAAACCCAAGAGGAATGGTACAAAAAAAAAAAAAAAGAAACAGACCTAACTATGGGGATATGGCTCACATTGACTCCAAAGGTGAGAAACAAGGTATTTTTGAAGCCCCCTGAAGAACTTCAAATAGGATGGCAAGGGATTTTAGTCACACTAGCTGGGCACCTCCATAACAACAATGGTCAGTAACAATGCTTAGGCAACACTAAGGCAAGAAAGCAAAACTTGAGATTCCCTTTTCATGCAGAAGATTGGAGACAGAGCAGGCTTTAAAAACACTGTCACTATACTTCTACCTGGAAGATGCTATCTTTAAGGAGCAGCTGCATTTCTGCTCAAGAAGAGCCAGAAATTATTACATCTACCCTGTTAACGCAATCGTCATAGGGCTATAAGAAAATCAGAACCTACTCCAGTGCTAGTGGTGAAGTCTTCCGTTAAATATGACTGGAGTCAAAGGTTCTCCAAAGCAGGGGACTTTTGAACAGAAGTCTAAGAAGGCACAAAGCATTATTAGTACCCCAAATCTAATGTTGTATTTCAACATCAGTGAGAGTGTGCATTTCTGCATGGAAAAAGGGAAGCCCATTCAATGAAGCAGGGAAGAATATGCACGTCATTTTATGAAATAGGAAGTTTTAAAGTCTCAGTGATGCTTACAGGACTGAAAACCTGCCATGGACAGCTATAAAAACTTGCCAGGCAACCCCACCAGCGTGGTGAGATGAACAGTGTTCTGTTTGCAGTGCTTGTGCCGGGGCCGCAGTCTTGTTGTATTAACAGAGTGAGAAGCTGCCAACATGCACCCTCGCTGGGAAGGCACTGTGTGCACGATGCATCTGTCCTCCCTGGCAGACATCCAAACCTTTGCTGCATCATCCTAATTCCATTAGTGAAAATGCCCTTTTTCCTCTTTCTCTTTTAAGATTTTACAAAAGCTTCAACTATTTCCTGCCCAAGGGTGCCTTCCATCAATTCCAGGGGAGGAGGGAACCACAAAATACAAACCCTCCCCCAACAGAATTTCTCTGTTGAAAAGAAAAAAGCAGACTTTGCAGGACAACTGCATTCTCCCTGATCAGATATGTTCACTCTTAGGACAGGACTAATTTGCATGGGATGTTGGTGCATAAAAGCCCATGCATTCTCAAGATGAATACTAATGCAGCAAGATTTTGTACCTCAGCATAAGAAATTAATAACAAAAATGCTTTATTCACTTTAAATTGTTCTCAGTGCCCTAAATAAAAGTTGTATGGGTTTTTTTAATTCACTTACAGCTGCCAGACACTATTAACAATGTTATTTGAGTAAAATTTTCCTCTATGACATAATCAGATATAAACAGAAAAAAAAAACCTGATTGCAAGGATCTGAAAGAAAACATGTCTCCAGCACTGTAGGCATAGCAGCTACATGAAGCCAACTACTATATATTTACTTGCATTTAGCAAATAATTTGGATAGTCTGTCATGATGACAATTTTAAATACTGCAAATTTCAGTGCTGCCACCAAAAATCCATACAAAATAAGCTCCTGCTTTTCCTCCCAAATCAACCTGTCCTGAATTCAGGTCCAAAAGCCTTGGCTCTTCAGCAGCAGTTTGAAAATCCATTTATCTTTTTCGTGGGCAACAAGGTCTCAAACTCTACAATTACCTTTCTTGGTACAACACAAGCCATTTTAGATTATTTTGCAGAGCTGCAATGTAACTGGATTCAATTCTTCCACTCGCTCCAGAATGTATACACAATGGGAACTGCGGTATAGAGACAGCGTGAATTTATAGACAGAACAGCTACTGAAGGAAGGGAGAAAAGGGGGATGTTTCCAAAACAAGTGATCCAAGTCTCTCAAACACTTTCTCTTCTCTAGCCATTTCATCCTTTTTTTTACCTCTACATTTACCCTGCTTTGTGCAAATGAACATATTACCTGTGAAAATATAAAGACTGCTTAGCTAAACACTGAAATTTAACATCAGCCATGATCTCTCCATCTCTCTTCTCGCCACAAACCAAAACAGTGTTCAATGCTGCTACTTCCCAGAGTGCTAACAAAGTCGTAATGCTGGAGATCTCAGCCCAGATTCCGCTGGCTTTCCAGTCTGTTTCCAAGATGGGACAGACATTGGGGATCTTCTGTCAACATTTGTTCAGCACCTGAACAAACTGACAGGTGAGAGGCAAAGGCAGAACACTGCCTCTGATGGATTATGCCAAAAATTTCTTCAGCAGCCTCTCACTTAGCTGCTGACCAGATCTGGAACACAGCCCATCCCATCCACTCTTGTGCAGCAGAGGCTAAAGATGTCTTACAGCGGTTCCCATGCCTGCCACGCAGAGCCCTGCCTATCCTCTGCAGGTGAGTTACACACAGACCATTTTAGAGCATCCTCTACAGCTAAGCATTACTGAATATATGTATGTATTTTTAAGCAGCTGGGCTGTGCATCATAAAAAAGTACTGAGTGCTTAAGATTAACCTAGCTTTGATTATATCATCTGTGGAAACGTGGCAGTATCACAGCAAAGAGTATATCTCCCGTAGAGTGAAAAATGACATCTTGGTGATTTTGCACAGGTGCTAGGATGCAGAAATATTATGCTAGGTACTGAATTAAAAGCGTAACTTCCACATATAATACAAATTATACAAGCTGACATCACAACACTCGAGTTGAAAACCTCTCTTATCTTCAGTCTCCCTTGTATCCCAAAGGCTATCACAGAAAACAGCTCTTGGCAGTACATCAAAGCCAAGCACGCAGCTCAACGGGATTGTGCTCCTCTCTGGTTCAATAACGCTGCCTTGTTCATCCCAACGCAATTTGCTGAAGAAAAAGATGCACGGTCACAGTTAAATAATGCTCATTTCCTGCTCTCAGCATATTTACGCTACAGGCAGACAGCATTAAAAGGATTCCCAGCAACCCATGACACATCAGCACAGCAAACATGGGGAGTTCACAGGCTTCTGCGTATGAGAAGGCTTTATTCTGAAACACTGTTTAAAAAATACAAACAGAAAAGGCAAAAATGTCCTCTGCCTCTCCGTGCTTGCAGTCTAAGCAGATAGTAAAGAAACCCATGAATACTAAAGAGAATATCATCAATGTGTTCACTGACCAACTGATATCAAACCATAAACACAGTATCTCTCAAGACTAAGCTATTACAGACACAAACTGAAAGCCAGCAAGGGTCCCTTTCTGGGAAGAAGCCATGCTGCATCTTAGCTGTAGAAAGCAGAACCCAATGTTCAGTTTTGGTGTCACACAGGTATCTAGAGCAGCCATCACACAAAGTAGAGAAGTGAATAATAGCATAATAGTTTTAGACTGCTATTGTAGTTATCCCACACTGGTTTTAACAGTATATGCTTTAAAAAGAGAAGTAACTTCAAAAAAAAGGACTAAAAACTACACATACTGCTAAGACAGAGTAAAGACTCAAGGCATATCCATGCAGACACAGACAGAGGTAGTATTTAAAAGCCAGCTTGAGGTCACACAGTGAATCAGCAGCAGAGAAGACACCAGTGTCCACGCTTCTCTGCCACAATCCACAGCAGCATCACTGCCTATATTTACAGATGGAAGTCCAAACAATCATATTGTTCACATCTGTTTAACAAACTGGAAAGCCTTGCTTTCTCTTTCATCTACAAAGGCAATAGCATAAGCCTGAAACATTAACAGCAGCAATGCCCATCCAGAAAAGGCAAGACAACAAAAGTGCTTGTTATCTCTTGATTTCATCAATATCAAATCCCAACTGTGGGCTACACGAGTATTGGGATTTACAAGTGTTACACAAGAGCCCACAGCCAGATAGCCTGCTGCCTTTTCAGAAGTGCAGTATAAAGGATCAGGGAAGTTTATCTAAAATAAAGTGGATACCTGTGGTCTGAAAACAAAAAAGGAAAAGAAAATAAACCCTCACACAACTCAAACCTTTCATGAGCTGACCTTTACAAATGCTCAGAGGAGTGCAGTCACCTACAGTACTATGATGAATTGAACTTTGAGTAACAACTGCCCCTGAGTTTGCAGTACTGACGTCTCAGTACACTTGACACCAGACTCTGGGAGCTTGAGGGTTGCTTTTTGCAGGATTCTGAATTTTTTCTTAAATCTGCATCTCAGACTTCAAACATTAAGCTTGCGTTCACTAAACCACTGCAAAGCCTTTATTGTATCTAGTACGCCAATGACCATCTGCATGGGTATTCTCACAGGTATACTTTACAGAAGTCTTATTTATTCATTATCATCTCTGTAAACCACTCAATACACTGAACTTAAATGCCAGAATATAGGTCATGGCTCCTGATACTATGCCTCATTATGGAGTACAGCTTCTCCTGAAACAGAAGAAATCTTTAAACAGAAGAAATCTGTAAAACGTAAATGCTAGAAATAAGAGACATGGATCTTCAAAACAGTTTTAGAGGAAAACTTTTACTTGTGGGGGAGAATAATCTGTACATTTGTTTGCTTTATTTTTATGTATCAATCCTCAAGACTTGATACAAAAACGAACTTAAAATTCCCACTGGAGTTACATCTAAGGACAAAACTAGGCCATCTATATCCTGTCTAAATAGCCAAGTTTGTTCTACAGGCTCCAAATGTAAACGTGTATTTGGGGAAGAAACCTAAAGAAGCCACTGTCTCATTTACTGCTGCCTCTATGGAACGGAATACCCAGAAACAATTCTAGCTTTCAGTGCACCAGCGTATTTTGATAGCTAGACTAACACACTCAATACAGCTGTACAATGGCTTAATTAGCCAGGAAAAGGAGTGCCTGACTCTAATTTCCAGAAGATCCTCAAGATTAGAAAAAGAGCACACAGCACCATGCTTCAGTCAGTATCTCTGACTGCCTGCTCCACAAAAGAGGAGAATTTTCTTTCTAAAAGTTTTTCTCTTGATGAGTAGCACCTAACAGAATAAAATATCTGCACCGATTTTAACTGCATCTCCCCCAGGAAGCAGGAAATCTAAGTCTACTTTCTTTGGAGAAATCCTCTGCTTCAGCAGCCGGATGTAAAGCCCTTTCTCTTCCCCTAAATGATTCAAAGCAGCCTTTTCACAACCACCATCTCAAGGAAAAAGAAGGAGCTGAGCACGCAAGGAATTGTAATTTGGAAAAAAAACCCTGAGTAGGTATGTCATAATAAATAGCCGTACAATATGTATGGCCTTAAGGTTATTAAAAGCATCTCAGATCAAAAAGCCGCAAAGCTGCATTACAAAATTAGACCTCCAGCTCTGAAAATGAAAGCACTTGTTTGATGATGACTGAAAGGCTTACAATCCAGAGCTCACATTTCTTATAAAACAATTATTTGGCTACATGCAGTTTATATTATATTAAGCATAGAAGGAAGTATAGAGCTTTCAGCTTTGAAATCTAATTATTAATTTCTTGCTAGAATAAAATTCTTGTAAGAATAAAATAAGGTTCCGATTAAAATCTGGAGAAAGAGGCCCTGACAGAGTAGCTTGCCATCTGTGCCTTTAGTTACCATAAAAGCCCATTTGGATATACGAAATAGTACAAAATGCTTTCTCTCCAAATACAGTTTCCAGGCATTGCTTCCTGCCATTAGTTCTCTTTTAAGTAACCCTACTATTATCAAAATTAAGACATTTAAAAAGCACAAACAACTAGGTGAGGTCATGGTCCTGCACTTTTGAAGTAAAGCAGTGAGATTCAGTGAAAAGCTTGTCTTTCAGCTGTGTTCCATCAGTATTAGACATTCGACCCCCTTTGCGCTTTTAAATCTGTCTCCCACCGGAAGATTGCACTAGGGCACATTCACTCCCATTACAAAGAGAGGCAAGTAAGAAGATCATTTGCTCTTCAGATAATACCGTTTCCTCAAACGAGTACCATGAGCTCCAGCTAGGAACAGATGAAGGTCTAACCCAGAGACGGAAATGTCTCTTGTCTTCAGGTTGCTCTGGGATCTCTGTTTCCATCTCAGTATAACCAGAATCCAGAGAGGAGAGGAAACCCTTCAAACACAGTCCTTGACTACCAAAAGAAGCAACGTCTCCCTGCACACAAGGGAGCACTAAGAGAAGAGCAAACTCTCCAAATCCCTTAGCAGATGCTAATCCAAATAGTAATAGTAATGGCTACACTGGGAGTTTTGACACTGCTTCTTTCCAGCTTTGTTTCAAGCCAGCCTACAGTGACATGGTTCTGGGTGTTGCACAGTTCCTGGAGCAGGCAAACATGCAGGATTCATTCTCATGAAACACCAGCACTGGCGCAGTTCACACATGCAACCTAATCCCAACATATTCTCTGGCTGTGGTTGGTAATTAAGGTATCTGCATGCACCTAAACAGGGCTTGGTGCTGCCCTGGGGACAGCGATGCATGGCATGTCACTCAGCAGCTTCAGAAATAATGGGACTCGGATCGCACATCCATCTGCCAGCCCGCAGAACTATGTCAGAGCCCTCACAACCCTTCTGAAAAATTCTGGTCATGCATAACTTAGATGGTGGGTAACGTGTTATAGTCCAACATGCTTCCTGGGCAGAGAGGCTCCATGAAGAAGCTCCATCTGCAAGCCAGAAAATGATTTTCCTCTGCCCAAATAGGAAAAAAAAAAAGTCATCCTTGCACAATTAAAGACTTCATGAAGGACAGAAACGGGCACAATGGTCTAGTGGCTACAGGCAACAGAAAACCACCTAACTAACAAATACTAGAGTTACCACCCAACAGTGTTTGTAGCAAGACCTCACCTTCCTCTTACCAATTACAGCTGTTCCTGAAGAGATCTTGGATGTCCCTCTGAAGGCTAAGAATTCAAAATCTACTAAAGATAATTATTCCTGTGGCTAAAAAAAACACCACCAACAACAACAAACCCAACAAAACTCCATAAGAATTAATGCTCAAACTTGAGAGCAATGGTGGGACTATTTTATTTTGATGTGAATTTCAAAGTTGTGTCGCTACTAGTTAACTTTTGCCCTGTGGTTAATCAGGTGTCATGCAATATACCACTAACAAGAAGAAATGAGTGCAGCAGGTCTCCACAACGAGATGTACTACCTCTATAAGCTATATTAAGACCATGTTAAGTGATAAAATTCTTTTCTGCAGAGAGCAGCTTCATTATTCTGCAAAAACAGAATGGCCTTATGGTTTAAAGAGAGCCACAGATCATTTTGCTGATCTGACAAGGAAAACGCTTTTCCTGTCTCCTGGATATTTATGAATCTGGTTTCAAGGGTTCACAATCAAGTTCTCACAGCTTAGCAAGTACATATCAACTGACCACACATACTCACTCAGTCTGGAGGAAAGGCACAAGTCAAATGTTTAGGTCTCATGGAGTCAGTTAGAATTAATGCATTTTAATGTCACAGTTGCAATAGGCTCCAATCTTGCAAGCAGGGAGGCACAACAGATCACTTGGTACTATGTCTCAATAAGTTACTGCATAAAACATGAAACTCTGAGACCAGGCTGAAAAAAAATCCAAATTCCAGGTCATTCCTGACAGAAACACCCTGAGGCTCCACAGTAGTCTGTAAGTCTCTGAAGAGACTTTCTTGCAGTGTCCACAGGTGGCATAACACATAATTATGGTGGTGAAAAAAGTCATCAACCTTAGCTTTTCTCCATAATTCTTTCTAGAAATGTTCACATCTCACTTCTGCAAGTTCAAGCCTCTTGTCCAAATGGGCCAGATAAGCATAAAGTGCTCATTTTCACCTTTTGCACATCCAAGCAGCAGGAGTGTGCTGCGCTCAGAAGAACTGCTCCTCCACCTAAGGATCAGACGGAGACATTCCTCTAGCAGGGGGGGAACAAGTTGCCTCTTCCATCAGCACAGCTGGATCCAGAGAAAGACATCAGCCCACAGCCCACCACACTCAGCCTAAATCTCAGGCGGGTACCACCCCAACAAGGCTTTGACACACAGACCAGGATATCCTTGCTGGCAAGAAAGATGAAGATGCCTTTCCTCCTCAACACATATGCTTTGCACAGCTTTGCGAACACATAGATCAAAAAGTCAAAAGGTTAGAAAAATACTTTTTAAAGTGGTTTAAAAACAATTCTAATAATTGGACAGCCAGTAGTGATTTCCAAGAACTTCACTTGCACTTTTTAAACTTGAGAGGGTGGCAGTCCTGCCTGTCAATACCAGTAATTAGCTACAGTCTTTAAGCAGAAAGATGAGGAAGAGTTGACATTTAACAAAGCAACAGTAAATTCTGCAGTAGAGACAATCAACTACTGTACAGTATTTTTATACCATGTATCATGAGATATTGCAATCTGTCATGTGGCCAGGTTGTGGAGAGACACAACATCTAATATGACCTTCAATGAAGACTTCTGCACGTGAAGCCTGCCCAGATGCTGCCATACAAGACTGTTTTAACTCCTCTGTACAAAGCAACGCTCCAAGGACACCCAACTCCCTCCAGGAGCCAGCACACTATCTGCAGCGAATACTGCATCAACTTTTTGGGAGATCCTCAGAGATGTGGTCTGCCCATCCAAAGGGCCACTAGAAACAAGAGGCTTCCCTTTTCTTCTCCTGGTGATTTTCAATAACACCAGTACCCATATGCGCCATAGGATGGCACAAAGTGTACTGAACAATACGAGACCCTCCAACTGACAAGACCCAGAGCCCTTGGCAAGATCTGGGGCTTTGGACATCGTTTTTTGACCCAGACATTGATACTCATGGTACTCACAACGGAGCCATGGTGCGCAAAGCAAGGCTGCCTCTACGGCACCAGGGTAGGGAGAACAAGTCCTCCAGGACTGAGGAGGGGGAGGGAGAGCCCCTCTGTCCCAGGAGAGGAGGAATGAGACACCGCTGAGACCTCATCCATCCCCACTGGCTGCCGCTGGGGTATGGGAGTGCAGCGCTGCAGGGAGGGAGGGGACACACAGACAGACACACACAGGGACAGACAGACAGATACACACACAGATACACGCACAAACACTGAGACAGACAGATACACGCACGTACACACACAGACACAGACAGACATACACACACACACACAAACAGCAGGACAGACAGATACACATACACACATATCCCCAGACAGACAGATACACACACATACACACACACAGAGACACACACAAACACTGAGACAGACAGATACGCATATACACACACAAACACCAAGACAGAGAGATACACATAGGCATAGACAGATACACTTACACACATATATACAGACAGACAGACACCCTCCCCCCGCCGCCTCACCTGGAGACGCAGTTCTCCAGCACCGAGCTCTTGCCGGCGCTCTGCCCGCCAACCACCGCGATCTGCGGCAGATCGAGCAGGCAGTTCTGGCCCAGCGCCGCGAAAGCGTCCTGCAGCCGATTGACGAGCGGGATGAGACCCTCCATCCCGCCGCCGCCAGGTACCACCGCCGCTCTGCGCACGCGCGCGGGTGCCCGCGGAAAGGCCGCGCCCCACGGACCAGACCGCGCCCCCTCCAAGCACTGCCACGCCTTCTCCCGACTAGGTCACACCCCCACTTGATCAAGCCACACACCCCTCTCCACCAGACCTCGTCCCCGTATCACTCTGGCCCCGCCACTCTGGCCCCGCCCTCGCGCGCTACCGCGGTCTCCCCCTCGACCTCTGCGGTGGCAGCAGCTCAACCCCCATCCAGCACCCCCAGAGCCGCCCACCTGGTCACTGTCGTGGGCCAGCTGCTCACAGAGAGCATCCGGGAGGGCCTTCTGGCAGCCTGGAGACCCTGCTGTCCGGGCACGGTATAGAATCGTTTGGTTGGAAAAGGCCTTTGAGACCAGAGAGTCCAACCGTACCTGCCCACTGCTAAACCAAATCCCTGAGCACCTCATCCACCTGTCTTCCAAATCCCTCTGGGGATGAGGACTCCACCACCTCCCTGGGCAGTGTGTGCCAGGGCCCAAGAATCCCTTCTGTGAAGGAATACTTCCTCATGTCCAATCTGAACCTCCTCGGCACAACTTGAGGCCATTCCCTCTCATCCCATCATTTGTTATTTGGGAGAAGAGATCAACACCCACATCCCTACAACCTCCTTTCAGGGAGCTGCCGAGAGCAATGAGATCTCCCCGCAGACTCCTCCAAGCTAAACAGACCCAGGTCCTTCAGCCACTCCCAGGACCCCTGTGGCTCCAGACCCTTACTCAGCTCTATTTCCTTCCTCCGCACACATTCCAGTCCCCTAATGTCTTTCCTGTAGTGAGGAGCCCAAAACTGAATGCAGGATTTGAGGTGTGGGATCACCAATGCTGAGCTCAGGATCAGAATCACCTCCCTGCTCCTGCCAGCCACACTGTTCCTGCTACAGGCCCGAATACCCTTCTGGGCCATTTCGGCATACGGCTGGCTCAGTCCATTCAAGCAGCTGGGTGGGTTTATCCCCACATGCAGACAAGCTGGCCTCAATGCTGGGAACCTTGGGTGTGAGGACTACAGCCAGCCCAGGTCCACACACCAACCCACAGGATACACACTCCACGAACCTCCGGAACTGCTTCCTTTCTGCTGTATTATACTCCCAGCCTATATCTGGGAAATTGAAGTCTCCCACAAGGACTAGAGGTAGCGATTTTGAGACTACACTCAGTTGTTTGTAGAAGAGCTCATCAGCTGCTTCTTCTTGGCTGGGTGGTCTATAGCAGACTCCCATCACAATACCTCCCTGCCCATGGGCTCCTCTGATTTTCACCCACAGGCACTCAGTCTCATCCTGACCGTAGTCCAGCTCAAGGGTATCAAAGCCCTCTCTAACATAGAGGGCTACCCCGCCTCCTCTTCTGCCCTTCCTGAAGAGTTTATACCCCACCATGGGTACACTCCAGTTGTACGAGTCATCCCACCACGTCTCCGCAATGGCAATGACATCGTAGTCTCCTTGCCCTACCACAGCTTCCAGCTCTTCCTTCTTATTTCCCATGCTGTGTGCATTAGTGTCCGCAGGTCCGAGCCACATCTCTACAGTGAGTTCGATTAAAAATTGTATGCTGAGGCATACAAAAAAATGTATGATGGGAGAACACCAGAGATGAGATTTAGCTGTGATTAGTGGCAGCAGTCACATCACAAAAATATCCAAACCAGAGGGTCTGGAGTCCTGTAGCGATAAGTTATCCAATATATTAAACCAGACACTGGCCTCACTCAGTGTGAAAAGCAAAACAATGGGAACTGTGAACATCCCACAGGCTGGCAGACACTAGCAAGCTGGAGGATTATCAAAACATCTTGGCCAGAGCTCTCAATAAGTGTAAAAAAATGATGCTTTACAACAGGTTGACTTCTAACCTAGGAAACAAATGCACAGCTTTGCTTTAGCTCAGGCTAAGGAGTTTTTAATCACTGTAACACAGAGATGATTTCTCTGGCAGAGTCTTTGCCACTGCAGTGAGCTCAGTCACCTCCCCAGCATCACAGCCTCTAGGATCATTTCTATCTAGATGAGGCCCGGGGGTTATTGACATAATTATACCAATTAGCAGCATGATTATTTTTTTCTCCACTCCCAAGCGGGCAGGCTATGCCTGGAGGCACTGGAGTAGCTGCCTGGCCTAACTCCAGTGTCATGGGTTTCTACAGAGGCTGGAAGTTGGGAAGAACAATATCATGTTCCAGCCAAATATGCCCTGTCTGAACATTGGAGCACTTTGTGCTGCTCTAGTGAAATAATTCCAATCAGTAGGAGAGCAGCCTGGCCATAGGATCGCATCTCCACAAGAGACAAATGAAGATTAAAGAAAGACAGGATGCCTTGGGAGCAACACTGTGAACAGCTTCAAATTGATAATATAGGGAACAGATCTTTCCATCAGGTCTTTAAATTACATCATTGTTTGCTTCCATAATTAAATAATAAAAATAAAAAAATCTATGATTAGGAAACGTTTGTGTTATTCCACCAAATCTGGGAAGTTTCCAAAACAAACTGTCTGTTGAAATGGAGTTACAGCCGCTAAGTGGCCATCCTCACCCTGCAACTCCATCACTTACAACAATCTACTCTCCCCCACCAGGGAGAAGTCATGAGCAGCCAAGTATAGATTTCCCACCTCCTGGGGAAAGCAGGAACATTTTCATTATGCATGCCTACATTATCACGAGGCTGCTTGCTTTTCCAGCAGTGAAGCAGTAAAGAGGAGAGGAAGGGCACCCATGTGTATCTTCAGGTCCCTGGTTTTCCAAGCTGCCTTCTCCAGGCATCTTGTTCTGACCTTCCATGCAGAGCCCAGGCTGGCTTTCTGAAATTGTCAAGATTCAGAGCAACCGAATTAAAAGAAACAGGGGCAGTACTAGCAAAGACAGTTGCAATGCTTCTAGTAATGAATAACCCTGAAAAAAAAATACCCAAACCAGCATCAGAGGGCCATGCAAGAAACAGTTTTCTTGGAGAACACAGGGTGAAATCCCTAGGAGAAGAGCAGGAGCACAGAGCTGGTCAGCTAGCTAAACATGCTCTATTTTTACCCTGTGCTTCCATTGTGCCCCACAATATCTATCATTTCCTTTCACCACATGCCAAGCTCGACAAGGAGAGATGACCTTTGCCAACCCCCTCTCCCTGGCATGGCAGGAAGGGTGTCCTGATTCTGGGGGGGCAACCTGAGCTCCATCAGTAGGGACTGCTCACTTCCAGACGTTACTGGCTCCAGCACAGCCTGTCTGGGCTCCCTAGCCCTGCTGAACCCACCAGTGCCTTTTGAGATCAAGCCTATGGACCACAAGTTTGTCCTGCCCCGACTTCCAGAAAAATATATGGCAAGAATACTCTGGTTTCAGAGCACAGCTGTAGCATTATAGCCTACGAACTTACAAACAGACACTTCTTCCTAAGCACGCAGTGTGACATTAAAACTGAGGAGATTTTAATCGGGTCCCTAGGCTCCTTTATAAACACACACCAGTGCAATTCCCTTAATGAAAAATGGGTTATATATAAACTACCAGTGAGGAGATTTGCAGATGCCAGGCACACTCCCTTTCTAGGAGAGCAGGCAGAGCCCCAGGGAAGCAGAGCACATATGAGGCTGTGTCCTTCACCCAGGAGCCATTTGGAAAAGGCAGGCTCCTTCATGCATAATCTCTCCGGGGACTTTCCTCACTGCCTCCTTGCTTCAGATACAAATCCAGAGTCTTGCAGAGCTGTTCAGGCAGCTGAAGGAATTGTGGGCAAGGGGCATCATGCACAGGGGAGCTCCGTGGCTCTCACTCTTCAGTACTGGCATAAATGTGCTGGTCAGCATTATGCCTGCATGTATGCCAGGAGGAGAGCTCAGACCTCAAAGCTGCAAAAGACAGAATTAAAGCCAATGAAGAAAAGCCAGAGACACTCCAGAGCAGTGATTAGAGGTAGCAGCTGCTGCATTTCTTTCCTATCCCTTTCACCCTCTGGGAATAGGCTGTTGCAGCCCTTGCTGTGCTGTGACCTTGCCATGCCAAGGTGGTGGCGGCAGCAGCAGCAGCAGCCCTTGCCAGCAGGACCAGGTTCACCCCTACCAGATCTCTTCCCAGCTGAAGGGAATCAGCCTCAGCTCTCCGTCCATGCAGGTTTTATTACTACAGAATCTCTCCCAGCTGCTTGATGTACTTTAAGTGGCTGACCGTATATTCCTCATCCCCCTCCATCCTCTTCCCGAGAGCCCAGCCACTTCCAATCCTTCTGCAGAGCACGGGTCTGGGCTGTGACACCAGAGGAGGTTATACTGTACGGAGTATATGTGTGGCACCTCACCAGTGTCTGCCTCACAGCATCACTGCCCTGCCAGCTGCCTGTCCAGTTACCCCAAGCAAGCATTTTCACAGCTCTGGACCAAAAAACCTAGGGCATCGACTCCCACTCCCTCTCTCACTGTAGCAGTGGCAGGACACAGAAATGATGCTCCGAGAGTGATCCAGGCTAGACCAGACTGGAGCATCCCCAGCTGGTGATGAGTTATGTAGCTGTCTCTTTTTGTGCTGGGAAATCCAGAAAGGAGAAAAGTCCAAGCCAGCAGAGGTTGCTAAGTGACAGTAGGCTTGTTTCCATCCCACCAATTCCAGCATGCCTATGCTGCAAAGGAAGGAAGTGAAGAGTTAGGGATGTAAACATGAGTAATTTGCCAAAATGCTCAGCAGAAACACAGTTGCTAAAGGCATACTTTAGCTGAAAGTTTTGGCTGCCTGCAGGGAAATATTTACTACACATCAATTATTCCAGTCTTAGAGCATTTTATCTGCAGAGGAGGATTCAGGTATTTGCAGGACTTATGAATTTTCCATTTTCCAGCTGAAATGCATTTCCAGACCAAGCTCGTAGGGCCATGAGTAGCTGCAAGGACAGCTGCAATGAACTGAGATTTCATCCTCACATTGTTTCTCACAGATGGCTTTTGTTTTCCCACCAGGATGCAGCATTAGGCAGCTATTAGGAAGCACAGCAGAAAGGCAGAACTGGACAAGGGAGGGATGAACACAACCTTTGTGCGGGCTCCGGGGGAAGAAAGGAGATGGTTTTAGTAAAATAAAGGGTGTGCACGCAAACCTATGTCACTGGAATTATGTTGAGGACTGAAAATGAAATTTAAAATAGAATAAATGCAGCACTGCTGATCCAGTTAATAAATTTGCCATCACTAAGCTGGCTGGATGATAGTCATCTTTCAAAAAAAAAAAAAAAAGTGCTCATCACAGAGGAGCTTTAGAAAGTAGCTGCATGGGGCAGGCAGCCTTCCACCCAGCCCAGGCTCCAGCCTTGACTCTCCTCTTGACCAGCACCCACACACTGTCCTGAGCACACCACAGCACAGAGGAGCAGCTGGGCACTGAGCAGTGTATTGAGGGCATGTGCCTGCACTGCCATCCTTTATCTGAGGTGGGGAGCAGGCCAGCCCCTCTCTGCAGCACCCAGGAACCATCAAAAGCATTTAGGTAAAAAAAAACATCTGCTCCCTCTGTGTGCTGGTGGGTCAGCTGAGGGAGAAAGTAGGGCACTGGCTTGTCCCTCTCTGTGAAGGGGAATAAGGCAGGGAGCATTGGAGATGGGATCTGAACAGAGCGGTTTGCAATGCAGAACCTGCCAGCAAATTAAAATTCAAATACAGCCAGAGTCATGGATCAGAGGGATGTGTTCACTGTTGGCACAACTCCCACAGTGCCTCCCAGGCACCAGCAGTCTCATCTTCTGCATCAGCACAGTAGCTGCAATCTCAGCACTGAATTCCAGGGTGAGAGCTCTTGGGGTGCCCCTTCCATGGGGAACTGCAAACCCTCCAGCTCATGCTCCCACTCACTCAGCTTTCTAAACAAAACTGATTTCCCACAGGTAGAGGAGAGCTAGGTCCTGCTGAGGAAGCACAGGATGGTGAGCACTAGCCCACCACCAACCTGATGGGACAGGGTCCACAAGCTGCAAAGCTGGCAAGGTGGGTTCAGCAGTGATAGATACGACTGCTGCTGCCTTCAGGGTGATGGCTGAGTCAGATCCCTCCTGGAGCTGCTCTGAGTGTGTTGTTACCACCCTGGGATGTCAAGACTGCCTGGGAAGGATTTCCTTTAGGAAGCAGCTGCCAGAAAGATGTCCTTGCTCAGGGTACTGGTGGAACTGAGCAGAGGAGAAGGGCGTCAGCTCAATAGCAAAGCATCATGGGGCCTGAGCAGGTTGTCACCTCAGCATCTGCAAGCTGGTTACTTTGGTACAGGGACTCAGATTCATTTTGGTGCAGACTGTTGCAGGGGAGAAAGACAAGGCCCCTAAATGACTTCTGATGAATGAGGGAGCTCCATCAGGCCAGCTCTGGGACCCATGGGCCAGCTCTTTAGCTGAATCTCAGTGAGGGACCAGGTTTTGAAACACTCAAGAGGGACAACTGAGGTGCCTGGGCAGGAATGGAGTATTGTGGAAACATCACAATGTGTGTTTTCTTGCTGCCTTTCCATCCCACAGGAAAGCTGAGCTGAATCCACTGGGTGCACAAGGTGGTGGCCATGGGTTGGTGTGCCCGGGAGCATGAGCACAGGGCTAGGTCCCTGCTGGTCCAAGGGGCCTGTGGGAAGACAGTTATGGGGCAGGGGGGGCAGGGGTTACAGGGCCCAGGTCATGGTGGGAATTGCTGGTGAAGATGTAGAAGAGGGGCAGGCACATGATGGGGTCCAGTTTGGGGAAGGTGAGCAGGGATTGGGCAGTGGGGCACTGGGGGCAGCTGCCTGTCCCCAGGATGTGCCCTTGAGGAGTGAAAGTGACTGTACCTTTTCCAGAGATGCTTGGGTACTGCAGAAGCAAGCCTGGAAAAGCACCTCAGGCTTCCAAGTAGCCCCAAGCACTTTATTTTCACAATTCTCAGCTTACCCACCCCTATCCACAACCAGGCTTGGGGCACGGTGAAACACCAGTGACCAGGGATACTGGAGGTGTGGGGAGAGGCAGCACTGAAGAGAGCGGGATGATCAGAGGGATCCCATAGCAGGAAATCAATGCGGACAGACCAAAACCCACAGTCCTGCCAGACCCACAGCATCTCCCCTCCTCTCACCACCCCAGTGCTGCCCCGTGGGCCACACAGCCTCCCACACTCCCAAATCCCTTCCTGGGAAGCCCCTCTCTGCACCAGTCCTGTCCTTCAAGCAGACCCAGACTACCACCAGCCCCTCAGGGGTGGCAGCCCCTTCCACAGGCAGCCCTCCACTGAGGGGCCACAGAACTCATGTGGGGCCACCTCTCATTCGAGCAGTATTGGGGCCCCTCTCAGAGGATCTTGATGGCCTGCAGCATGTCTGCCAACACATATGATGTGTCCCAGGGATGCCCAGGCTGCCGCAGGGCCCCCTCCAGTGCCCGGGTGCGTGCCCCCAGTTCCACAGGGTCCTGCCGGCCCTTGGGGCTGAGCTGGCAGAACAAGATCTCATTGACCTCCCCTTCAATGCGACGTGCATAGAGCAGTGGGAAGACCTCGCGGAGGGTGGCCAGGACAGACTCCTTCAGCCGGGCATCACGGCACACCAAGTTGAGCATGAAGACTCCTGCAGCAGAGTGGGGGGGAGGGAGGAGTTGAGGCCAGCCCACGCACACCACCCGACTCCCTGCAGGAACACCACTGAATCAGTGTCACCCTGGCACTAATGGCTCCCCTGTGGCAGCTCAAGGAATACTGGCATCCCCTTGCTGTCCTTGGCCCAGCTTGACATCCCTGCTGCCATATGGCGTGCAGGCTCACACGCGATCTGTTCCCAGATACCACCTACTCTCTTGGCCTTCCCACCACCTTTTTTTGTCCCCTGGGGATGTCTTGTCCTGCCCGACCCAGCAGCACCACAGGCCACCCACTCCCTGCTGTCACAACGCCCACTAAAACACTTGGATCCGCAACCAACCAGGAGCAGCAGATGCCACAGAGCAATCATGGCCACAGCTGTTGTTCTCCAGTATAAAACAGAGTGGCACAGTCCCGATACTCAAACACCACCCAGGACTGGCTAGCCTGGCTGCAGGGGCACAAATGCACCTCCCCTCCTACCTTCTGGCTTAAGGATGGTTTTCACTTTCTGCAGGAAGGGCTTTTCCACAAAGGCTGGAGGCGGGCAGCTCATCCCCAGCGTGAGGTCTTTGCTGTCCACATCAAACATGATGGTGTCATACTGGGTTGAGGCTGCAGAAGGGAGCGCAGACTCATTATGAAGCTCAAAGGCAAGCACAAAGCTCTGCACCTTGGGAGGAACCCACTGTATGGGGTAGAGGTTAACCTGTTGGAGAGCAGCTCTGCAGAGAAAGAGCTGGAAGTCCAGGTGGACAACAAGCTGATCATGAGCCAGTGCTGTGCCCTTGCATCCAAGAGATGGTGGTGCATGGAGGTGGTGTGCATGGAGAAATGGCCAGCAGGATGATGGAGATTCTCCTGCTCTGACCTATGGAGGCCCCATCTTGAGTCCTGTGTCCAGTTCTGGACTCCCCAGCTCAAAAAAGGCAAGGAAGGACTGGAGAGAGCCCAGCAGAGGCAACAGAGATGAGGGGACAGGAGTACCTCTTATTAGGAAAAGCTGAGAGCCCTGGGTCTGTTCAGCAAGAGCAGATGGAGAGGGGATCCTATCAATGCTGATCAATACCTAAAGGGCAGGTGTCAGGAGGAGGGAGCCAGACTCTACTCAGTGGTGCCCAACAGGAAAAGGGGCAGTGTGGGCACAAACCAGGGCATGGGAAGCTCCACCTGAACATGAGGAAAAACCTCTTTCCTGTGAAGGTGATGGAGTACTAGAACCAGCTGCCCAGGGAGGGGGTGGAATCTCCTGCTCCGGAGAGATCCAAACATGCCTGGATGCGTTCCTGTGTGGCATGCTTGATGCTGTAGCAGGAGTGGAACTGGATGAGCTCCAGAGGACCCTGCCAACCCCCACAGTTCTGGGATTCTGTTATCTCATGGGACAGGGATGAGGCACACACATATGCGCTGGTCAGAACAGTCTCTCTGTCATGTTATGGATACTACTCTCTCTCCCAGGTGTCTCTTTCTAAATGAAACCCATGGGAGCAGCCCTTGGTGCTGGGGGTGGCAGCAAATCAAAGGTCCCCTGTGCACATTGGCAAAGACAGGCCTCCAAGGTGCACAGACCTGGCAAGACTGGAGCCTGGGATGCAGTGGAGCCTAGGATGCTCCATCAGACAGTACCTTCAGCAGCCAGCTTGGCCACGTAGTCCAGGCCATCAGAGACGTGCACCCGCATCCGGTCACCCTGGGAGAAGCCAAACCAGCACGTGGCCACCTCCAGCATGGAGGGGTCGATCTCCACCACGGCCACATGGGCCTGCGAGAAGTAGTTGTGGATGAAGAGGGGCAGACTGCCCCCACCAAGCCCCACCACCAGCACTGCCAGAGGTGCTCCTGCCAAGGGAGAGAACATGGGTGAGCTGCTGGGATGGCTGCGTTTGCATCACCCATCCCTCCCTCCTGCCCAAACTGCTTTGGGGATGCCCTGGCCAGGAAAGCCATTCCTCCAAGGAGCTGGGGCATGCGGACATCCATATGCCTGCCTCTGCCACAGCCACCCACCACTGTCCTTGTCACCTGGGAGGGAGTCAGGGCTCCCCAGCAAGCAGAGCCCTGCAACCATGACCTTGTGGTGCTCGCAGCACAGGTAGCTCTTATCAACGGCTGCCGGTGGCTCAGCAGGGCTGAGCTTCTTCTTGTTCTTCCTCCGTTTCTTCTGGCCTGAATGACAGAAGGCATTGGCTGGTAAAGTGAGGTAGGACACAAGGATGCTTTCTGGGGACCAGACACCCTCAGCCCCTGTCCAACCCAGGGGCAAGCAGCAGAGTGAAAAAACACTGCCAGAACCAACCCAGGACAAGGCACATAGGTCCCAGCAGCATTTTTATCATCCTTCCATATCAATCCCACTCTTTGACACCCCAAAAAGTCCCCCTTGGCTGCCATTCCACATACCTGGGGGAGGCATGGGGGCCAGGAGCCGGGCCTCCGATTGCACCACATTCCTGTTGCAGAGGAAGATGAGTCGTCGGAAGTAGCAGGTACCGTCCCCCTTCACATCCTCCACAACATACTCCCCGCTCAGGGCACTGGTGTCACAGTGCCGCACAGTCCGCACCCCAATGTCCCCTCCCACAGACAGAAAGGGCACCTGCAGGGAGTACAGGGACCAATGTGAGGAAGGACAGGCTACAGGAACAGATCTGGGCATTCCCGCTGTCCTGACTATGGCTAAAGTGCTGGGATTAAGCAGACATGTTATGGGAGCAGTGGGATATGCTGCTCGCAGCCACAGGGAACCTGGTGATCAGCCCATGGGACACTGGGTTCCCCTCCTATACAGGTGTTGGGGTACAAGAAGCAAACAACCCAAGACTTCTTGCAAGAGCTCAAGTTTGGGGAGTTGGGGCAGGAATAAGGAGATAGAAGGGACAGGAGAAGTTAAAGCCAGGATTAATAAAAAGTTGGATGCTCTCAGGGGGCTGGATCCTGGTTTTCTTAAGATGATGGGTTTTGGAGGGCAAGGACACTGAATCCTACCATGCAGGCACCTCAAATCCTACCTCCTAGCCAAGGTAGCCAGCAGAACTGAGAAACCAAAGGGGCTTCACCTGAGGCCAGCCTCTTTCCTGCCAAGGCAGCCAGGTCACATGTGACAGCTTGGTCTCTCTTGAGGAAGAGGGACACCCTGCTGGTAGAGAGCCAGCCTGGCCTGTTTCAGGGAAGCCAGATGGCAGGGCTCACCTGCTGCCGGGCAGGGAGTCCCAGTGGGGCCAGCTCCATCACCTTCCCCGACAGCTCTGCCTGGATGCCCGCCATGCCCTCGTAGTGCTGCTCTCTGTGCAGGGCCACGGTGACGAGGCGCCCGAAGCCCGCGCTGCTGGCCAGCTGCTTCCGCCCTTCTTCCGTCCCAAAGAGCCACTCAGTTTCTCTGCCCTGCGGGACTGCAGAAGGAGCTGCCATCAGCCTGGGCCATCCTTGGTCTACAAGTGACTGCCCTGGCCTCCAAGAGAGGAGCTGCAGGGAATGGCAAGACATGAGGAAGAGTTACCACTGTATGCCTATAGCCCTACTCCACAGCCATGAAGAGAGCCAAGACCTTTTCCATTTTGGGCAGACAGGCACATGCAGGAGGCTGGGAAAGACACATACGAAAGAGGTGTCCAAGAGCCTCATAACCTGTCTCCAGGCTGTGCTAAGCCCCAGCTTTGAAGGCACACAGGGAAGGAACACTGCTGCTGGCAGAGCCTGGTTCATCTTGGTGAGGTCAAGTGCAAAAGCAAAGCACAGCCCTGAGTGACCTGGTAAGTCAGGCCGCCCACAATGACCAGCAACACCTTTCCAGCTGCATCTGCTGTGCCCTGGCTTTATGCAGTGATGTACTACAAGGCCTGTCACTGGCATCAAGACAGGAATCACCACCTTGGAGGCAGGGCAGACAGCATCCCTCTGCTGCCAGATGAGCACCCCCTCAGCTAGACCTCTGCTTGCAGGCAGACATGTATCACCACAAAGCCAGGACTAAAACATCAACCAAACCCTGCGCAGGTGGTTTATTTTCTTCTCCAGCCCTGATTTCAGCAGGGCCAGGACTGCTGCTCATATTGCAGCTCCTGGCCAGAGCACTGTCCCACCACAGGCAGGAGAAGCTGTACTCACTGATGAAGATGGCAAAGTGATTGCCCTGCGATGGCTTCACTGAGGGGCTGTCAACCACATGCAGCGTGTAGCGAGGCTTCTCACTCTCTCTGTTGCACAGATCCAGGGAAACCTGCTCTCTGCAGGGGGTTTTGCTCAGCTGGCTGCAGAGCAGGGCATAGTGCTGCCTGTCCTTCACTGCTGCCACCAGCTGCTCTGCACTCTCCACTCGCATCAGCTTGTCCTTCTCCTCAGAGCAGATCTCCAGAATCTGCGGTGCCGAGTCAGAGATCTTCCTGAACTTTGTCATGACGTAGACAAAGATAGGTAGGACAAACTGCTGCTTGTCCCCACTGCTGGCCACCTGATGGACACGCACAACCCAGCCTTCCTGGGAGAAGTATTCCACTGCTTTCTTCAGCACGTGGGCTTGAGCCAAAGAGACGCAGAGGTAGCGCCCTCCTACCTGCAGGACCCGGCTGACCTCAGCAAACATCTTGTCTACCTTAGTTAGAGTGGCCTCCTCTTCGTCAGTGAGGACGGCATCCAGCGTGCCTTTGTCCAGCACCACCTGGAAGTGGCCATCAGGGAAGTCCATCTGAAGCATGTCCATCAGAAGGTAGCTCATTTTTGGCCTCTTGCTTCCGCTCCGCTCTTGCATCTGATGGATCACTGTGTCGCTGATGTCGATGTTCACAATGTCCTCGCACAGCCCCGTGTCGTACATCTGCTCGCTCAGCTCCGAGTTCCCGCAGCCCACCACCAGCACCTGGGGAGCAGCACAAGCGCGGAGTGATGGTGAGAACGCTCTGGAAATGCACCCCAAGGCCTCTTACGGACAAATATCAGCCAGAGCCACGAGCCCACTGCGAAAACCACACCTGGGCACCTCCACACCCGCTTCCCGGGGCCCCGAGATCGCATTTCCCCGAAGAACGGCCACACGGGCGGAGGAGTGATGCCCCTGCCGCATCTCTTTAGGGACCGCATGGATGTTTTAAGCAGCCCGGGGCCGCTCTGGGCCCCTCCCGCTCACCGGGGCCTCCGCATCGCCCGCGCCAGCGCCTGCCCAGGGGAGGCTCACCTTGTCGCGGGGCCGCACGTACTTGTGCAGCACTGGGCAGAGGTCCGCGAAGGCCCCGTACCACTCGAAGGGCCGCTGCCCGCGCTGCTGGAAGAATCGATCCCAGTAGCCGGCCGAGCCGAACTCGCCGGGGCGGCGCGGCAGCAGCTCCATGCCCGCTTCCGCCTCGGTTGCCCGCGCGCTGACCGCTTCCGGGGGCGCCGCGCGCCCGCAAAGCCGATTGGCCGCCTCTTCACAGGCCACTTCCCATTGGCCGTCGAACGCTGGCCACGCCCCATTGACACAAACCACACCCATCTCACAGGCCACGCCCCCAGGAGCCCCGCAGCGCCTCTTCAGCACCAAAAACGGGAGGCAAAAGGCACCGTCGCCTTCAAAAGGAGCAGGTTTAATGTCAGCTCGCGGCGCAGCAGGGCTCTCCCGGGTGTCAAGCGACCCGGACGGGGCAGGGCGAGGCTAGCGGGGCGCGGAACAGAGCTGTGTCACGTTGCTTTGCAGAAGGAAGGCGGAGAGCTCGCTGAGCGCTCTGTACCGGTGGGAGATGGAGTTCTTCACTGCCTTGGGCAGCTCGGCGTAGCTGCGGGGAAAGAAGCCACACGTCTCAGCAGCAGACACTACAGCATGAGTTCCCCCAGACAGCAAGTTCTGCCTTGGCTCGCTGCTTCCCTGCTGGACTCCAGCAGGGCATCTGCAGGGACTTGCTGGCAAAGCCAACGCTGTCCTGACTCCAGAACCCACCACATTCAGATCCCTGGGTGCTTTGCCCTTGCCACCCTTCCTTGTACGCACACACTACCTCGACTCTGGCTTTCTTGAAAGAGCTGCACGTAAAATACCACTTACGTCTGGTTGTAGCCATCTGGCTGAAAGCAGGGATCCCAGCCAAAGTCTTGAGGGCCTCTGGGCTCCACTATCAGCCCCTACCATGAGAAAGCAAAAAGTACTGTAAGCTGTGGTTTGGCAGCACCTCCCTTGCAGTCACATTTCAAACACTGGCAGAAGGGCTGCACACAGCCATACCGCACATGGCGGCCATCAAAGGCCTGGTATATGCTGCTGTCCTCATTCCCAGGGCATAAACAGAATTAGCGGTCCCAAACACCATGCTCCATTGTGCTGCTCTATGTTGGCAGCCCCTTTACCCTCCCAGTTAACAGAATGAATGAATACACTCAAACATAAACCTGCCCGAGGGAGGCAAGGGGGCTGAAGAGACCAAGAGAACGTTTACAGTGTTTCACCATGTGCAGCTGTGCAAAAGGGCTGCAACACCCAAGAACCGCCTTCCCTCAGCCTCTTCCCAGCTCCAAGGGTGTTTAGTGAATCAGAGGCCACTGAAGTTGTCCTCAAGAGAGCCAACTCTGCTTGCAAATTCACACGCCAGCCCTTCATCTCGGCATCTTCCCTTCCCTGGGGACACCACCTACATGAGTCTGGCCTTTGAACAGCTTGACGGGCTCCTCCAGGTTTCCAGTGCTGAATGCGAAGGTACAGAGAGCGTAGGCAGACTTGTCTTCAAAGCCAGCCAGCAGCTTGTACAGCCCTGAGTGACACAGAGAGGATCCCAGTGTTAATGTCATTCCCTCAGACGGATCGAGGGAGCATCTGCATTCAGACAGGAGAGGAATTACAGAAGGTGTGCCATAGCTCAGGCACAAGGATGCTCTGGATTCCTCAAATGACTGAAGCCAGCACCTCAGATCTAAAGCAGCATGATCTGCAGAGGTTCGCTATTAATCTGGGAGCGGAAGCAAACGAGTGTGCAGCACCAGAGCGGACTCGAGTCCAATCTGAATCACTGTGATTAACGCCCGCAATGCCAGTGACGGATTTGGAGCCACAGTCTTAACTGCAGGATCAAAGGCAGTCACTGCACAACAGGGGAGGTGAGCATTAGTGGAGAGGTGCTGGCACAGAAGCCAAAGGGAGCAGAAGGTCTCTAGGTCACCCTGATGACAGATGTGGGGATTTACAAGCCCTGCCACCAGCCTGTGGAAGTAGAAGTCTGGGCATCTAGGGGTGATGCTGAAGCTAATGGGGGAAACAACAACCCGTGAAGGGCACAGAAGAGACTAAAGGGAAGAACACAAAGGGACAGAGCTGGTTAGGCCAAAAGGAACCAGATATGAAACGGGCAGTGAGGTGGGAGAGCGCGTTCAGCAGAACCCAGCACAGGAAGGGATTAATTTCATTTGGAAAGGACCAAGTTATGTACAGAGCAGTAATACAAATGGCAGTACCTTCTGGTTTGAGTTTTTCCAGGAACCATTTTCTGAAGGGGAAGAATAAAGATTAATTTTTGGTATTATTTTTCAGAAATATAGGCATCCTTGAGATGTTGTCTACATTTTCATAGCCCTCTGAATCCCTCTTAAATGTGCTGCCAAATCACCTTGTTCTGAACTATTCACCAACAGGATGGACATAGCTCTTGAACTGAATGGGATGCAAGGGAAACAGCAGGATATTTCATTTACTGAAGTAGGGGGGTCTGTGTGAATAGCCCTGTTCTCACTCAAGAGCAATAACATGCCAAAATACAGTTCTCAACTCATTCACATCTTACACCCAGCTCTAGTGCCAACTTTATCACATAAAGCTTTTATGTCTTCATTTAGGTTGGCAGAGATAGCTTGGAAGAATTAATCACACTAAAAGTTAATTCCAGGAGTTAAGGCAGCATTTTATTAGAGGAGATTCACCATAACATAATAATCTTGTTACCTATTGGGTTAAAGTGATCCGTATGAGAACCCATAGTATTCTTATCCCAGAGTTCAGCTGAAACACATGATGCCTCACTGACACAAGAGCCCACTGTGGGACCAGGCTCCCAGCCAGCTGCAAGAGCAGGTGCTGTAGATCGGGAGCCAAAGCCACTGATTCAGGTCTGTTTCTCTCATCTTACACCATGACTTATAGCAAGGCACAAAGAATTCAAACCCAGCCCCTGGGATGCAGGATGAAGCCCATGGCATGGGTCAACTTCCACCTCCCCAGCTCTAATTCTCCTGGCATGTGGAGAACCCCTGTGAAGCAGAGCCTGCAAGCCTAACTCCATAGAGTTCACAGAAAAGGTGAAGCAAGTGCCCTCCTACTTACATGTATGGTCCTGGTAGCCCCCCCAGGGCATTGAAGCACAGGCAGGTATCCTCTACTATAACAGGTCCTTGAACCTACAGTAAAAGTCCAAGAGATGGAAATGCCAGACCCAGAGGAAGGCACTGCTCCCATCCCCTTTTCTAGCTCTATCCTATTCTCACATCTCCATAATGGGAACACCACAAAAATCCACCAGCCAGTGACATTCTTCACCTCAGAGGCAGACACAACAAAACCCATGTTCTGCCCAGGGACACCAGAGCAGCTTAAGTGTGGTAGGGAGGATCTAACATGGAGAAAGGCAAGCAGAGCTGAACACCTCCCGTCCTCTTGAGTGGCAGGAATTGCGGGAGAAATAGGAAAGCCCATGTTCTATAACAACACCTGCATTCCCCTCGAGTCTCAGTCCTCGCTTGGTTCTTTTAAGACACCCATCCCAGAGACAGCTCTGGAAGGTGATCCACCACAAGCTTCAGCTGACTGAAAATCCTGTGTCCCACAGCGCTGAGGCTGGGCCGAAAGAGTCTTCATGTTCTCCTGCTACCCAGGGGACACAAGAGGCTGGAAGGGCAGCTTTGTACTGCCTAAACACTGTGTCACTAGCGAGAATTCATCATCACCCAGAAATAGCGGGAGGCAGGAGTGCAGCCTAGACACGTCCCTGAGTTTCCCCAGGTCTGGGTCAGCAGCCCCAGCAGCTCTGGCTGCCTCCCGCCCTGCAGGGCTCGGGTCGGCCAGCCCTCCCACACTCACACCACCGCTCCAGCCAGCAGCAAAGGGGAAAGTGAAGGCAAGCGACCTGCCGGGCGGCTTCACGGCACTTCTGTACAGAGATCTCGTCTGGCTCCCCCTGGTACTCTGGCACTGTGGACACAAAAGCCGCTGCTGAGGGAATGGCTGGGCCAGGTCACACCACTGTGCCCCCCGATACAAGACACAGTTACTATTACAAAAAGTGGAATATTTACATTTAAGGTAAAGCAGAGTTCAGTTTCATCTAAGTAACTGTATTTTTTGACAATTCAGACAGAATGTGCCTCAGACAGCATGTTGTTTTCCCAGACATTATTCATCCTTTGAAGATGATGACATCTTGTGTTCAGCGTGATCTGTGCTGAACAGAGGTGTCTTCTTCTACCCTCACCTCTGTTTGCAGTGTTTCCCCATCTCAAAGCAAGGACAAGCAGAGCTGGAGCCAAAGCTCCAAATGAGCAAGAAATTTGACTGTTGTGAAGTTCATAATAACATTAAAATTAGACCTTGGAGCATAAGAGAATATGCATAAAAGTTCAGGGGAAATTTATATACGTGTGTGTAAGTGGGGAAACCATTCTGCCCCAGCTCCTGTCTCGCTGCATGGGACTGATGGAGATCACTGCCTCATGCTGCCCAGCCCTAGAATCATAGAATCACCAGGTTGGAAAAGACCCACTGGATCATTGAGTCCAACCATTCCCACCAATCCTTAAACCATGCCCCTAAGTACCTCATCCACCTGTCTCTTAAAAACCTCCAGAGAAGGTGACTCAACCACCTCCATGGGCAGCCTGTTCCAGTGCCCAATGACCCTTTCTGTGAAAAATTTTTCCTAATGTCCAGCCTAAACCTCCCCTGGTGGAGCTTGAGGCCATTCCCTCTCGTCCTGTCCCCTGTCACTTGGGAGAAGAGGCCAGCACTCTCCTCTCTACAACTTCCTTTCAGGTAGCTGTAAAGAGCAATGAAATCTCCCCTCAGCCTCCTCTCCTCCAGGCTAAACAACCCCAGCTCTCCCAGTCGCTCCTCATAAGATTTGTTCTCCAGCCCCTTCACCAGCTTTGTTGCTCTTCTCTGGACTCGCTTCAGAGCCACAACATCCTTCTTGTGGTGAGGGGCCCAGAAATGAACACAGTACTCGAGGTGCGGTCTCACCGGTGCTGAGTACAGAGGGAGAATAACCTCCCTGGACCTGCTGGTCACGCCGTTTCTGATACAAGCCAAGATGCCATTGGCCTTCTTGGCCACCTGGGCACACTGCTGGCTCATGTTCAGACAGCTGTCACCCAACACCTCCAGGTCCTTCTCCTCCAGGCAGCTTTCCAGCCAGGCTTCTCCTAGTCTGTAGCTCTGCTTAGGGTTGTTGTGCAGGACCCGGCATTTGGCCTTGTTAAACCTCATGCCATTGGTCTCAGCCCAGGAGTCCAGCCTGTTCAAATCCCTTTGGAGCCTCCCTACCGTCCAGCAGATCCACACTTCCACCCAGTAGTTCACCCTGATGAAGGACGCCTGCTTTCTAAAACTCCAAGAGGAGCCTGAGAGTGTTTATTTGCCGGCATTTTAGGTGCCACCCCCGCCAACTTACGGTCGATTTTCTTCGCCACCAGCGCGTAGGGAGAGGCGTCCCCGAGGATCTGAGTGACCTGCGGGCAGGGAGGGAAAAGGGGCTGAAACCCGCCCCCCAGGCGCAGGCGCAGGCCCAGCCCCAGTCCCAGCCCCAGTCCCAGCCCCAGCCCCAGCCCCGTCCCCTACCTCCTCCAGCTTCTTGGCGTTCCCAGTCACAAAGACCACACTCCGCCGGGCCGGCGCCGCCATCCTCGCCCGCACGGGGCTCCGACAATCGCCTGCGGAGTCATCGCCCCCCCCGCCAGCTCCGCCAAATCACAAGCTGCGGTGGCGCCCCGCCCACCGAGCGTCACAAATCATACGTGGAGATCCTCCAGTAAGCCCCGCCCACTGAGCTCAGCCAATCAGAAACATTTATGTTTCCCGGCCCGCTGAGTTCCACCAATCAGCAGTCGCGTCCGAGCCCCTCCCAGCCAATGCGGGAAGCTCCCGCCGAAGCCGAGCCCGGGGGCACTTCCGGCCGCGGCTAGTGGGCCTGTGCCCGACTCAGCGGAGCGGTCTCCGTGTTTCACCGGAGCGGGGTCCCTCGCGGCCGGCGGGAGGAGCGCCGCTGTTTACTCACCAGGGCCAAGTTTCCGACGCGGGAGCGCTCCAGGTCCAGCCGAGGGCGGCTGCAGGGCCCTGCTCCCACCCTCGCTCCCCAGCCGAGGGGGCCTAGAACGCCCCCTGAGAAGCTCCCGTTTTGCAAGGGGGTTTTTGCCAGGAGGAATCCTTCCCTTGCGGTCTGGCCAGGCGCGGGGAGCCCTGGTTCCCCGTCGCTGCCGCCCTTGGGATGGGCACCTTGCGGTGTCACCGCATGAGCATGGAAAGGGTCGTTGTGCACTGGCAGAGGCTGCCCAGGGAGGAGGCTGAGTCACCTTCCCTGGAGGGGTTTAAGGGACGGGTGGACGAAGTGCTGAGGGACATGGTTTAGTGATTGATAGGAATGGTTGGACTCGATGATCCGGTGGGTCTCTTCCAACCTGGTGATTGTATGAGTCTATGATTCTACTCTGGAGGCAGAGCCAGCCCTGCCCCAGGGACACAGTTCCAGCCAAAACATGCCGTTCCCTGTAAAAGAGCGATCAACATGGAAAACAGTAGCTAAGGAAGAGCTCCATCTGCGTGAAGTGAGAATGGATAAAACAGACCTTACTCTTGGGCGAAGCAATTGTTTTTGCTGTAAAATCCCCTTCATAACATGTAAGTGAAAACCTACCCCAAAGCCCTGCTGGAAACACCACCACTCCACTCGCTGCAGCCAGCAGTCCTTGCTGTGATACAGATACCATGGGATCTGGAGGGGCCATAAGGAGGACTGCACTGTAGCATACTTCTAAGTATGCCCAGTCAACATGGGCTCATGAAAGGCAGGTCTTGCCAGAGTAATCTGATCACCTTCTATGACCGAGTAACTAGGCTCTTGGACAAGGGAAGGGCTGTGGATGTGGTCTTCCTGGACTTTAGTAAAGCCTTTGATACAGTTTCTCATAGCATTCTGCTTCGGAAACTGTCGGCCTCTGGCCTGGATGGGCACACACTCTCCTGGGTGAAAAACTGGTTGAATGACTGGGCCCAGAAAGTGGTGGTAAATGGAGTTAACTCCAGCTGGAGGCCAGTGACAAGTGGGGTTCCCCAGGGCTCAGTGCTGGGTCCAGTCCTGTTTAATGTCTTTATCAACAACCTGGATGAAGGCATCGAGTGTTCCCTTAGCAAGTTTGCAGATGAAACCAAGCTGGGTGGAAGTGTCGATCTGCTGGAGGGTAGGGAGGCTCTGCAAAGGGACCTGAACAAGCTGGACTGCTGGGCTGAGACCAACGGCATGAGGCTCAACAAGGCCAAATGCTGGGTCCTGCACTTGGGGCACAACAATCCTAAGCAGAGCTACAGACTAGGAGAAGCCTGGCTGGAAAGCTGCCTGGAGGAGAAGGACCTGGGGGTGTTGGTTGACAGCCGACTGAATATGAGCCAGCAGTGTGCCCAGGTGGCCAAGAAGGCCAATGGCATCTTGGCTTGTATCAGAAACGGCGTGACCAGCAGGTCCAGGGAGGTTATTCTCCCTCTGTACTCAGCACCGGTGAGACCGCACCTCGAGTACTGTGTTCCGTTCTGGGCCCCTCACCACAAGAAGGATGTTGTGGCTCTGAAGCGAGTCCAGAGAAGAGCAACAAAGCTGGTGAAGGGGCTGGAGAACAAATCTTATGAGGAGCGACTGGGAGAGCTGGGGTTGTTTAGCCTGGAGGAGAGGAGGCTGAGGGGAGACCTTATTACTCTCTACAACTACCTGAAGGGAGGTTGTGGAGAGGAGAGTGCTGGCCTCTTCTCCCAAGTGACAGGGGACAGGACAAGAGGGAATGGCCTCAAGCTCCGCCAGGGGAGATTTAGGCTGGACATCAGGAAAAGATTCTTCACGGAAAGGGTGGTTAGGCATTGGAACAGGACGCCCATGGAGGTGGTTGAGTCACTATCCCTGGAGGTGTTTAAAGTGAGGGTGGATGAGGTACTTAGGGGCATGGTTTAGGGATTGGTGGGAATGGTTGGACTCGATGATCCGGTGGGTCTCTTCCAACCTGGTTATTCTGTGATTCTGTGATACCTGAGATTAGACATATTCAGCCTTGAAAAACTCTATAAAACTTGCTCCATAGTAACATCACAGTGATAGACTTTGACCAGGACAGTTGATTTGCTGCTGGTGGTGCCTGTTGCAATCAGAACTGATCTCTTGATGTCTATGCTCACAACAATGTCTGTATGCAGTGCCTTGAATCTAAAACTGATCAACGTCTAATCCTGGCAGCCCAGAGAAGCTCAGCCATGGCAGCTTTCCCTGCCCTGCATCTCAAGTAAAAACTTTTGCACCCCAGCCTCCTGGGAGAAGCTGCAAAAGCACTGTGGCAGTGCAGCCAAGGAAAGCCAGCTTTTCCAGGGCAAGAACAGGCTGCCTGTGCTGGGCCTGGTCCAGTCTCCTGGGTACCGAAGGATGAGTCCAAGGCAGACACAATACACAAATGGGTCAGGGGTGCTAACGTTGCCACCTCTTTTTCCATGGATCTGGGTTAGCTGGAAAAGCATTTGTGCCTGTCCGAAGCAGCACACTGCCAGCATGGTGACAACAGCAGTTCTTGGGGTGGTACACCAGTGCTGCCACTGAGGCAATTTTCATGCCACCTGGAAACCCCCGAGGACCAACTGCTGAAAATTTGGCAGCTATAAGCAGTTCTTTAGTACAGTAGGGAAGCCTTTGTGCTATCAGCATCTATTTTCCAAGGCCTTCAGCTCAGCTTTAAAGCCAGCCTTTGCCTCTAGCAAGCAACTGCAAAACTTCTCTTGGTCAGACCTAGTGCCAGCAAGGATCTGAAGTCCTGACACTTTGCTGTGGCACCAGGTTCTCTCTGTAGGTGGCAGCAGCAAAAGCAAGATGAGGCTGGGAGAGAAGGCTAGAGGTAGTGGCAGGGCTCTCCGGCGCCAAGAGTACAGCCAGCCCTTGCAGAAAGGCCAGAGCAGGCACAACATGGCTGTTACACAGGCTCACAGCAACATCAACTCACTTTCCAACTGGCTGGAAAAGGTGCCAGGTAGCTCAGCAAGACCTCCAGCCCTCCCCAAAAACAGACACAGTCCCTCTTCATCTACCCTCCTGTTCTTCTGCAGGTGGAGAGTAGCCAAAAGCATAGGCAGGATGATTTCCATCCCTTTTGCTGGGTGCCCGATATTAAAAGCAGTCTACCCTTCAAGAGGAAAAAAACAGCTTGGCTTTCCAGCTCCCACCTGGAGAGATCCAGGCTCAGAGGGGAAAAGCCCTGTTTATATTCCAGGTGGGCAAGCAGAGCTTGTAATCACATCTGACCCTCCAGCCTGCTGTGCTCATTTTTAATCCCCCTCTCTGCATGGGGCAGCACTGCCACTCGGGTGGAAACTGTGTGCAAGGTCCTGGCAGCAGGCTCAAAAAAGGAAGCTGGGACACAGCACTAAGAATTCCCTGGGGCACAATTTCCTCTCTCCAACATCACTTCAGACACTCTAAGCAGAACTATGCTTCTCTTAGCAAAATAAAGACAACTGAAAGAGAACTAGGAAAGTCTGATCTCAGCTCAGCTAAAGTCACGGGCTCCAGGCTGGATGAACAAGGGTCCCAAAAGTAAAGGGCAGACAGAAATACCACCCACACCAGAGACCAGGGATCATAGAACCACTAGGTTGGAAAAGACCTTTGAGATCATCAAACCCAACCATACAGTCAAAACACAGTCATCCCACCTACAGATGGAGGAGCTCAGCTCCTGTTTAGAATCATAGAATAGTTTGGGTTGGAAGGGACCTTAAAGATGACCCAGTTCCAACCCCATTGCCCTGGGCAGGGACATCCCACTAGATCAGGCTGCCTAAGCCCCATCCAAGCTGGCCTTGAACACCTTCAGGGATGGGGCAGCCACAACTTCCTTGGGCAACCTGGGCCAGTGTCTCACCACTCTCATGGTGAAGAAATTCTTCCTAATGTCTAGCTAAATCTGACTCTCTCCAGTTTATACCCATTCCCCCTCCTCCTATCACCACAAGCCTTTATACATAGTCCCTCTCCAGCTTTCTTGTAGGCCCTTTTCAGGTACTGGAAGGTTGTTATAAGATCTCCTTGGAACCTTCTCTTCTCCAGGCTAAACAACCCCAACTCTCTCAGCTTGTCCTCATATGGAAGGTGCTCCAGCCCCCTGATCATCTTTGTAGCCTACCCTGGACCCGTTCCAACAGCTCCATATCCTTCTTACGCTGAGGACTCCAGAACTGGACACAATACTCCATATGAGGTCTCACAAGAGAGGAACAGATGGGCAGAATCACTTCCCTTGCCCTGCTAGCTACCCTTCTTTTGCCGCAGCCCAGGATATGGTTGGCCTTCTGGGCTGCATGCGCACAAGTTTAGTCCAGCACAGGGGCACTACACCTGCCCAGGCCCTCCAGCGCATCTGCCTGGAAACATTCCTTACTCCACCAGATCACAGGGAAGTGAAAACAGGCTGGCATTCAGGATCACAACCACCACATTTAGGTGGAGGGCTCTGAATATGAAATGGGCTTGTTTACCCTGGGCAGATTTCAGGAGAGTTGCTGCCCTGCTGCTGTGTCTCTTACATCAGTGGGCAAGGTGGGCTTTATAAACAACTCTTGCTTCTGGTGAAGAAAACACTGAAACAGCCCTTTTCTAGGGGCTGCCAGCAGCAGAGCACCCTGAATATCCTCCACAACTCTATGAAGACATGCAGGAACTCCAGAGGTACCATCAAAAATAGGTTTATTGGAATGTCTTTAGTCACAGCTCTAAGCAGCAATACTGAGAATACTTAGCTTGTGGATTCCTATGGCAGGACCAGAAAGTCTTCCAGATTGTAAAACCTAATTATTTCTTCATCCCCTCTCCATGCACCCACTCTTTTTTTTTTTTTTTTTTTAACGAGAACCACCCTTACAGTTCTCCACAGAAGGGTCAGTTCCCTATAGCATAGTGGCATTTCCCTCTTCAGACACTTTTCCCCTTCTTCACTCTGATGAACGGACAGAGGCCCCTATGCCTTCCACAATGGGCAGCAGGGAACTACTGAAGTGGTATTAATATTGCAACTCGACCATATATACAGATAAACTGTTGTGGCAAGTAGCCAGCTCCAAACAAGAGATCCAGAATTCCACGCAAAACAGGCAGTTTGGGAACTGAATCCACTGTTATAAAAGGAGTCTGACAGCAGGAACAGGTACTCAACCAAAAAAAAAAAAAGGGTCATTTGGCAGTTCTTAAAATGCTCTGTTAGAACTGGCTACTTGCCGCCGCCTCCTCACTCCTTGGAGAAAAACAACTTCAAAGCTATATACAGATATCTCACTTAAATTACACAGCAATTAAGTTATCCCAGAGCCAGCTCCACCGAAGCCTCCAGCTGTCCCATCAGGTATGGTACTTCAGGACTATGGGTACTGGAAAACAAAGAGAAACAAGCTCTTAGCCACACACCTTTGTGTCCAACACCCATCCCTGCCAGAGAGATCCCCCTCCTCCCATTTCTGTACACCAAGCAGCTGCAAGGGAAAGTTTTTCCAAGCTTAAGCTATTGCAATCTGCTGCCCACACACATGGTAGACATTTCCTGCCACTTTCATCTCCTTCCAGCTTCCCAAAATTAAACCAGATGGGATTTTCCATTATTCTCTCCCTCTCTCCAATGCTCCCACCCTGCTGCCAGCTCTGCCTCTCCCGCTGCAGGCTCTGTGTCAGCAGGGCAACAGGCCGTGAGGCTTTTGCTGAAGTAACAGCTGCCCCTGGCTATGGTTGGTGGGAGGAAAACCATCCGGATCCAGAAGCATGGAGGAGCTGAGCTGCTGTGCTGGGCTGCTTCAACCTGGGAGCACATCATTCTGCTTGCAGAGGGCTGAATTACTACTTCTGTCCAAAAGAAACGTGCTCTGGTCATTTTTACCTGTTTGGTAGGAAAAGCAGTAACATGTCTGCTCTGGGAGCTTCAGAGACACCAGGAAGGGCAGAGAGCAAAGTCACAACAGCTATTTGCTGAAAATTAAGCAGCCCAGCAGCTGCGGGGAGGAGCACTTGCAGGGACCAGACACATTGCAAGATGGTTGATATATTTGGAGAAGCCTTTGGGCTAAGATTACTCCAGGCTGAAACTTCTTCCATCTACTCCCACCAGCCTTGGAATCAGTCGATGCCAACCCTGGGTCAGTACAATATTGGGAGGGCAACACTGCCTTTCTTTGGCAATAGTAGGATGTGGTTTGAGCCAGCTGCTCTGTGTGCACATTTAGGTCTTGCAGAGGAGCAGCATGGAATGGACTGCAGGCACCATTTATGACTGCTTAAGGCAGAGTGGAGCTGGACAGGAGCAGCTCAGATGTAACTCAGTGTGGAATATAAGTATTTCAATGCCAGACATGGCTGAAGTGGCCTGTAGCTACTCACCGATGACCACGAGCAGGATAATGACTGCCACCAGTGCTATGATTGCCTTCACCTGCATGAGATGCACAGAGACATGTTACACAGGCTGCCACGTGTAGCTGCATCTACCTGAAAGGATGCCTTTGCCTTCCAGCATCTGTTCAGCAGGAAGCAGAGCTTCTCTATCCCCTCCGACAGAGGACATGTAACTCCCCGTCCACAACCTCCCCACCTCTTCCCATTCTTGCTCACCTTGCAGCCTCGCCACCACATCTGTCTTCGAAGCTGCTTGGCTCTGTTGCTAAAAGCTGTTGCATTGTCTGATAAACTTTCTATTGAAGGAAAGAAAGAGACAATTCAGCAGTGCACACACAGCCAGGGCATCCACTCGTTCTACTCACTTCACTGACTTGTAAGCAATAAACTCAGCATTAGGGGAAAAGACCCAACCACAAGCGTGACTCACCAAAGCCACAGCAGATGCCAATGTGACGCCTTCGCTAGAGCACACACAGACCTGCTGAGTCCCACTGAGCCCCCTTTGTACTGGCTGCCCTCTGAGAACACAAATACACTGTGCAAGCCAGCAGAGAGCTGAAGTGCTCAGGGCTGCTCAGAGACAGACTGATCTACCTTAGCCTCATGGACCACCTAGATCACAGCAACCAAAAAACTCCAAGCTGTGCAAAGCAGCAGGAGGTGAAGGTGGAAAGAGGAGAATGTCAGCAGAAAGCCTTATCTGCAGCTCAAGGCTGGGAAAAACTGCTCCAAATACAAGCCCAGGTCCATCATTAGGCACTTTCTGAACTAAAAATGGGTAACCTGGCCCAGCAACAGGGAAGAGATACTGGGCAAAGGCCAGCAGAGCTTATTTAGCCTTGCACCTGATTTATCCTGCAGGTCATCCAGCCGCTCGCCTCTTTCAATCACCTTCGTGATGTTCTCCTGCATAACGTCGATGACTTCATCCACCTGGTTCTGGACACTAGAGCAGAGCAAAGGCAGCGTGAGGAGCAGAAGCAGACACCACAAGCTACATTGTATCACCAGCCCTTGCTCAGAGTAGCTCAGGCTGACAGGGTCCAGGGGCTCACCAATAAAAATCAAAATGGGACAACAGTAGAGGGAGGTTGACAGGATGCCAAGAAAGCCAGAGGCACAGCATCACCCGGGATGGTCTCCGGCAATCCCAGGAAGGGCAGGGGAACACAAGAGGCTCAAAGAGAGCACTGGAAAGTCAGCAGAAGTGGGACACCCACTGTAACACTTATACACATGCAGTAAGTGAAGGTATCGATTGCTGTTGGTGGGCATCTCTGCTGCAGAAGAGTTCACATGAAAGGGAAGAAATATAAAAACTGTACCTTATCTTTCCAGATTTCATAGAACCTCACACCACACCTTTGCTAAATAACTTGGGGTGAAATAGGAGCAGCAAGGTGTGGTCCCTCCTCTGGGAATGAAGCTGCTAAATGAAACCCACTCTGCCAAGGGCATCAAGAAGACAGTAAGGAAATGGATGATATGAACTAAACAAAGTTTTATAATTCATCTTCTCATAGGTTATGCAACTCTGTGGGTAGTCACTTCAGAAAAAAAGTAGCCTAAATCACACCCGCAGGCTTATTATAAATGCATTTATTCACTCCATAAAAAAACCACATTGGTAAGAGAAAAAAATTCTGCTGGTGGAAAAATACTGCTATGTTCTGGTCTGTATTTTGGAGCTAATACACTTTTATTTTCTTGGAGATAGAAATAAGAAATTTCTTGGGGCCCTAGGGAGACAAGACATTGCTTGAGACATACCGTTCCCAGAAAGTAAATGGCAACAGCAATGTCTTGAAGGCAACACTACACACAGGGCAACAAAACAGAAATAGCTCCATCTTTGCACAAGTCCTAGGTTTGACAACCTCGGTCGCATTGATTAAAAATGTTTCAGGACTTTAAGCATAACAAAATGCAGCAGGAAGAGGCCACTCCATCAGCTCTCCACATTACCAGAAACACAGGCCTCCTATTAACAGTGCACCACTCCAGTGTGCCCAAGGGGAAGAAGGATTGCTACCACCTCAGCATTTGTGCCTGCTTAGCACCAGCACTCTCCTGCTCCCCACATTTTCCAGTCACACCACCTTCCTCTTTGGATCCACTGAAAACATTCTCCTCCCCATCTCACAGACACAGAAGCTGAATTTATTTGCTAAAATAATGTTTCTTACATCAGCACCAGATTCAACTGCACCCCTCAGAGAAGCTATTGTTCAGCAGCTTGCCCAAGGACAGTCAATGGGACACTGCAGAACTGGGAGCAGGGCCCCGTCCTAGCCACCAAGCCACTAATTAATTAACTAGAGAGACAGATTCACACTGATCAGTTTCTCCTGTATTCCTACCAGCTACATGGTTCTAGCTGAGCAGACGCTTGTGCTGAGACACACACATGAGCAGCAGCTGCCACAAGCAATAGTGGTCGCAATGGAAACGCGCACACCTTGCTTGCAGGTACTGTTCCAAAAACAGGCAAGGAAAGTAATTGAAAGAAAAGAATAGATTTCTTCTCACAACAGATTTGTGACTGAGTTATCTTGGTACAACAAGTTGGAGCACACAAGGTTACCAAGCATCTAGGAGAGTGCAGTGCAATGTAATGCCACCTGCATCCCTACCAGTGCAGGTCAGAGCCTGGAGAGGTGCTGTTGCAGTCCAAGAGCACCCCAAGAAGTTCCAGACAGGGGGCTGCTCTGCTGCAAACTAGCATTTGGAAGACACCTATGGTCACAGACCCCACTGCCCAAGCTGCATCTCAGCATCCCACTTTTCACTTCAGCTGCTGGCAAGATGCTGCGTGCCTTTGCTACCAGCCTGGCGTGCTGTTAGCTGTCCCCGAGGGATCAAAACATTTCAGAGATAGAGAACAAAGGCACAGAGAAATCAAGGTTCCAAATCTGGCAAATACTGAAGTGTAACTCCCATGGACCACAGATGTATGTAAGCACCCCAATACCTTTTGCTATCTGCTCTAAGAGAAAACCTTGGAAAAAACAGGAAGGAAGAGACTGAGCCACGGAATGAAATTTTGGTCTCCACACAGAGTCTTAAGCCAGTCCTTGCTTTCTGCTCTCTCTCACCCACCGCTGCTGCAACAGATGCCTCTCTAGGAGGGGACTAAAAGCTTCCCAGCCTATAGATTAGCCCTGCATTATCAGAGGAAATTGAACAATTCCCACTAGTTTGGCATGCTCGAGGTTGGAAACTGAAATCACATTATGAAGAAAATATTTTCTTGTTTTGTTTGGGAAGAGAGAATGAGTCCTCTGATAGGAAGCGTATCTCCCATTAGGGAGCAATTGGCTTTTGACACATATGTTTCATACGCTTCACTGCTGCCAGATTTTCAAGAGAAATAAGGTAGAATAAATACCTGCCAGGAAGGAGAGCAAGACAAAAGCATAAACTATGTCTCCTGTGACCCTTCTTCTTACCAATTACTGCAAATATGATGCTTTTAACAAGGAGAGCAAGTGCACATCATCAAAGCCACAACAATAGACCTAATGGCGCTTATCTTGGCTTAAGCTCCTCTGTCTTGTGCTTTGCCTGGTCCAGAGCAGGAGGAATAAGCCTTTCCATTTTGGCCGCGCTGGGTTAGCTACTGAAAAACTCTGGGGCTGGTCATGGTGCTGGACTAACAACAGTGCTGCATTCTTCAGAGACCATAAACAGGCCGTGCACGCAACATGGGGTGCTCAAAGCTGCGTCTTGTCTCCAAGCCAGCTGTTTACAGCCAGCATGACACACTTCTGTTTTCCACCCCAATGATATTAATAGTGCAGTGTGTTTTAGTGCAAATCACTCCCCAAATCCCTTCTGTAGCTGTAACCCAAGGAAAATGGAACAGGATGGAGAGCCAAGTCAGAGAGACAGCGCAAAGTCAGGAGGCCAGTGCAGCAAGGTGTTCCACGAGGCATGACGCTTTGCAGAGGGGCTGCCCAGAAGACACTCTGCTGTACTTAACAACAAGGTATCAGCACTGAACAGTGCCACAATCCTAGTCTTTAAGTTGCTGCTTCATTACAACTGTGAGGAAGACAGCAGTCGCTGCTGACCTGAAGACTTTCAGGCCTCGAAAGGCTTAGAATCAACAATATCTGACAGCATGGTCACAGTATCACATCCAAATCAAAATCTAGACTATGGCTGGGGTCCACAGCACATCAAGCTTCCTGTGGCGAGCAGCCAGACTATGGAAAGCTACCGTGAACTTCAAACCATTCCTCAAACCCTCCTCCTCGTTGGGATGCAACTGGGGTCAGGGATACTGCCCATCCCCCAGCACTGCAATGGGGGAATCACAAGGACCAAGCCCTGGCTCCTGGAGATCCCCAGCAGCCTGTTGAACTTCATTGTCAGCACATGCTGGAACCCAAATCCAGCAGCACAATCCCCTAAAAGTGGAAACATCAAAAATGAAGGAAGTTAAGAAGCGCAGAAAAGGGGGAGGATTTTGTTAATGTTTTTCAAGAGATGACCTATGATGAGAGGCTCCTATTTAAAATAAAAGAAATCCAGGTGGCAGATGAGCGTCCCACCTTCCCCCAAAAGGTTACTAGGAGCTCTCACTACACACATTCAGGACTTCTCACAAGACCTGGAAGCAAAGGCAGAAAAGAGAGATTAGCTCTCCTTTACCTGTTCTTTGTAACTTTGTGGAAAATGATAAAACCTGTTAAAACCCACCTTTCAGCTCCAGCCCAGTCCAGGGACAGGGAGCTCTTGGAGACCAGGAGACTTCATGTGGCCACTTAGTTATCAGAAAACTTCCATCCTAACTGAGCAGCTGTTGGGACAACAGAGCCTGAACATCCAGACCTATCAGGACAACAGACTGTACAGACAGGATTGTCACACCTTCTCCTGCCACTATTACTGGCTCTTGTTCACCTCTTTCCCCTCTGAGGTTTGCAGGCTCCCCATCTCTTTCTGCAGCTGAGTCAGCCTTGAAGGTCTCTCTTGCCAAACTCTCCACCCTGACCTAAGTCCCTTCAGTGCCAAGGACAGCTAGGAAAATTTTCCACTCTTGTTCCTCACATTTAACATGTTCTGCACCTTTGCTCCCATCACATTTTCCTCTGACCAATCCTCCACCCAGTCTCTCTAGCTGTGCCCGGCTATGCCTCATCTCTCCAAATGCCCAAATTCCTCCTTCAAATGTCTTTTCCTTACAGTGTTTCAGCAGCAACCCAACCCTCCTTTTCCTCCTCTGATGAAACCTGAGCAAACTGCATTATTACAAGACCAGGCAACAATCCACGCAGGACAAGGGCTAATAATAAGCTCCCTGACAAGAAGTGATGACTGCATGCTACAAGTACTTATTAAACAAAGCAATCAACATTGATGAGAGCAGAAAACTGATATTATTTCATACCAGATCCTCTAGATCCTAGATAGATGTAGCCATTCGTTACCCCAAGGGACATATCCCATTCCAGGTCTGCTAGATAGGCAATCTCTGGCAACAGGCAAGCATCATGTGTGTTGGGCACCAGTCACATCACACTTATGAACTCTTCCTGGGTGAATTCTTCTTTTGTTCCTCTTCCCCCTCGCAGCTGCAGTGGTATCCTCTACCTTAGCACTCGCTCCCTTCTGCCTGGCAGTAGGATTAGAAGAGCTCTCGTTTTCCCCCATCGCACAAGGAAGACAGAAGACTCTGTAATTCCTTTCCAGAATAGAAGGACAAAGGGGTAGATGGGTGTCATCTCCTCTCCACCTTTTTCTAGGGGCAGGACGCCACTCCTAAAACCAATTCTCATCCATTCACTCCAGAGCAGCACTGCTCTGCCCTAGAAGGGAGACTATATCCACTCAGGCTTACCACAAGGATCAGGTGCTTCTGCCAACAGCACCACCGCACCCTGGAGGGACTCAGGGCACAGAGACCATCTGCTGCCCCTTCTGTAACTCAGGTGCACTGTGCCCCTCAAGGTAACATGGCAAGTGGGAAAACAGGCAAGCGCTGCCTAACACTGATGATGGCAATGAACCATCTCAGAGCTGCACTCGCTTCCTCCTGCCATGCAAAGAATCCCTAAGGAAGAGCAAGATTCAGGAGGTAAACAAAACATCCCAATCTGAATAAGATCAGTCACCAGTCCCCACACAGATCTCTGTTCTGGCTTGGTAGAGATCAGCAAAGGAAACCGCAAACCATAGATCTGGGAATATCCCCCCCTTTCCACTAAATGCCACCATCGCATGCCTCATAGGAAATGGCAGAACAAACTGGAGACCAGAACAAGCATCAAACAGGAAATGACTTAATGGGAGAAGGATCCAGAGTGTTCACTCCTTCCTCCTTCCCACTGTTACAGCCTCCTCCAGCTGTATAGTTTCCTGTTTTCCAGCTGCTTTGACGCTGCTGAGTCGCTGCTCATCTCTAGGTCACCTGTATCAGGTTTTTATCTGGAGAAGTGGCCAGAGGACCAGCTGCTGCCCAAAACACATGGTTCTAGTGTGCTCCTGACCACTTGCTTTCTTGTAACACTGAGGAGCAAGTTATAGGACGAAGAAAAAAGCTATGAAACAATAAAAAAATGTGCTAGCAAAGGTAAAAATCCAGGGTTAATGCTCTAGAAAAAGAGTTTCATAAAAGCATAGAACAGGTCATCACCTGAATACAACAAGGGCTTTAGAAACTGCACTGAGCTGCTGTGATATAATCTTATCCCTTTGCCTCTGCGGATGCCCAATTTCTACATAGCTGGAATCAATTTTGATATTTCCCTTAGCTGTGGGCACATAAAGCAGGAGATACCAATCAGAAGAAAGTAAGCACAAACCACATTCACATTTAGAACTACACAAATATTTTGGTAGGACAGCAGCAGGAGCTTGCAATGCCAGAATAAAATACTATTTGTGTGACACTGAGGAACAACAACTTACTGCCTGATCTTGTCATTCCTGGGTCCAAATCTTGGTCCAGAAGGCCCTCTCCTGCAGGCAGAAGAGAGAGCAATCAGGATAGGAAGACAAAACAAAACCGCATTTTTAAACCAGACTCAAAAGACATACAAGAGAATCAATGCCTTGTGGACTGAGGATTGTTCTCATACCTCCCATCAGTCCCTCCCACATCCCAGGACATGTGGGACACCCCACTCTCACAAAGGCCACATGTATTAAGTCTTAATTTGCACTCAATGCCAAGGCTCCAGGAGATAATCTCAGAGGAATAAGAGGGTTTGACTCCCAAGCCTCCATCTTTTGGTACTCGACACCTATAGTCTTGGACACGTAGGCAGTTAACGATATTGCATTCCCTACAGCAGCCACTTGGAAACTCACAAGAAAAAGTCTTCCTCTTCATCTGAATCTTCCTCCAACAGGTTCCTCTGCAAACAGAAAAAAGCAATCCACTTTGTCAATAAACAACCACCACTCCACGCACACATTTCCAGCCATTAGGATGCAATTAGCAGTCTCCAACCACAGGTTACACATCAGCTCTTCTTCGGAGAGCATCAACAGTACCTTTTAGGTGTCTGGAGTTGTGCTGTTTCTCTCTGCTCGTGACTGAGGGCCAAGCTTTGCCTCTGTGCCGCTAATATAACCTCACCAGTATTTGCTATCTCTGTAAAGCAGAGAGCAACACAGGGCTCTGCAGCTCTGCCTTGGAATAACTCACACCTCTGCCACTGAGCCAAACCACATTCTCCCTGGTGCACACATTCATATCCCAGTTCTAAGGATCAGTACAACTCCCTGTGATGCAGAAGCAACGAGTGCACCAGCACTTAAAGCTCCACCTTGGAAAGCAGCAGGGTGAGCCCCTGCACAGGCCAGCTGTGTAAGGGAGGCCCCCTCTGCTTGCTTAAAGGACAATCCCCAGGACTGCACTCCTCAATGGCAGCTGCTCAAAAGATGTCAGCGTCTCCTAAAACCACCCTAGGGTATCTCATCCATATGGGGAGGCAGATCCACTCCTCGGACAAGCTTTCTCCAACAATCTGATGGCTGCAGGTGGACAACGGATGGACAGATGGACAACGAAAAATGAATAAATAGGCTTGTGTTCCCACACGGCACATCTCAAGGGATCAGCCACTGCAAAGCCTCGACTCCAACAAAGGCTACGGTTGGGCTGGAAAAGCAGAGTGGTCTGATAGCTCCTTTGATTGTGCCAAAGGGCTCCTCTAGGACTCAGCTTTGCTGGTCCACTACATCACATCAGACAATCAAAATGATTTTTAAAAGCAACCTCATGATCCCCCCTTAAGCCTGAAAGTCTCAGACAAAGACATTGTTAGAGTTCAATTCTTCCACTAGAGCAGCAGGAATTTCCTAGTCAAGCTGAGGGCACCCAGTAGCATCTACTTTGGCATTTATTAAAGTAAATAAAAAGAGGAAATTTGCACTGTAAATTCGTGGAGTGGAGAACACTGGTGGCTCTTATGGTACCAACAGCTGCTGCTTCCCATATATGTGAATTTGGGCTCCTACCTGCACGTGCAGTGCTCCGATTTTTAAGCTTGCTTATGTTTCCATCCTGGTCGCATTTGCTCAAGTTGATTTGAGCAATGCACGGGACCACGCAATCGTTTCAGCCATCACCTCCCCCAAGGGAAGAAGGAACCACTCTTGGCAACACGGGATCCTCACGACCCACAGTTATCACATGCTGGAGCAGTATTTTTGACTATGGCCTGGCACAGTATGGCCCCAGGACAAACACATCAGGTTAAATCAGCTCTGTCTAACATGGGCAACTGCACCACTTTAATCTGTATTTCAAGGCCTCAAATGTCATGGGACTTTGGTGACAGGAAAAATCAGCTGTAAAGCTCAGGGTACCTTCACACGTGTCCTTCAGCCAGCTACGTGGGGAAAACTACGATGTGCCCAGGCCAGGCCCTGTGGAGAGGCAGGAGACTGGAGCACAGCGGGCCCTGTGGAGAGGCAGGAGACTGGAGCACAGCGGGATCCCATGGCCAGAGACACTGCCTAAGGAAACTGAAAGAGGTTCTCGAAACAGGCCTATTACCTAAGGAGACTTGTTTTAAAACACACAGATCCGGTTTGCTGTACCGGTGGGCCCTCATAAACTAAACCCTGCTGCTATCAATGACACGGCTTCTAGGCTGGTGGCACGATCCATTTGGCGATAGGGCCGCACCTTGCACTGTACTGAGGTGACACCAGAGGCCTCAAGGACCTGCTAACAGCCCCCTGCCTGCCACAGGCACCTCACCGCGGGCCCCCTAAGGTGGGGAACAGCCGCGGGACCCCAAGGGAGACAACACAAGGGGATACAGGGAGGAATAGAGACATAATGACACGGGGAGGGGGACACAGAGAGAGAGGGGAGGAGGGGAACACGGGGAGAGGGTAGGGATGAGGGCACGGGGATGCAGAGACACGGAGGAAAGGACGAGAGGGTCCACGCGAAGAGGGGCCCACAGCGGGAGGTCGGCGGCGGGGACCCGGTGCCTGGCCCCCCAGCACTCACCCGCTCGCTCTTCACCGAGCCCGTCACCTCGTCGTCGTTCAGGTGCCGCTTGAATTTCGGCGGCATCGCCTCTGCCCGCGAGAGGGGCGGCTCCGCGCCCGGAAGGAGAGGCCTGCAGCGAGGAAGGGGAACGGCCCGGTCACCCGGCTGCACGAGCAGGGCCTCGACCGGGCCCAGGAGAACCGGGGAGCCCCGCGGCGGGGGAAGAGGGGGAGGGGGGAAAGGAAGGGAGAGGGTCGGCCCGGCAGGGGCCCCGCCGCTCACCGGGCTCCGCGCTGGGGGCGGGAAGCGGCTGGGGCTGCGTGCGCTCAGCTGCCCCATCGACCGGCTCGGCACTCCGACCGCCGAGATATCGATTGGGGCGGGTAAGGGGCGGGGCCATGGTGCTGGCGGGGGGCGTGGATAGTGAGGGGCGTCGATAACGCGTGTGGGCGGGCCCGGTGTAGGTGGTGTCTGTAAGGGGCGTGGCTAACGCGCACAGGCGGTGCCCTTATGGGCGTGGCTATCACGCATGGGCGCGCCTTTGCGGGCGTGGCTAACGCGTGTGGGCGGGCTCGCGCGCCCGGCCGTGTGTCTGGCGGTGCTCCCGCTGCCGTTCCCGGTGCGGCCGCAGCCAGGCAGGAGCCGCCGCAGGCATCCGGAAGGTTCCGCGCCGGCCGCCCTGACCCCTCCTTGCTGTCCCTATAAATGCGGGCGGCGGCGGAGCAGCGGAGGGCGCGGGGCGATGCGGGCGGTGTGGGCGCTGCTGTGCGCCGCGCTGGCGCTGGGCTGCCGGGCCGAGCCTGCCTCGCTTCGCCGCGACGATGCAGGCACTGGGCGCTGCACGTACTCGTTCACGGTGGCGAGCCCCGAGGACGGGAGCTGCCCCGGGCCTGAGCTGCGCGCCGAGCTGGCCGCACTCGCCGCCCGCCTGAGCCTCCTGGAGAACCGCGGCGGCGCCGAGCCAGCCTGCGCCGAACTGCTACGCGCCCGGAGTCGCCTGGAGGAGGAGAAGGGGCGGCTGGAGCGCGAGAACCGGGAGCTGGGCCGGCGCTTGGAGAGCAGCGCCCGGGAGGCCGCCCGGCTCCGCGCTGCCCGCTGCCCGCCCGGCGCCCCCGGAAAAGGTGAGAGTAGGGCCAGGACCTTCCCTCTGCCCGGCCCGGCAGTTGCCCCAGCCCTCACCCAGGGCTGGCGGCCGGAGCATCCCATCCCCACTCCCATCCCTATCCCCTCCCATCCTCCACCCCGCAGCCCAGGGGGCTGCAGTGGTGCTGAGCAGCTCCTGGGGCACCGAGCCGATCCAAGGACACCAGGGGTTTCCCCCACGGAGCATCAAAGCCCATCGCTGGGGATCAGCGGTGTCAGTGGCCGCAGAGCGTTCCTGGAAGGGATGGGGCACTGGGCTCCCACCCAGAGCCTTACGGTTTGGGGTCACTGGTCCAGCGCAGGGGGCACGGAGTGGCCTCAGCCCCTGCTCACACTGCTCCTGGTCCTGCCGCAGCCCCTCGCTGGGACCCGCAGCCCCTCACCTACCAGGAGCTGCAGTCAGAGAGGACGGAAGTTCCTGCATCGCAGCTGCTGGAGGAGACTGCGCTCAGCCACCCGGGAAGCAAGGACTCCGGTACTGCCAGCAGCACGGCAGGTGCCATGCTCCCAGTTCCAACTCCTGGGGGCCTCGGCCAGTGCTGCCGAGCGATAACCCCTTTCTCTCTCCTCTTGTCCCTGCACAGGCTGTGGCGAGCTGGTGTGGGTGGGGGAGCCTGTTGTTTTTGGCCGGGCAGACTCCATTGCTGGCAAATACGGTGTGTGGATGAAGGACCCCGAGCCCGTGCCCCCCTTCACACGTGAGACCACCTGGCGTGTAGATGTGGTGGGCACAGAGGTGCGCCAGCTCTTCCAGTATGAGGCAGCTGAGCAGCTGGCCCAGGGCTACCCTGCCAAAGTGCACATCCTGCCACAGCCCCTGGAGAGCACAGGGGCTGTCGTGTACCGTGGTGGGCTCTTCTTCCAGCCCCGCCACTCCCACGCTGTGGCCCGCTATGACCTGCGGGGAGAGGCTGTGACGGCTGAGAGGGAGATCCCCGGCGCTGGCTACCATGGGCAGTACTCCTACTCCTGGGGGGGCTACACTGACATCGACCTGGCAGTGGATGAGACAGGGCTCTGGGTGACCTACAGCACGGAGAAGGCCAGAGGAGCCATTGTCCTCTCCAAGCTGAACCCTGAGACGCTGGAGATCCGGCGCACCTGGGAGACCAACATCCGCAAGCGGGGGGTAGCCAACTCCTTTGTCATCTGTGGCACCCTCTACACCGTCAGCAGCTACTCGGCACCCAATGCCACGATCAACTTTGCCTACGACACAACCACCAGCACCAGCCGGGCCCTCAGCATTCCCTTCAAGAACCGCTTCCGCTACCTCAGCATGGTGGATTACAACCCTGCTGAGCGGCAGCTCTTTGCCTGGGACAGCTTCAACATGGTCACCTACCCCATCCGCCTCTCCCATGTGTGAGGTGGGGCCAAGGATGCGCTGGCTCAGCCCCTTACAACCCCCCCGCCCAACCCCATCTGCATCCCGCTTCACTCCCAGCTCCCTACAGCCTGGTTGGGAGCGCCAGCTCACACAGCCCCAGGCAACCGTGGGGGCCACATGCTGACCAGCCACATTGTGATGGGGTCCTTATTGTCCCTGCTGGCTCTTCCAGAAACACCCCCTTGTGCTCGAGTGCAGCAGAGGGAAATTAAATGCTTTTCTAGAGCCTGGTCAAGCTGGTGGAATGCCTCTCCCTGGCCACTGTGTGTTTCGGATGGGCCAGAGCAATACCCAGCCCTAAGGTGCTTCTTTCCTCTAGGGGCAGCTGGAGCGTGCCCCAGCCTGGCCACACTACACTCAGAGCAGGGAGGGCTCAGATGTGGCAAAGGCAGAGCAGGGCAGGTGCTGGAAACAGAGAGAGGTTGCCCTGGGGGGTTCCACCTGAAAATAAATGCTTTCTTTGGTTGCAAGCAGCCATCCCTTCTGCAAAGGCTGAGAGTTTGCATTTCCAGGCTCTGGCTAGGCGCAAGCACCACTGCTGCCCCTCAGCCACCCAGCAGCAGCAGTTTTGGGGAGGCCTCCTCAGCTCAGGGCAGCCTTGCTGTGGAGAGAAGCAATTGCCCACTAACTAACAGCAACCTTGAAGGGCAGAGCGTCCCTGCTTAGAGCCTGGCAAGCCCTGCTCCATCTCACACCACCGGCACACCTATGGGCATCCCAGAGCTCAGTCGCTTTCAAAAATCATCTAAGAGGATCAAAAGCAGCTAGGAATGTGGACACTCATTGCACAAGCTTTGTTTTACTGAGGGGAAAAGGGAACCCAGGAGAGCAACGGTGGGGAATACTGGCAGTGCATCCCGAGGCTGAGCAGCCACTTGGCATTTCCAACCCCTCTCAGCCACGTGCTTTGGCTTTACAGCCACGACCAGCCACTGGCATGGTGCAGCAGCTCTGGCCATGCCCAGCCTGCAGCAGTCCCCAGTTTATTTATCGTAGAAAGGTTGTAGGAGGCTTCCCCCCCCACCTTGCCTCTGCATTTGGGGCAGCTGCACCCACCCCCAGGGGATGTGCACCTCTCTTTCCAAGCCTGGGCTGGAGCATAGGGATGGCGAAGTGCTTGTGTCCCCCTCCCAGCGCTGAAGGTGCTGGGGGAGGCAGCTGCTGGCAGGGCCGACCTCAGGAGCACCTTTATGTAGTGGGAAGAAAGGCTATGGCACTCCCACAACATTGAATCAGAATAAAAGCCAAAACTTCAGTGCTAAACTCTGCAGGTTTGCCAGACAGAAAAGATTAATGAGCCCCAGGCAGCAGAGGTTAGGGTGGCTGATGGTGGGAAGGATGGGGGCAGACAGATACAGCTTCCCCTTTGTTGCCACAGTGCTGGGGGTGCAAGTGCTCGCTTGAGGGGAGGGCACCCAGCCCTGTGCATTGAAAACCTGCCAGCAAGAATGGGAAAATGGCTTTTCTGTCCCAAACGAGGAGGCGGCAACGCTGCAGCCCTCCTTGGCTCCACAGTTCCTCAGACTCATAGAGTGAAGGGAGGGCTTGTTTAGGGCTTGTTCTGTGGCCTCTGGGCAGCAGCTGCACCAAAGGCTTCTCAGTGAAGAGGGACACAGAGGGCAGACAGCCCCAGCCTCATCCTCCCTGGGGTCTTCTCGGGCCAAGATGTCCATCACTTAATTAACTACTAAAAAATAATGAAGACAAGGCAACGTCTGCAGGACTTCCAGAAATCTGAGCTAGAGTAGAGCAGCACTGAATACACTCAACTCAACAGGCTTGGCAAAACAAGCCCAGAGAGTCTCTCCCCTCCTGCAACCCACTGAGAAGACAGCCTGAGTTGACAGGGTTGCTGCATCTGGCCCAAGCCATATTAACCTCCTTCTGCTCCTGTCTTTCAGGAAAAGTCACAGTGTTTTTGAAGACCAAACATTATTAAGAAAAAAAAAAACAAACTAAAAAAACCCAAATTCCCCAAATAGTTCTGTAATCTACAGGAGATTTTCACAGCAATTATTTTTTGATGACCAGAGTCCCAGAAAAGAGATTACAGACCAAATATCACTCAAATTAAAGAAGCAAGATCTATTCCAGCATAACTAGATAACTCGCTCCTGGGCATTAAGTGTCACAAAGATATTCCATGAACCAGGGTCAGTGACAGAAAGCTCAGCCTGGCCTCCAAGGCAGCTGGGGTGGTTCAGGGCTGGTTTGGGGAGGCACATCAAGATCACTTTATTCAGCATTTCTAAATGCTTAAGCATTTGATTCTAATTAATGTTTCTGCAGGAATTACCATCTCCAACTGTTCAGTGCAAGAAAGAGCCAAAAGCTTGGTACATTACCACTGCTGACCATGGGGAATTCACCTGACTTCTGAGAACTGGCTTTGCTGGGGAATTTAAGATTAATCCTTTCTGCAGCTTTTCCTTAAAAACAGAACAGTCCAGGGAATGCTTTCCTGTTTTTAGGGAGTTCTTCCAAGATGAACCAGAAGACAGCCTCAAAACAGGGAAACACCAGGGTAACTCAGTTACCACCAAAACCTTCTCTTGTAGAGCCCAGTTGTTGTTCTAACTTGTTTGCTCTCCTTCAGTTCTGCCGCCCTTCCATCCCCCTTTCCCAAGCATTGGCTGTACCTCTGCTCCTACAGCTCCTGTAAAAAAGGCGATTTACCTGCAGTGTCACCTACTTGGAGGTTACTTCTGCCCATTGCTCCCAGCTGTGGATTACAGCACCTTCATCTGCTCCACGGTGCTGCAGTTGGAAACACTCTGGAAGGACCAGTTCCAGATCCTCGGCTGCTCCCAAACCCCCACTTCCCACACAGCCAAGTGCTGATGCCACCTCCTCAGAACCCCATGGGGCAGGGAGCCCCAGGAAGCAGGACCGCTGGGATGCTCAACCCTTCATCCTGCCCCCTGCTTAAGGGCGCAGGTCAGCGATGGTGATTTGAATGTGTGGGAGCAAGCGTGTGCTGCTCGCAGGGAGGTGGGAAGGAAGCAGCTGAGGGGCAGCACAAGGAAGCCTCACATCAAGGCTCCCCTCCTGCAAGGAGACCTCTGGCTTCTAACAGCCCCTGGCTGCCAGTCACCTGCTGGCTACCTGAGAGAAACCAGCTGGGTTCAGCCATCCTCTTAACAAGCAGTTCTCCCCTAGGAAACAAAATGCAGCTCACCAGTAGGCCAGTTTGCCTTGCACACGTGGGCTGGGCTCGTTCCAGAGTAAGATGGAAGCCTTGTCCTGCAAGACCTGTGCTGGAGAATAAGCGATCTCACACTATTTTAATTCGGAAGCCTCGTTGTAACACATACCCCACATTTGGCATGTGATGTTCAGGTGCTTTCCTCACATCCTGCAGCACTTTGCTAATCACGAGATCACCCATATACTTTATTTAGAGAATACTTTATTAGTTTCTGTAATCAAACCCATGTAAATAAGACCGTACATATTTAATACAGTGCGTTACCCCTGTACAAATGGAAAAAAATTAGGTTTAACATTTCTAGACCAATATGGCTGTTAATTTCTGTACAATGCCAACTCACACTACAAGTGGGATGCTTTTTTCCAAAGTTGACATCACAGCTAAAGTTTCCAAAACTTCAAATTATATATATATATATATAAAAAGATAACCAATCGCAATTCACTAGGCATCAATAGCAGCAACAGCCTCTCCAGCTTCTGCAGTCATTTGAACAAAATTATACACATTAGAGACTTTCAACTCACTCTTCCTTCCAAAAAAAGTAAAAAAAAAAAAAAAAAATCCCAGAAAAAACCAGCAAATTCTGCTACTGATGTGGTACCTGGTGCTTTTTATTAGCTTTTTCAATCATTGTCTGGAAAAAAAAAATCTCTAGAATAACATTATTAAAAACAGCTCCAGTAAAGCACAGTCACTACTACATATTATAAGCAGGTACAGGATATCTTACATTCACGGAAGTATCATACAGTACTGTCCTACAGCTATAATACTAGAGAAATACAATTAAAAAGGCATATATTCAATTTGATTCTACTTTCCAGCACACTGTGGGCAAGGAGGTGGTGTGATGCAGCTCCAGTATAAAGAATGCACCTTGTAGAGAAAACTCTCTTTAATCTGGTAAGATTTCTTTTATTCTTGTGGCACAGTTCTAAGTGCTCGTAGCTGTATACAGACATAAGCTGGTAACCGTTTAAAGATCACTCGCATCATATAAAGATAGCAGGACAGAGGTGAACAGAACAAACTCAACTATGGATGTAATGAGCCTTTCAGCTTCGAGCCTTTCAGCTTCAGAGGTGAACACCTGAGGGGGAGTGGGCATAGAGAACACAGGTGGCCAAGTAGCATTTTCATACAGTGACCTAAATACAGAATATTGCCATCCAGGAAGCAGCAGCCACCAAGCACTGCCTTCAGAGGGAAATTCAACATCACCGTCATCAATCTGTGTTAGGGGAAGTTAGAAGTCACTTGGCAAAGGCAACTTTGCCAGCTACATCCCTCTGTTTATCACAAGATAGAAGCTTCTTAAGTCACTAAAATCTTCACACACCTTACTTGGCCCAGCACCATCTTCAGATCTGCATGTTCTCATACTCATGGGCTTATAAAAGATAAATAGCAGCTGAAGATCAGAGCCTGAAGAAAATAAGAGTATTCATGTTGTCAGCTAGGAATATGCCTCCCTGACCACCTTCCTCCCTGCCGTTGCTATTTCTCAATTTTTTCCACTTTGGGAAGCATACAGGTGTGTAAGCCAAAATGCGTGCATACATGTAGCATGGGCACACACCACAAGCAGCCTTCATGCTGTTAGAGAAGATACATGCCCAAAGAGCCTAGCACCTCAGCTGGATACACAGTAATTCGCATCTGGAACTGCTGATAGCTTCCATGCCCCTTGCCACTGAGCTCTGCAAGGAGAGAAGACTGCTGTCTCATCCTTTAGGCTACAAATTCATGTTGCTGTAATCTCACCCCCGCTCCCCTTTCCCCTCCACCTCCACCGAAACGCAGCCTCTAAGATTTTGTTTCTTCAGTTTTGATTGCCTGAGGTTTGATTGGTCCAGTTCTAACGGGTTTTGGTGTTGCAGCAGGTGCAGGGGTGGGCTTTTCCTCGGTTTTGTCCTGGCAGACTCCTGAAGAGTCAGCAATTGCCTCGGCAGGTTTGCTCCCGTTCTCGTCCACTTTTTGCACTTTGCCTCCTATGGGTTTGCTCTGCTGCTGCTGCTCAGAAAAGAACCTCTGGGTGGACTGAAGCACCTCAGCTCTCTGCTTTGCCTTAAGAAAGGGAGAAAAGACATGTACTGAAGAGAGGGTATAGGAATAAAAGTGACTCCACAAAAGTAATTCCTAAATGAGAGGAAGGACTGACCACAGTGACTAGACTTTTATGTAAAGGCAGTGTCCATTCAGTTCCTTCCCAGATGTCACCACATCTGCATACTTGGCTCCTCAATAGTAGCTTAACATCATGCCTAGGCTTCTCTTGTTCTTCCTAATCCTCACCCCAGAAAAGAGGATCAAGGACAACAGTTTTGAGCATTATCAAACACCTTTTTATGCCACTATTAATGCAGAGCTTAAAAAGCTTAATCACTGCCTACCACAGGCTCAAGCCAAAGCCTCAGTCAGTCAGACAAGACCAGAAGGTGTGTGTGTCTGCTTACTGCTCGCACTCTGACTACCCCACTGCACAGGCACTGCCGGAACAGAGGGCCACACTCCACCTTCCCTGCCATGTGCTTTAGGCTTCTTGAGCATAGTGTCTGTAGGACAGCAGCAGGACCTTATCTAAGTACCTAAGTTTTTCCTTCTGGTGTTCTGGACGCAGACTTCAGTGTCAGCAGCGGAGACACAAATGAACCTGGGTCAAGGCTGTGTTATATATAAACTGAAGTCATATCTGCTTACCACTCAAAGCTGGTGCTCATTCCAGAAAGCACAGAAGCACAAATTACTGTCTAGCTTCCCTAAAAATCTGCCCTGTGAATTTTACTGGTAACTAAAATTCCACCTTTGTCACTACGTGTTTTAGTTCTAGACTGGATCTTGCATTTGTCAGTGAAGACACTGCGCAGACCAGAACCTTCAGAGCAAACACTTGGTTTTCCTGCCCTGACTCAGGCAAATGGGAGTGGCATGAAGAGTTCAATCTTTAGGAAGCTGCATGATTAAGCCCAATGCTGTCAAATGCCTTTTTAAAAATCAGAATGGTATCTAAACAGTTTGGGTTCCTTGTATTGAGATACAGACACACACCATGCCTCATCACACCTCTCTAAAGACTTTGTGTTTTTTAAACAGAAATCAGTAACAGGGGGAAATGGGACACAACAGGAACACACACACACAAACCAGCAAAAGTCTGGAACAATAGGTCATGGCTTTAATACTGTGTAATTGCTCTAAGTAACTCAATCAGCAACAAAACAGAAAACAAATCTATCCACTCTGCTGTGCAGGACTGCAAGAGCAGTCTGATTTTACTGGAGCCAGATGGACCCCTGAAATCTCTTGCACATATTTCAGCCATCCCCAGAGGTTAAGGCTAGAAGGCTGAAGTGTTGATCACAAATAACCTACTGCGACAGAACAGCTCAATCTGCATCCTTCTGAACAGTGTCTGCAGGGAGATTCAGAAAACCAGAACTGCATATCAGTATCTGCTATGACTGGCTAGATTGAATTCACAACATAGACTCTAGATAATACACTAAGCACCAATAATCTAAATCTACAGCTACTGTAGACTGCTGGTAGAAAACTAAACAGACCAAATACTAGAATTTAAGAGACGATCTGTTATTCTACAACCAGACATCACCAGGAAAAGCACGCTCTCTTGCTTTTACACTTCAATGGTTATGGCAAATGACAGTAATAAAGTTGGTCCTTCATACAATATATTCATGCAAACAAGTCACTCAGCAGAGAAAAGGCTACATGTACAACAGTGTCCCCACACAGACAACCCAAACTCCAGTGCTTGCTTCATCCCGAAATGTCCCAAGTGCTTTCACAAGTTAGCTGACTCATTATCTGCTACTGAAATACTCAGTGTGATAGATGGAGTGTATCACATCACTGCATTCTACCACAGGATCCTTCCAGGCATTTCATACCACTGGGGAATGAATCACCAGAATCTCTGAGAACTGAGGCTAGATGGAACATGAGAGTTCATACTGCTGCTCAGACCTGGGGAAGCAGACATGAAATGACAGCCAACAGTCACGTTTATAGGCTTCATCACTTATTAAAAAAATCCAAGCTCTTGAAATCTAGTTCTGAGATTGCCCTCAACAGCAGCAGTGGCTTTACAACTGCTCACCACAATATCACTTGAGAAAGGAAGCTCCCTACCAGTCTGAGTCTCAAGTTGTTACTGAAAAGGCAGGGCTTAGAGAAGGTCTGTGTTGAGCTGTTAAAGGCCCTGCTACCAGCTTTGGATCCAGAGGCATTTTTAATTAAGACATGATTTGCAGCCACATTCCTGCCCTACAAACTGTCAAGACTGAACTGGTATTAGCAGCACTGCTGTTCAAATACTAACCTTCACGTCTCGTTTAGCCTTCATCGCAGACTTGACCTGACTGCCTCTGGCTCCAGATACTGATCCACAAAGACCTCTGGCCACACGTGGCAAATCAGGGTGGCTCATAAGGCCTGTGGTCATCTGAGACGGCATCTGACTATGCGGTACTACTGGCAGCCTCTGAACAGGCGCTGGGAAGGTGTTAGTGTATGGGGCTCTTACCAATGGAGGGAGCAGGTTAGGTTGAGAGAGCATCTAAGTGGGGGAAAAACAACAAAAGAGACATTTTGCAATTAGAAAATTGCCAACTAGACTGCATGTTGGCATTATCTTAAAGGGGAAAAAAATCCTGCCCTGCCGCCAAACTGATATCAAGAAATAGGCTTTAAGCTAATAGTGGACCTTGCTTGAGCTCCAGCAAAACATAGCCCTGGAGTGCTGCAGTGCCTGGAATTAGTACCAACAACTTAAACCCAGCATGTAATAAGACAGAAGACTCATGCAAGGCATAGGAGGAGTCCCTAGGGAAAGGCAGCCCTCAAAGGCCAGGTAGTCTCTGTTAGCAGCAATCAAAAAAATTTAATTTCAAGTCCTGCAGTCAAACACTCCAAATGCTAAAAAGAAATGGCTCATATTTTTAAAGAGGCTACGTTTCCCTAGCAGCCAGGCTACAGGCACCAGTGAAAAGTGAAGCACTACCCTTCTGTGTAAGCTGTCCTCTCTGGAATGCCAGAAGCAAACCAAACCCTTTGCCATCAGCCCCACTTTGTATGGACTGTAAGACCTCCAGAGATCCTCTCCAACCTGAACTGCCCCGTCAGTATCTCAGAGCCACATCTCAGACAGACAACTACAAATCTGCTCTGTCTTTAGAAGTTTAAAATATGCACTGGGACCTGAGACACAGTCTTCCCACTTTCCTAAACAAATGACCTGCTCTTGCAGGATAAAGCGCACTACAGCTGCATGGGGAAACCAGTGGAACAACTGTTTGTTCTATGTTATTCACAACTTGTAGAAAGTCTTCAGCATGCACAGAACTCTCAAAATTAAACACACCACAAAATCCACACTACTAGCTAGCAAGATCAAAGGGGTTTCTTTTGCCTTGATCTTGAAGTCAGTTTTCTCACAATTTTTTTTTTCTTTTAAGGATTCCATTTTGTATCTCCCCATGATAAAGCCTGAGGAAACACAGCCAAGTTACAAAGTCACCAGGTCATACAGAGAAATGGATCTGTTTGTAGGAAGCCACCCGTCACCTACCTGTGGTGCAAATTGTGCAGGAAACGGCTGTGTCATCCTCACAGCGGCAGCTGCTGACTGAAACTGCTTCTGGTAGACAATGCTGTTCATTTTATTAGACTGATTGTTAGGACTTGTAGAACTGGCCCTAGAGAAGGGAACACCAGTTAGAATCACACGGCTCTCATTCAAAGGATGTTTCTGCCTTTGGTTACAATTTAAATAGAAATTGAGCACTGGAGGGGGGAAGTAATCCTTTAAAGAAGCTGATATCATTCTACTGGATCTACTGTGACTTCCAAATGCAAACAAACTCAGAACATAAGTTAAGAAAGAAAACCTAAAGAACAGCCCCCCCATCAGAAATAGTTAGGATATAAAAAGATCCTAAAGTAAAGTCTGTATAAAAGTGATCTTTTCCAAAGGTATGTAACACAAAAACTGATGTCAGAAATGCACTCCTCTTCCCATCCCTGCTATCTTTATGTTCAGCCTTGGCCCTTTACACTGTTTGCTCTATTATGTCAAGTTCAGAGCTTGTCACAACAGGCATTAAGCACACAGGACAGAAGCTGAGAAGTGCAGCTGCTTCCACCCTGACCTCTGTCAAATGTTTCAAAATGCATTTGATCAGACTTCCAAGAATTCACAGAAAATGTTCTTCCCCTGTTTTATTTGGCTAAGAACATGACACTCCACTAAAACTTCTAAGGGATGTCAAATCACCATGAATTACATGGAGTATGAAAGTTTGCCTGGAGGAAGGGCACTGAACAGCTATTGGAGAAACAGGAAAGCAAGCAGCCTTCTTCAGGAAATAAAGCTTGACTTGCAGAGAGTTCCTTATGCAGAGTGTGTGGGTGATAAACTTAACGTCAAGTCAGCTATCGGGGCACTAGCAGCCAGCTAAACCTCCAACACACAAACATTTTGTAAGCTTAAAGTCATGTCTGTTTGAACAGCTTTCACTTTGAACCCTTGAGATCTTTTCTTGACCTTCCCAGTACCTCTACACTTAAGAGCAAAAGCTGATGACAAGCTCTGCTTTGGCTGCTAGGCGAACAGACATCCCGTGTAGAATTTTTAGGCTATGTACCATCAGGTCAATTGAGAATTGTTGCCTCAACTGAGATGTAAGCCTTCATCAGGTGCTTTTACTTTGAGCATCACAGCTGTATTAGAGTTTTATCCCAAAGTACAGCTTCCCTGCAACCTCTGAGTTTTCCTGGTGCAATTCCCACGTGAGATTAACACACTTGTTTAGTATTTTAAACATTAAATTTCAGAGCTATACGCTTCCAGCTAAGTACAGATCTGATAACCTACTGGAATGTGTCTTTCAGGATAAGATTAAACACTATTTTACCTTAGTAGCTCCTCACCTCATACCTTTCAGAATTTGGCTGTTCATGCATGACTAGGTACATTTTCTAGGTCTGATTTCAAGGAATTTTGAGCTTAAGAGAGATTTACCGGAAAGGACTGGAGGTTGGAGTAGTACTTCTACCAGTAACTGGTGGTGTTCCAGGTTTACAATCAATGCCACCTCCAAAGGCCTTCAGGTCCATTTCTGATATCTGAAACATAGAGCAATCAACATGTTGGTTCTTATTCTAAAGAAAAATTACATTTACTATGTAACTGTTAGCTTACCTAGAAAATAGGTCAGCTAAATAAAGGTGAAAGCCAGATTGCAAAACAGCTTTTTACAATTAGGACAACCACAGCAGCATAGGAACCTGTGTACAATTTTTCTGCACTATTTGGCACTTCCAGCAATAGTGCTGGATTTCTAACAATCTTTCTGCATAATGAAATGGGATTCATAACCCATTTCACATTTGCCCCCCCCCAGAAACACATTGCAGGGTTAAAATTTCCTTCCCCATTTCTTGTAGAAATAAGTGTTCATTTTCCAATGACAACTGTAGCAAGAAACACTTCTGCTTGGAAGATGCGCTCCTAAAAATACAAAGGTGTAAAGGTTTGACAAGATGCTATGAAGCTAGAAAACTGCACAGTGCAAAAATCACCATGCGCTCTTGATGGGCAACAGGATGAAAATGTCATCTAGGTGATCTGGAATTCTGGTTGCCACTACTGTCCAAAATACAGAATTTATACCCGAGAGAGAGATTCTTCTTAGCACAGCTGTAAACTGTTGGACAAGCATGGTCACGTTATACTCCAAAGCACTGTAAAATCTAGTGCAGCTCCAGAGCTAGACTGTTCCCTGCTACATCTGCCAGAAAGCTTAGCTGTGTTCATCTCCAGTGTTACCATCCACCACTCACACACAAGTATGCTGCAACTGCATTGTGCTGCATACTATCAAAAAATCCCAAGATGTTGTAAACCTGTGACTCCATCTAAGACAACAGACCTTGTGACTAGAAGCAAGTTCCACAAATCCCCTCATTGGCAATTACCACAGCAGCTTCAGATAAAGGAGTGAATTCCCTCTTAGGAATTCAAGTTTCCTGCACTATTTCAGTGTCTCCTTTCTAGAGCTGTCACTCAGTTTTATTCAGCTGCAAGATCATCCTTTTCTACACGTGGAAGGTTCTGCCTTGCATACAATGCTACTTTCTCAATATGCACCTTGCTGTGCTATTCAGAAAAGCAGAGCCCCACCAACACTAGTGAAGTTAAATTTTAGTTTAATGTCACAGCTGATACCAGTCCACTGAAGACCCTAAACCTCTAGTTTGTTACAAGAGAAAGAAGCCATCCCTTGACATCAACTCTTGGATTCAAGTTCCAGGACAGAAGGGAACAAGTTCTAATGTCCTTACAAAGGTACAAGGGATAACCACATAAAGGTACAAGGGATAACCACATGAAGATGCATAAACTTGTCTCTTGCAGAATTTTTCATTTTAGCTGCCTGACTGGAATTCTCCAGGACACTGATCAATCTAGAGGACAGGGCAGTATTACTAAAGACTAGATCTACCCTGCGCTGCGTGTGTTCGCTATCTGAAGGTACAACAGATACATGGCAGAACAGATTTGTTCAGCAGGAGGAGGCATTACAGACATGGTTGGTGAACTTGGTGGTTTGGAAGCAAGTGAAATCTTAGAACTCGTTCTTGGACTCATACTGCAGCAAACCAACCAACATGCATGACCAGAATGAGAAACCATGCCTTATAGTGTAATGTTGTTTGACTGTTGCTCAAACAACATTCTACTAATTTCTACATGGCTTCTACAAGAAATATCCTACTAGACCATGGCTAATCTTCATTGGATATATCTTCCACTCCCTACCTTGCAAGGTCAAGGCAGGGTTTTAGATGACAGAGTCGACACAGGTTGCCACTCTAGTTCTATCAAACAGCACACAGCTGTGCCTTGTATTAATTTTCGTACCATAGATTTACTGGTATTGTTACCTTTCCAGTTGCAGCAATCATGCTGTGCTGAGTTCCTGCTGGGATTAATCCTCTGAAAGGCTGGGTTACTTGTGCAGGTCTGCTTAGATTTTGAGCCTGGGCTTGTGGTGGCGTGTGCTGTAGTGGTGGCTGTAAAGACTGGGGTAGGGCAATAAGTGGCTGTGCTGTGGATCCGAAGTTGGGCAAAGAAATCTGTGATCCTGGCAAAGGCACTGTCACCTGGAAAAAGATACAAGATCACCAGTAACATATACACAAGGACTCTCTTTAATATCTCTATGATTTCAGCCACATTAAAAAAAAATTGCTTAATGAGTTCATACATTTACCCAGAGAGCTACAAGCAAATAAGTTAATTTGTTTACCCTGTCTTTATCAGTTCTAATCTGGGTCTTTGCTTTTCAGAAACAAAGTCAGATGCTAGGTCCTACTCCAACATCATTCAACATGACTTCACTGTACGGAGAGGCAAATTTAATTCAACTCATAAAAGTGGAATTAATTAGCCGTGTGCATGTGTGGATGGAGTTGTTTACTTCAAGTAACTGTAGGCATAAGGATACTTTTCAGGATAAAAACTAGATTTTCCTTGCCAGGAGTCCCAACAGCCAGCAATATAAGCTTCAAAAAAAACCCAACAAGTTGCAATCTGTCCCCTGCTTGCATTAACATGGAGTGCTGTGGGCACAATTCACCACAGAAGAGTAGTGATAAACATGGAAATATCACAGCCTGCAAAATTATATTCTGAATGTGACTAGGAGAAATACATATTTTCCAGATGTGAAAGATTTACTAAGGTTCTGCTCGGAAGGATAACAGGTTAAAAGCATAGCAGCAGACAAGCTAAGGCTAAGGGTTCTTAAAATGTTATGCTACACCTTGAATAGATGAGATCCAATTTTTTAATACTAATCCAGAGATCAGCGTTGGCAACTTTTCATGTGTCTGAACTAATTCATTATAATAAACCAGTTCATCATAATATTTTTTTTAAAGTCAGTTATAAAAATATTTAACCATAAGATGAAAACCACTAAACAGCATCCTATAAATATGATGGAGTGACTGCACATAGAAAATTAACAGCTCTTTCATAAAAGAATTCAAAAAACTTAAAATTGCTGGAGTTATTTTAGAAACCTGCTGACATAGGTTACTGGCTACTGACTTGGTTGTCCCATTTGTCTGTATGATCTGCTGACTTCTCATTTGTTTTCTACATATTTGAGCTCTCTGACACATGTAGCAGCTCTGTGGTTTCATCTCAGTGAAACCTGATATTAAAAGTAGGCCACACCAAGCACGTGGAATTTGTGTTTCTCCACCATCACTAACAGGTACCTGTCTCCAGAAAGGCAGCCCACGCTGCAATCCATTAATAACATCAATGTGCCAGCTAAATCTTTGCCTGAAAATGAACTGTTTAAGAGAACACCAGAGAAGTGATCAGCATGGACTTGTAGGCCATCCAACTTCTGAGCAATTCACTCTTTCAGTGCTGTTGCAGTAGGTCTGCTTTGCTAACAATTTCTTGCATTTTAGAAGAAATGCAGATTGTCTCAGTCCCCACCTGCACCCTCACACCAAAAAAACATCAACAACATGGTTTTAAGAAGAATTTAGGAAATTTACCATGCCATAGTTTACCTGCTGGAGAGCACTGGGAGACTGTGCAGTGTTGTAGAAATTGCTCTGGCCAGGCTGTTGAACTTGCCCAGAGTACAGATTTGAAGCCTGGGTGAGCGTAGCTCTGGCCTAGGAAGAGCAAAAGACACTGTTACATTGAGAATACATAGGAGAGAAGTTTGGGGACAGCATGTTATGTTTTTCTGTATTTCAACCAGTACAGCAAAAACACAGCATAGGAAGCTGACAACCTGAAGGCTTCAGCTTGTGATAAAGCTCTCATTTACAAGTGGCAGAACAACCCTTTAAACGCCTACCACAAGAGAAATTAAACCTGAAGCTCCAATTAGTGACAGAAGTGCAAAGAGCCTTGTAGATTGGGGAACAATTCTCATTTCAAAGATTAGTTTCATAAAGGTACATTAGCATAAATGAACATTCTCTTTCAAAGAGTCTTAAGTTTCCAGCCACTTTGACGACCATACAGTTATCACAAAGTTGACTTGTCCCCAGTCTAAGCAATAATCGATTTATTATTGCATTATCCTTATCAAACTGCTGTAGAAGTTTTGCATTTTGGAGCATCTCCTACCTGGAGAATGTGCGTATCAATAAGCTGGGAGCCTCCCAGTCCTGAAGCCTGACCAAGCTGATGTTCATATAAGATGGGAATAGGCTGTGTATTAGAAGTCTGTTGAAATGCCAGGCTTGACTGGGCCTTAGCAAGCTCCTGGTGCTGCACTGCTGGGAAGTTGTGTAAGGCTGTACCAGACAGAACTACTGGTGATGGCTGAGACAAACCACTTTGCATAAAAGCTTGCTGGGATCTGCAAGAGATTAAAGTATTATACATAAAAATGCAGAGAGTGCTAAACAACAAGCCACAAAACATGGATTATATTCTTTAAACAGAAAAAGAACGCTTATCTCTATTGAACAGATTTTCACCTGAGAAAGGTAGGTTTTTCTATTTACTCTGCATACAGCAAAATAACAGATGCCACAGGAAGAAATGACTAGGCTTTTTATTTAAATGTTAAATTAGCTATTTAGATGTATGTACTAAATTAGTTTCTGCATAACTTAACTGTAACATACAGAAGCCACCAGTTCTTAGCTCCTGAAGCACCACAGGTGAGCAGTTCAACTTGATCATAAACTGCTTTGTTCTCTTCACATATCTCCACAGTCTAACTTTTAATCCAGGTTCAATCACTAGGCATTGACAATTGTAGATTCCAAATGACTGGCTTGTCTTCAAAATAGTAATACAGACAAGACACTGTACCTTTAAAGGCGTGGGAAGATTATTCATACCCTTGTGAACAGCACAACTCAAAACTCCATTAACATTGGGATTGTGCATGACTACATCAGCCAGAAGCATTTATTTAATCTACTCCAAAAGCTAGAGTGATTGTGTTTCTGCAACTAGCCAACTGTTGGCAACAACTTTTGACAGCTGTGGCACAAGCAATATTTGATCCAATGTCAGCCAAGCACAAAGGCAGGATACACACACAGTCAACTAAACCTGCTGTGGCTTCAGCCTTCTACACTGCAACAAGGTTTTCCCACAGTACATGCAAATCCTGTAATTGAATTTCCAAAGAAATTTTCTCAAAGTGAAACAAACAAAATTTGTCAGAATTATACCACTGTGAATCAGTTTTGATAAGTGCAAAAAATTCTGGAGATGCTTATGGTGGAAATTTGCCTGGCTATCAATTCATAAAATTACAGAATCATAGAATAACCAGGTTGGAAGAGACCCACCGGATCATCCAGTCCAACCATTCCTATCAAACACTAAACCATGACCCTCAGCACCTCGTCCACCCGTGCCTTAAACACCTCCGGGGAAGGTTAATCAACCACTTCCCTGGGCAGCCTGTTCCAGTGCCCAATGACCCTTTCTGTGAACATTTTTTTCCTAATGTCCAGCCTAAAGCTCCCCTGGTGGAGCTTGTGGCCATTCCCTCTTGTCCTGTCCCCTGTACTTGGGAGAAGAGGCCTCTCTACAACCTCCTTTCAGGTAGTTATAGAGAGCAATGAGGTCTCCTCTCAGCCTCCTCTTCTCCAGGCTAAACAACCCCAGCTCTCTCAGCCATTCCTCATAAGGCCTGTTCTCCAGTCCCTTCACCACCTTCGTTGCTCTTCTCTGGACTCGCTCCAGAGCCTCAACATCCTTCTTGTGGTGAGGGGCCCAGAACTGAACACAGTATTCAAGCAGCGGTCTCACCAGTGCCGAGTACAGAGGGAGAATAACCTCCCTGGACCTGCTGGTCATGCCATTTCTGATACAAGCCAGGATTCCAATGGCCTTCTTGGCCATCTGGGCACATTGCTGGCTCATGTTCAGTCAGCTGTCACCCAACACCTGCTGGTCCTTCTCCTCCAGGCAGCTTTCCAGCCAGGCTTCTCCTAGTCTGTAGCACTGCATAGGGTTGTTGTGCCTCAAGTGCAGGACCCGGCATTTGGCCTTGTTAAACCTCATGCCATTGGACTCTGCCCAGCGGTCCAGCCTGTTCAGGTCCCCTTGCAGAGCCTCCCGACCCTCCAGCAGATCGACACTTCCACCCAGCTTAGTGTCATCTGCAAACTTGCTAAGGGTGCACTTGATGTCTTCATCCAGGTCATTGATAAAGACATTGAACAGTGCTGGACCCAGCACTGAGCCCTGGGGAACCCCACTTGTAACTGGCCTCCAGCTGGATTTATCACCACTTCCCACCACTCTCTGGGCCCGGCCATTCAACCAGTTTTCCACTCAGGAGAGTGTGCGCCTATCCTGGCCAGAGGCTGACAGTTTCCGTAGCAGAATGCTGTGAGAAACTGTGTCAAAGGCTTTACTGAGGTCCAGGAAGACCACATCCACAGCCTTTCCCTCATCCAGTAGGAGGGTCACTTTGTCATAGAAGGCGATCGGGTTAGTTTGGCAAGACCTGCCTTTTGTAAACCCCTGTCAGTCTAACCTCAGTGCCAGGGAAAGTCATGGAACAGGTGATCTCGAGTGCTATCATGAAGCACATGCAAGAGAACTGGGTGATCAGGCCAAAGAAATTTGCATACGCTACCTACCTATAAGGTTGTAAGGAGGAGTTGAACAACTCTTGTGCTTGTGAAACAGCTGGTGCTGCTCCTAAACTCAGCTGAGCTTGATGCTGTCCTTGCAGAGGTGCATAGATGGGGATGGGGATTTGCTGAACTGAAGCAGGCTGCATAAGAAAGGAACCATTAAATATACAAATGCAAAAAGTCATGTAGAAAAGTTACAGGTAGATGTGTGCCAGGATTTCTATAACGTCAAAACCCAAGGCTGCATGCAGAGTATGTAATGCTCCCACTCAGGAAATTACTTTCAGTTGGATTTTACACTTTTTCTTGCAAGTCACCAATGGAGACTGAATGACTAAGATTTACACACAAAACAACTGCATAAAATTGCATGCACGTTTTGTACCACCAAAACTGAATAAATGTGTATTAACATGGCCACATAAACCCCTTCTGTGAATATGAACTTTTACATGAAGTATATTTGTAACTGAAAGCTTATTCTCTCAAATTCCATGATAAATGCTCTCATTCTTGTGAACAGCAGAGATCAAACACCACCCACATGCACCAAAATGAAATGGTAAGGGCAAGCATGACCCCATTTTTGCAGAGTGTTTAGTCCCACTCTCACCTGCCCTCATTAGCTCATTAGTAGATTTAAAGCCATTGGGGGGGGGGGAAGGAAAAAAGAAAACCCCAAATACCTGAGAAAGCCCTGGCTGAAAGCCTTGCTGTTGGGCCAGAGAAGGTGGTGCCAAACGTGCATGTTGGGTATTGAATAGATGACTTGTATCCATGTAAAATGCTGGGATTTGAGCTGCAGTACCTCAAGAAGAGCAATACAATTAGTACCTGATTCCAAACATCTCCCTGATAGAAAAGTCTTCATCAAGAGTTAGACATGCAACCACTGTCAGCACTTCTCAGTGTGACACCTACCAGTCAGGCTGGGAGAAGGAACAGAACTGAAGAGCTAAGTTACAAAACAGATTTGGTATCTTTTCCCAATTCTCCCCCAGAACCTATCAGTTTGCCTGGGCATCTTCAGAACCATGCAATTCTTGGGGAACAAGCAACAGAATCTGGCCAAAAAAGGCATTTGGGTGAAGGAAGGGGAAGAACATGCTATACCTGCCACGTAGTTTAGGTTAACTGCATGTAGGGCTTTCTTAAATAAAAACTGCTGTGATTCTTAACTATCGTAGCACTTTATGAAAGAAGTCAAGACTAAATCATTCTTGGTCTTAAAGAGCAATTTAAAATTCTGCATCAGAAAAATGGTACAACTAGAGATTCAAATCTACTTTTCTCAACAAGCTAACAACACAGCATTATCTTTATACTTATGGATAAACCTGCATATTTGGAGTAAGACATGATTAGTGAATATTTGCTTACAGAACACTCTCCATCCTTCTGCCTTTACCACAGATAAAATCAGAACTAAATTCAACTCTCCAGCTTCAGAACTCTAAAAAAAAGCAGACCGGTGGCTTCTCAGCCACAAACACTATTACCTGCTGCAGACTGAGACACGTAGACCTGTGGACTTTGCTGCTGCTGAGCAATGAGGGATGGCATGCAGCTCAGCTGGGAAAAGTGACTGGCAGAAGCTAGGCTGCTTGTCTGCAACTGTTGTGGTTTCACCTTACATATATTGGGAGGGTCTGAGGTGCTTGCAGTCTTTGTACTCAGTGAAGAGGTTGTGTATGTTCCAGCTCCTAGAAAGAGAAAAGCAAGTTATGTATCATAAAACAGCCAAAGATATTTCAAAGCCTCAATGATCAGTTTTGGGACAGCTAGGCAAGCATGTCACTACTAGTTAAGAACAAGAAAACCAAATGCAGCTGCTTCCATCGGTGTAAGATGGACAGGGAGGACAATTCTGCTAAGTTTACTATAGGAAGCAATGCAACCATAATACCTTCTCATAAACCCTTGTCAGGTACAGGAGCATACAAAAATACTGAAGTAGACATCTCAGTTATGCAATAAAACACTGCAACATACAGTGATTGTGACTCTTGACTGAAAGTCGAACTCCAAAAAGGCCCTTTCAAACTCTTCAGCTGAGATTTGGGCCTATGTGCTAACATTCCAAGTTGTGAAGATTTAATTTTTGTTCACTGAGAAGAACCAAGGTGGAAACCTGCACTGTTTCTAAAGAGCAGCTGGTCATTTACTCTGTCTAGTGTGAGGGGGTCTTGGTATGAGCTGTCAAAGCTTTTATTCCAAAAGCAAGAGCACAACTGAAAGTAAGACTGCAACTGTATATCAGAACTACCATGTCCTTCAATGATCTGCTTGCTTGCCTTCATTCAGCTGATCAAAATGAAACCAATCAGGTAGCCAATAGGAGAAATCTGCCTCTTCTTTCAAGCCCATATAAGCAGCATAGGCAAAGAGATGTTGTCATAATGTTCTTCTCAGCTGACATTAAGTGGAACAGAATAAATATCTCCTTGCTAACGAAAAAGAATTTGGGAAGCCACTGTTCATATCTGACATTATATACTATTATTATATACTATTATTATATACTATTATTATATACTATTATTATATACTATTATTATATACTATTATTATATACTATTATTATATACTATTATTATATACTATTATTATATACTATTATTATATACTATTATTATATACTATTATTATATACTATTATTATATACTATTATTATATACTAGCATTAAAACTTGTTAATTCTGCATTAAACTTAATTCCAAAGGGAATCTAACCTCTTGAAAACATAACCAAGGAACTATACAACAGGATACCACAATCTTGACATCTGGTACCTGACAGTGAAGTTGTTGGTGTAACTGAGGCCACAGGAATAGGAGGCATTGACGCACTAGAGAAAGAGCTGTAAGTACCACTGCTCGGCCCAGCGCTGCTGCTGCCACCACTGCTGCCACCAGCAATGGGAGATGCTGCTGAAGTCACTGGTGAACTCTTCTCTCCCATGTTTGGGGAGTTCTCCCATGCTTTGCGTGCAGACTCCATCTATTTAAAAGAAAACAAAATTTCCTCATCTATTAGGAAGTTTCAACCAGTCAAAACATCTTCCTCTTTTAACAGCTCTTTTAAAATCAGAAGGCAATTCAGGCTTCATGCGAGCCTCTTAAAAAAGACACCATAATCGTGCAACTCTGTTCATGCAAAAAGCAAACAGCATTAAGTTGGAGCCTCTTATCTGTTCCAACTGCACACGTGCACAGTTCATTATTTTAACATTCAATGTTCAAAAAAGAATCCATTCACACCAATTTGGCTTGGGTTTGTTTGACATGAACAGCAAAAGACACAATAAGCAAAATAAAGTTAAAAACTCCTCTAAGTACTTCCATGAAGTCCTTTACTTGCAGGTTATTTGGGACATTTAAAGGAAACAGACCTTTGCTTTCTTCATTAATCATCCACTTTGAGTGACCACCAAGATATCTAATGCACACTTTGGTAAACATGGTAATAGTCAAGTTTAGATTTCCAAAGCAACTGCTGTTCAAGAAGCAATCATGAGCTGACAGCTTGTGTGCACTGCTTTACGTTAATGCTAAAAATGCTTCACACTCCCCTACTTCCATAATAATTATGAGTCCTGCACAGCAAGGACAATGAAACTTCTATTTAAGTATTTTATGCACAGTTATCTTGCACCAAAATGGAAAGAACGATTGTTATTGGCTGTAGTGAAACAATCTAATTATTACTACACTGGACACACAATTACAAATCTGAACTGAGAATCCGAATTTTTGAGGGACTCCTGAAAAAGAAATATTAATGTTCAGACTAAACTCACTAGTATAAAGGCTCAAACACAGTCCAGGGATTCTCTACAATCTTCAGTTGTCCCCAGCTGAAGCAAAGATTTTGGTAGCAGAGCTGGATGCCGCAGACTGAAATTGGTCATCTGGCCAGGAGCTGTCTTTAATGATATGTGCGAAGAGGTAAACATATACTCACCAACAAACCCAGTCTCACTGTCTGGATTAACAGAGCTCCCTAAACTAGGGCTTTCTGTCTCTGAAAGTCGTAATTTCAACCTACCCTGTTTTACATGAGCTAGGCAATCTGGACAGATCCAACATGATGTACATTATTTATCTAGACACTTCACAAGAGATAAAGCAAAGCAATATTGAAGGAAGTGGGTAACAGGTGATCAACATGGAATGTGGAGTTCCCCGTGCCTCAAGAGAGGAAAGGAAGATGAGGAAAACTTTGCTACACATTAAACTGTTTGGAGGAAAGTCACCTGTTTTCATTTCTAATACAACCACTCGCAGTTTCTCTGCCACATTTTCCTCCAAACCAGTTCCAATTTGTGTCCTGTCTGCAAATTTAAAATGTTTTTTTTTGCTTAAAGTAGAGTACAGGCAAGACTACAGGCTCCTTTCTGAACACCACAGGCTCTGATAGGGAAGGTTAATGGTCTTGTGCTGCATTAATATTATTAGAAAGTAAAGAAGTACTGTGAATGTCTGAATAGAAAAGGTACAGAAGCTTCTACTACGTTCAACGTGGTTCATGATGTCCTGGGGAAGCTACCGATAAGAAAAGCTAAACTTTACATAGTATATTGTGTCTTTCATTTTCCAATTTGCAATAAAGAACATATAAGAGTCCTGAGTTTTCTAACAGCTTTGCTCCTAACAGCTCCTAACAATTCTACCTTCTTAATCCAGAAAAAAGATGCACAGGAGATTGTCACTCTAGGAGTGCCTACACAGCAACATCTACAGACCAAATACGAAGGAGCAAGAGACACTAAATGAAGTGAAGCTGGGGAAAGCACTGTAATCTCACTGCTTGCTCAGCTACGGGAAAAGGAGAGTACAAACTGGAGATGATGGTTGCCTGAGGCTTCTTCTCTTCACTGTTTACCCACTGGTGCTTTTGCAATAATGGACACTGCAATAATGGTCCAGTATGTATCACCCAAAACCCAACTGGAGATAAATATCAGAGTGCATATCCTTAAGTACGCCAAAGTTTAAGTGAACAGGAAAAAAGGTCAAAACATGTCAGAATCTGGATGAGATACCTACACAGGAATTTCAGATGGAAACTCAAAAGCTGGAAGAGGGCCAGGCAGCTCAGTTCGAGACTGCTTTGGATCTTTTGCTCAGTTCCTTACCTATGAACAGCCCTATCAGCTATGTCCTTCAGAGGATGTCTGCCTTCAAAAAGGTGTCTTTAGCAAAGCTACTCTAAGGAAACAAGAGATCTCAACAAGCCTTCCTCTACAAGAAGCCTGATCTGGCAGGACGTGTCCCTGCCCATGAAGATGGATTGGAATTAGATGATCTTTAAGGTCCCTTTGAACTCAAACCATTCTATGATTCTGTGATCTATCAAGGCAATAGTGGTTGAGTTCCCTCTCAAGTCTCCTCATAGACAGTGTTCTGCGACACAGACAGAGGAAAGAGAAGGTGAAAGGATTATTCTTACATGGAGGCAGAGCCTGGAGATTTTATTCTTTTAAAGGAAGGAAGGAAATGCTTTCCTCTTTGCTGCTGCAGAAGTACCTTCTAAAAGAAACAAAGATTATATTGAAGAGGACGACAAAGAGCAGCTCTGGTCTGTTTGGACCAAAGTCCTATTGTGAAAGTGAGGTATTTGCAATACAGAGGTAGAGCCCAGTGGCTGGAAGAGAGAAACTTATGCTCAAATCCCCTTTCATGCAGATTTTAATCAGTTCTTCACGGTAGCCTAAAAACATGGATCTTCAACACATTTTGTTAGCACACATCCAAGATCTACCGTCCTCTGAGCAAGCAATCAAAACCCCACACACCAGAAAAATAGAAAAACTGCAGGATGAATGAGACAAACACTGCAGCTTGCTCTAACTGAGCAGTGTCATATCCTTTGCAGCAGTGACATTCCTACCTGTATTGTATGTGAATCAGATATTCAACTGCTAAACAGTTAGAGATTGCTATTTTAGAAAATCCTTTCAGGCGGCAGAAAGTCAGATTGTGGTAAATTATCATACAGGAATGCAATAGAAAACCAGACTTTCATTAAATTACTTGCCCCTTTCCAGCCCTCTTTCCCCTTTTTGCTGGTCTATTGTTTTACAGTGATGTTACATTTTTTCAGGAAATGAAGTGTTAGCAAAAGGAAAGTAAAGATTTAACAAGAGATCATTAATAGAGTATCATCTGTAGAGAACATGAGCAAGCAGCTGTCAAACCATGCCAGTGAGACCGAAGATTCACTGGGACTGACAAGCAAGTTTCTTGAAAATGTTAGTTTTGCATCCAATCCCTAGTTCTGTTTCTTCTTTTAAAAATTTAGAGAAACTAAGTTCAAACGTCAGTCTTCCTTAATACTAGAAGTAGCAATAATATTTCTACTTGTTCAGTCACCTGCAGTCACAACCACAAAACAGATCTAGGATACCCCCAAAAAAGACCAAACAAGTCTACAGATACATCAGCAAAGCTAGAGCCCACTATGTTAGTGAGTTATACAATGCACACAGTCCAAGATCGAACAAGACAGAGAACTCCATTCAAAATACTCTACACAGGGGAGCAGAAACCAACAGAACATTATAACACAACAAAACGCATTCTGACTAGTTGATCAAACTGCCCTTCATATACACCAACACGCCACCTACATTCCTTATTTAGAACTTTAGCCATCCGACTCAAAAGCACACAATCGCTGCACCAAAATCTACAGCTAATCAGAAATCAAGCTCAGCTTACTAAGCAACTCCTTACAGCCTTGTATACCAAACCAGGCAACTTTAAGCTAAAATCCCCAAAAAACTGTCAGATTCTGATGGTTTGTCATGAACACTATGGTACAACGCTAAAATCCTAGGCTCTTTTTTTTCAGGGCAGTGGGAGCCAAGATTGGTTGAGATGCCAAGTGTTAATGCAAAATGGGGTTAGAGATTTATAATTTTAATGCATCCTTTGGTAGAGGCTTGTGTTTCAGCCATCCATTTATATGCAAAAGCAGTTCAGCAGAGGAAACAAAGGAAGGCTCTAAAAAAACGTTTCACTAGCAAGTTCTCCATTAACTTTTTTCCCCTGCATGCAAGAAAATGACCCTTAGAGGGATGTGGTACATACCTTGAGGGTGAGGTCGACGGTTGCGGGAGAAACTGGAGTTAGGCTGGAGCTCTGTTGTAGAGTCTCCCTCCTAGGGAGGGGAAGGGTGTGGGGCAGGGGCACCTGAAAGGCAGGCAACACACATCACATTCTAACTACATCTACTGCAAAAGCCCCAGAAAAGCAAAGCTCAAGCTTTAAGTGAGCTACAATTTCTTCAAGGCTTGAGCATTTGGCAGGGAGATTTTGATAAAATAAGGTGAAAATCTGGTAGGCAGGGAGAGGCCATTCAGCAAGTGATGAGATGCTTCTCATCTCTTTATGAAGCTGAAGACTAAAGTTCTAAAGTGTCCATGTCTTCTGCATAATCAAATACAAATTTTCTGCTTTGGGATTTACTTTAAAGTACCATTTCAGTTTACTGATATGCAAAAATTCTTCCCAAGCCAAATCTGGCCCCTTTTGTACCAACACAGTACATGGGGCTTTGTGACCTTGAGTTCTGAGATCTAGTTTCTAGGAAAAAAGGAAACCCTAAGCCTCCAAAGCCAGAGGACCATGAAACAAACCAAAACGGACTGCCATCCAATAATTGAGTTCAGTTAGCGTCTCTTCCAAAAGATGAAAGATGTCAAACTTAGGGAAATAAACTTGACATAATGCTATTGACTGTCTTTGTCTAAGAAAACAGATGTATTTCCTAACAGTTTTAAGTGAAATGTATAAGAAAATACTGCAGTTCTAACCATTTCCTTCTCCATTCAGAGCATAGCTAATGTGCTTCCACTGGATGAGATAAGGCTAATCCAAAAGAGACAAATATTGACGCTTTGAAACGGTTGATAGCACAGATCCTTTGTGGCCAGGAGCCCCCATGTCCTGTGTTGCAAAGCCAATTCCAACATGCCACAGGTGAGCACAGGCTAACATCATTAACACAAAAAGAATTCAGTCTTCCACACTAACCAAAGGCACAGACTACACCACCACCAGAAAATCCAGCAAGAGAGTTCATCTAGCTTCAAAACTGAATTCAAGGATGCTACAGTAAGCTGAAAAGCATTTATTTGATGGAATTCACAAGATATCTTCATAAAAAGCAGAGAGCCTACTGTGCAACTCTTCCCTCCCACAGTCAACAAGTGACTCAACTCTGAGCTAATTCTATTTCTGCTACTCAAACAACAAAAATCACAAGATCCAACCCGACACCCTAGCATATTAAAGACAAACCTGACTTCACTACAAGTCACAGCTCAGCTGGTCCTTCTCAATTGCTACACCACATTCACACAGCCAGGATCTCTGTCTTTGACGACTGCAAACACAGCTCTGTAGCAACTGAACAACCAAAAGCCTGCTGTCTACTTTCAGAAATCACCAAGCTGCTCCCTTCACATACAGCTGCTGTGATTTCAGGCTACAGTTCCAAATGCTTTGTTTGTAAAAGCCCCTTTTCAAACTCGCCTACTGAGCTTTGCTACTGATACCAGGTTCAAGTTGCACCTGCTGCTTAGAGCACGCTTTCTCCTTATGCCTATCCTTGCTTTTTTAGATATGTCCGTAGAATCATCTTCTCCACCTTCTGTACTCTTAAGTTGTTCAAAAGACAAGAAAATACCTGAAGAATTCCAGAACAGATAATAATCAAACTAAATGTCCTTCAGAGTAAGATTAATGGACAACACATAGCTAGTTAACACAAAAAACCACCCTAGTGACTTGTTGACTGAAGGCACTATTTTGTGCTTTAAAGAAATGTGAAAATACTTTCTTGTCTTCAAAGTCAAGATGATCACTGCAATAGACTTACGTTCGTCACCAAAGCCTCCTCCATTTTTGAACTGCTAGTAGCCACTGTGTTAGGATGAGAAGAAGGTGTAGTGTAGTCTGTTACAGACTCCTGTGAAGAAAAATAATGCCATTAAAATACCTCCCTTATCTAAATTAGATTTTAAGTTTCTTGGACAGATGTCAGCCTTTCTACAGGAGGAGTTCACTGAGCAACAGAAGATTAGAATTTCACATCATTTTTTTCTTAGAAGACATGACCAGCAATCCTTGCTGCTGAATTGCTACAGGGGTCAGAAGAATCCTTGGGAGAAGACAGTTTGCCTCAGGATCTCACAACGCACATCTGGAGATAAGCCAAAATACAGCCTGTAAAGCAAGAGCATACAGTGCCTGCCCTGGGCACTAGGCACTGTGATGGCATAACCAATTATGATTTGTCACCCAAGATGCTTCAGCCACCTGCGAGCATTTTTAGCTTCTTTTAAAATAAAATAAATACACTGGCTGAAAGCTTTCTGTAGCTTTAAATAAATACAGAATTTTCTTGGGTAAACCCAGGACAGGTAAGGCCTTCCAGACTAAAATGAACACTTGGGGATGGTTGCAATTTGCAAAACAATTATCTTTCAAGTCCCGTCTCTGAAAGTCAGAAGACTCAGTTTCTCTGGGTGAAGTAGTCTACCTCACAGTTTCTGCACTGAGCTGTGATTTCAAGAAACAGGCTGAAGTTTCCAGTCTACTCAGTCTTTCTTTGCAGCTTTTTTGTCACAGTTAAAGGGACTTCAACACGCACAGTGAACAAGGTCCACCCTCATGGACCTAGCTGTAGTCACTGACTACTGCAGTTGTAGGTACCAACTGCCTGATCAAGTGCCTCATTGATAACACCATCAGCTATCTAGAGAAGGACGTGCAAGGAACAAAAGAGGCACTGGTACTTCTGTAAAGCCCTGTTGAGTGTTGTTTTTTTTAGTTCTCAACACTGGAGATCTACTGAGAATATTCTGGACAGGCAAGTACATGTTACCAGAACCTGGCCCACAGACTGTTAGATAAATGGTGTGACCCTGAACTAGCCAAGAGCTACTCAATAGCAAGCACTGCCAACTGCAAAGTTTTATATATCTGAAGCCCAGAAAAGGCTCCATCATTTTTTATAGAATCAAGCACCAAGAAGCAATTGAAGGACAAATTAGCAGAACCATTGATGAGTGCCTGGACTTGAAAACACATTACAATTTTGAGGGCACAAACCACATAACGCTTGTCTAATTGCATCCAATGGTATGACAAGCTATTAAAAAAGTCCACACTCCATTTACTCCTCATCCCTATGGAAATGACTCCTAACAGAGTAATTAAAGCATCAAGACACCAACTGGCAGACAACAAAGGATCTTCTTTAAAAGGATGAGCTCATTTGCATAAAATGTCAGGACAAGCAGCTAAACCATTATGGGGTGAGAGGAAACAATGCACACACTGACTTGATTTTTGTGTTTACAAAGACAACAGGAACATTTTCCTGCATATATGTATTTCCTTTAGTTGTTAAACTGGTGAAATGAGATATACCATGTTTTGTTTCCCAACTACACGTTGTACTTTTTTATTTGATTCCAACAGGCAACCTTAATTTGGGTAGAACAAGGCAAGCACAGAACGCTGCTTTAATCACAAGGTCTTTCCAATAAAGTAATTAACTGGCTTATTTGTTTCCTAAGACGCTTGACTACACAAGAAAGCAGAAGTTTGGGTTTTTTTTTTTTTTTTTAATATAACATTATTAAAATTCCTTCAAGGTTTGGATGCAAATTTTATAGGGCCTCAGCACTAGAATTCCTTACAGAAGAAATAAGGTCAAGACTTGCTAGCTTTCTCACTTAGGAAATTTACAGCATGAAAATGCTTTTTGACTAGAATTAAAAACAAGCCATCCTGTCAGCTCTGGCATAGTTAGAAGTTTATGTGCAATGCTGAACCATGCTATAGGGATGAGTTACATGCTGAACATGCAGATAAAGCAATTCTTTAGCCATGAGAACACCACTCCGTAAACTGTAGGTTAACCACTATCCTCTGTTTACTGGTACATTAAGTCCAGGAATCATCAATTTAAACACAAAAGCTTACGAAGCAATTCTGTATAACTTTTACTGAAAAAACCCCCATCAATTAGTTTATTATAAAACACTAACAATAGCAAGATCAAAATGCTGTACATGCTTTTCTGGAGTTATCTACAAGTGATTTATATGCGAAGAAAAAGAACCGGCAAACTTCTTATAACTACCTACTTTGCCTCAAAAGAAAAGATCACAAAACCTGAAGTTACTTTATGAACAAAACGACAAGACAGACATTAGGGCCAACCTTGCTATAAAGGAACGGGGTAAAATGGGATTAATCTAGTTATTTGTTCCTCATTTACACAAATCACTCAAACCAGAGAGCTTGCCAGATACTCCAAATTTATTCTCAGTTACAGTCAGTGTCCTTTTAGGCATCATCTCCATAAGACACAGTTGTTATCAACTACCTGTACCAACATTTCATTGCTCCATCCACAACCAGGTACTGATCCCTCCTGCGATTTGAAAGCTCCAGAACTTTAAGAGGTGGTAGGGTGGGGGAAAAGGCAAGGGGTAATGTGTTCTACCCAATTGAGAGTTACGCATCAGGTTGCCCTTACTCCAAAGATACTGCAAAATTCAAAAGAAACAGCTACAATTGATTTGGAGCATGATGCTTTTGTTCTGAACTTATATGTCTCACCAGCATGAGTTGATTTATATTTACACGGTTTCTAAGGTAAAACAGTTTTCTGTGATTAAATGCACATGCTCATAAGATGTTTGGTTTGGGACAGATAGGGTATGCTCACAAAGCTTCTGCTTCTGAAGGAGGACACCTGGCTTGACTCTTACAGACCTTGAAATACCCACAAACACTACAGAAGGTGTGCCTTCCTGAAAGCTGAGCAGCAGTCTCTGAGAAGGACATTAAAGAGTGTCAGAAAAGAAATACTTTAGGTTTGCTGAAACTTCAACATTTGACATTCAGATGATAGACTAAAGATGTCATCACCTCCTCCCTCTCTAATGAGGCAATGAGAAGAGTACAAGGCAAGAGAAAGCAGCTGCAATACAATCATAGAAATCAGCACAGAAACTCCAGGGCAGGAGCAGTATTTGAAGCATTTTAAAAAGCAGCATGACTGGTTTATACCTGCAAAATCTAGACAAAGTGCATCTTCTCCAGTAAATCTGCAGGTTGTTGGTTCAACTTTTAAAGATCTAAATGTAAAATAGCACAATCCCTTACCCAGAAAACTTACTGATGCCCCTGGAACTACTCATGACAAAGGAATCCAAAAGTAAACCTGAACTGTTGAGACAGGAATATTTAGGCCTTTTATTGAATGCTGCTATTAGCAACCACCTTTCACTCTGGTCTTTCCTCCAGCAGACAAAGCTTGGCACTTCAACACTGTGGTAGTTCAAAGAACAATGGCAACCCATGTTCAACAAAGGCCAGAATGGCACAAAAATCCAGACTGCCCTTTTGAAGATCTCATACTTAAAAAAACTGCAGAGAGGAAACAGTGCTGCTTTTAGTAGAGCTACTCTATATTAAATTAGCCTGGAGTAACCAAAGACACGCTTTCTATTCTGCACATGGTTTAGAAGAAGCATCTCCTCGTATCTTGAGATCTGGTCACAGGAATTTGAAAGACAGGAGACACAAACAGCCTTCTTAAATACTTGAACACGCTGGTGTTTACAGCTCTGCACTTCCAATTCTGCATACAAAGACAGCCCTTTATCTGTTTCTGGTGCCATTCATACCTTCTTAGAAGACGATGAGAAATATCAGCACTGAATTTTCTTGTGTTTGCCATTCCACTCAAAAAATCAAGTTTGCAGCTACCATGACGAACACACATATCCTCTTTAAACTCTTGCTCTGTAACAAGACTTCACTGAGATGGCATCTCCTGCTTCTGCATCTTGGCAAAACCCAAAAATATCTTCCCTCCCTCTCTTCAAGTACAAGTGACAAAGGTAAACTGTGAGTGATCTGCATTCCAGATTATTCAACTACCAGTGTAACTTTTTCAGAGGATTGGTCTTGCTAAATGGTATCAGACTATTTCTGCTTAAGACTAGGAAGGGGAATACAAAGATAACACACAACAAACTTTAGTCTAAACTCAAAAATTGCTTTACAAACACACATGAAGCATTTTTTTCTACCAAAGCAGGTGTAACTGCTAGCTACTCAAACTGCATGGTATCTTTACATTCAAGAGATGACAACAACCATAACCCTTGCTAAAGACAATGCTGCCACAGCGAAGGCAGTTCCCACACAGAAGAGCCTCTCCCTGCTTGTTTTTCAGCCAGTGCCATCAGTGCACCTTAAATAAGAACTGAGATGCAGAACAATGAATCCTGACAGGATCCCATGGTGACAACTATGGTAAGTCCTCAGCATCCTGAAGGAGTACTGCAAGGGATACCTTGACAATATCCAAGCCAACAGGAGCAAACAGACAGACCCTTTAGGTAAACTGAACCAGCCTTATCAATGCTTTAGCACATTCTTTGTTTAGAGATTTCTTTGTTCACAGAACATCTAATTCACAGACTGAGGTCATCCACGCACAACCAACAATCACACATGCTGCTTCACTTCAGTTCCCTGCTGAATGTCAAGCACCCATCTTGCATATATCTTACATATTTGAGTTTACAGAATCTGCCTATACCTGGCTCCAGTGCCACTCTACACAGTAAGGCTCAGGACTGAGCTTTTACATTCATAAGGGAGCAAAAAGGTTTAAAACTCTCCAAGCTGATCTCTATGCAGGGGTACAGCAAACAGCATGTCTGTACTGCTTCTGGAGAACTGTTTAATTCCAGTAGTACTGATATGTTTTGTATATGCTATTTAGTGGGCTCTGTTGTCCAGGTAACTTTCACCAGTAGGCAAAACAAGTGCCAAGTAACATCATTGTAATCTATTTTACATAGAGTGCTCAGTAATTTGCCAATATTCTTCTTACCTTCGTGTTTGTTCCAAACTCAGGAGCAGACACAGATATCATCGTTCCTATTTCCGTGCTCAGTTTACTTGCTGCTTTGGTCTCCTTTGTAGTGACAGCTTCTGGACTTCTGACTGTGGTGGGAGATGGCTTCTCCTGTCCCTCAGACTCTCCCTGTTGGGCATCCTTCACCTTTCTGTTCTTTAAAGAACGCTCTTTCCCAATAGGACCAGGTTTATATTCTTTGTTTTCTACCGGACTCAAGTCTGGAAGCTAAGTTAGCATTAACTTGTCAGTTGTGTCTTTCCCACCATGTCCAATCCCACAAGAATATTCTAACATGCTTGAAACAACTTTGTTTAAACTTAAAAGCTCTCCTGAAGGAAAGCTTTTAAGAGCTTTGTCTAACAGAAAAATAATTGGAGATTAAGTTAGCGATAAACACATGAAATGCATTTATTTTAAATATTAAGCAGCTAAACCATCATTTTCAAGCAATAAACATTTTATGTGCAGTAGCAGAGTTCAAGTAAAGTAAGATCTAGTTAAAACCCACAGAAGAAAGCCAGTGTGACTCGCTTTACAAGAAAAGCACAAAAAAGTATAGAAGCCACAGGACTTCGTGTATACACAGGTTATTTTAATTTTCAGAGAATTGGAATTGTACAGGGTCTCAGGAAACCAGAAAAGAAGACCCTACCTTTAGTTGAAGATATTTCAATACATGTATATTGGCAGCATTTTTACTGAGGAACTGAGCACTTAGGAGATATCCAGAAAAAATAAAACACCTACGCACAAGTGTTTCCTTATATAGCAAACACCATGGCTAGAATAACTGCTGCAATTCAGTAGTTCCTTTTTGTGTAGCTGAATTAAAGCAGAACGAAGGGCCTCAGGGAACATGAATGCTCTGCTGTTTAAATATTCTTTCTGAATGAGACTACTCGGCCCACTTCGCTACAGAGCAGCACAAAAAATGCCTTGAAGGCAGTCCTTAAAATCTTATTCCTTAAACTCTGATAGTGGAAAGAATTGCCTCTATGAATTCAAACCAGCTGTTTCAGGAGTAGATTAAGACCCTTTACAATAAAATGCCTTTGGGCTTTGGAGAAGATGGAGTTTCCCATAAGGACCTGGTACCCTCGGGATGCCAGCGGACATTAGCTTTCAGAGGGAAGGAGGAAAAAGGCATCAGCAGATGCCTGAGATCTGCAATGCAGCAATTCAGAACATCAGAACCACCTCTCCCCAAGTATTTTTTTCTCTAACAGTTTAGAGAGGCAAAAATTCCTCCAGAATTCAGAAAAGTAAATTGCTTTGTTTCAACTTACATTGCCAATGTAATACCAACCTCAAAACCTGAATATAAGTTTGTATTTAGGCTTCATCACAAACAATATCACCATGGGGATGGCGGGTTTGTTGCCTTTTTTTTGTCATCAGGATAGCTAAAGGATTACAGCCCTCTCATTCAGAAGATGTTAATCTCCAGTGACTTTACCATTTAGTCACATATGGCTTTCAACAAAAGCTACAGGAGTCTTGATAGCTACAACCAAGCAGAAAAAGAGGAACTTTCCACACAGTGTAAAGCAGACTCTCTCTATATATTTATTCAACTTTGGATTTCTTTAAGTGAAGGGGCAGTTTTTGACACGCTGCTAATATATCTGAGATAGGAATTTCAAATGTGCTGGGTTAATACAATTCACCGGCAGTATTAGCTACTGCATATTTCTGGTACATATGGGGTTTGTATTTTGCAATCAAAACCATGAACCGCAACATACCATTGAGTGACTTGTGCAGCAGAAGCAAAATAGTTCTATACATGACTGCACTTTCATATTTCCACTTTTTTTTTTGAAAAAAAACCCAAAAAAACCTAAACAACCAACACAAAGAACCACCTGGTCTTCTAGAAAGACAGAGGGCTTTAACTAAATCAGGATCACTACTAAATCTAGAGGGACTGAAACAGCTGGTTCTGTAAGTCATCAGCCAAGATCATCTGCCATAAACATCTCTTTCTGTGTAAGGAGTAAGAAGCTGGTGCTCAGTGCTAGGGATAGACAGGTAAGAATGCACTTGAGGTAGAAATAACAGTATACTTTATAAATGTGAAAGGTCATTGAGTGTAAACTAAATGACAGGAGGAGAAAGTATTACTCCTCATGTGTAGTAACAATAGAAATACAAGATGATGATGATCAAATGAAGGCCCTAAATCTCTAGAGGGCAAGCAAAACACTAAGAAAAGTTTGTCCAGTCTTCCTAGATCGGCTGCAATAAATCATTATTCAGACATGTGCATGTGAATTTGAGACTTCAAATCAGAGGCTCTAATATTCCTCCCTTTCCTCAAAACACTACTTTTCCTGCAACTTGATGTATTACTCAATTTGCTAATCTCGCTACAGAGCTAAGCGGGGCATTACATATCATTTAGAGGGGATCCTGACAGGCATAGTGGCAAGAACTACTGAAACTGCATACACAATCAGGGCAAAACCAGAACACCCGATTCAAAATGGCTCTCAGTCTGAGCAAAGGAAGCTCAAGAGAAAAAAATCAAAAAAACCCAGTTGGAAAACAGAGACAAAACACTACCCAAATCTGTAATCCCACTCCTGCTGTAGTCACATTCCTTGTTCCAAAAACAGAACCAATGGACAAACTCTGCTGGGCTAGGCTGCTGTTTACTTATACCTGCTTCTTGAACTGAACTCCCCGTCTTCTCTCCAAGAACCAACTTGTTGACTGTATTAGAAAATACAAAAGGGAAGTTTAAAAGTTTTCAAGTTTAAAGATTGGTACTTAAAATATGACCTTTTACCTTTTGTGATTTGATGGGTCCAGCCCGAGGCTGTTTCTGTCTTTGCTCTTTTGGTTCTGGTAGCTTGTCAGTGGACTTCTCTGAAAGTACAGGGCCAACCTCATTGTCACTGCCACTGGAAGCAGGGGCTCCAAACTGTATAGTTTCTATACCAAGATCGACTCCACCTTCTTGCCCAGGCTTTGTTCCCTAGTTAAATGGCAAACATTCAGTGTATTTCAAAAGATTTCTAGATCTGTATTTTTGCCAGCTGTTCAGAAAAGAGCACAAAATATACTCAGCTGAAAGCCACTGAAAGAGTATGTTTACCTTCTACCAGTAAAAGCATTATTTGTTTGCAAGAGTAAACAATATATGAATGCACACTTCTCACAAGCCTAAGAGTAAGAAAAACTAAGGCAGTGAAGAAATACGTAAATAAGACCAACATGACAAACTGGTAGAGAAGAGGGACAAGTGCAATATTAAAATGTCTAGATTCAGGTTCAGAACATTCTCCTAAGAGTTCAACATTCAACTCGAGAGGAATAATCAGAAATTATGCAATCAAAAATCATCTCTCAAGAGAGTTAAGTCACATTCTAACAGTTCAAAACAATAAAGTCAAGACCAAAACAGGCCAAGCAAACAAAACCACAGGACTTGAAACATAAAATTTAGGGTTGTGAAAAAATTCATGGGGTAAGTAGAGCCAATATAGTTACAAAAAGCAGTAGGTGATTTCTATCTCTGATTTAAGAAGGGACACAAAAATAACTTTTTTTTTAATTTCACCAGGTTGGAAATTTAATTCCTTGGAGACAGCCTGTTTCTGTCTACCTTACTAACTGTAGACAAGTGTTCACATGCAAATCAGTCAATATTTTTAGTTCCAAAATGCACTAAACTATCAACATAATCTGTGAATGGCTGAGTTTTTATTAAGAGCAGTTTTTCTATGCTGCAATCATAAAAGCAACAGCTTATCTCCTGTGTTTCTGTATTATCTCCAGAGTTCATGGAATTCTACATATATTTGTTTAATATGTGAAGACCTGGAAAAAATAGATAATCTGTACCCAATCCCAATGAGATGTAATTTGGGTAAGCTTCGCATACAGCTGCCCTTCTTACCTCTGGAGATGTAGCTGAACCAAAAGATGTCAAAGGCTTGTTCCAAGCACTGACTGAAGGTGGCTGAGGTGGGCTAATGGGTCCCACTGACAATTAAGAAGAGAGAATTGCTAAATATGCATTTGAACAAAGTTATCGATTGATAATTAAACAACAGATGTCTTGATTAAATAAGGCTTAGTTAAGACATTTTTAACCAATTCAGCCATTAATATGCTACCTATTTAGCTGCTTTCATGTGGGGCAATCATCACATTTGGAAGCATGATCAATCCCAACTAAACATGGATTCCCGAAGCAAGTGGCAGCTGCTCATTCATAGTGAATGAAGAACATCACAGAAATGTAACAGTAGTGACTGCAAAAAACTCTTTTCAGAGGTATTCACAGGTTACAACTCTGCACTTGGGAATGCTGCCCTCTATTCCTTGTGCACAATACATTTGCAGAGAGCAATGAGACACCAGCAGAGAGGCCTGGCAACCACCATGCTTCAACTACAATGCTCGCCTCCCACCCCAAATTCAAAAGATGCTACTTACATTTCTTGGAGATGCTACTTACATTTCTTGGAGATGTCATTTAGAACAGCTGTAGGAGGCACCTTGTTTTCCCATAATTCACTTCCCAGACCATTGTGAGCCTGGGTGTTTTGCAGAACTTTGCCAGACACTGTGTATTCTGTGCTGGCTGTCCCTCCTGCAGCTTGGTTTTGTGGCTGAACGGAGGTCTGTGGCTGACCTGGAGTCTGCGTTGTACATGGAGGCTGTGCCTGAGCTTGTGCTTGAGCTTGTGCTTGCTGCACAGCTGCAGCTGCTGCCTGTTGCTGCTGCTTTTTCGCAAATCTAGGTGGAAGCTTGGAATTCTGACCTCGGCCTTTCTCACTTGATCCTTTTTTCGTCCAAACCTGTAAGCAGAAGTCAATTTTATTCTGACAGCTGACAGTTAGTATGGATGCCACTTGTACACTGTAGCAGCAAAAAGCAAAGCAATTAAACCTGACTTAAAGAAGTTTATTTTTTAGGGGCACGAACAACGATTTCTCATCCATTTCCTTCTTGAAATCAACTGATAAAGACGCAATGTCTATCACACTATGAAAAATGGTGATTTCAGTTTGCCAGTTCACTTGCCCGATAGTGCTCTATCAGGAAGTACAGAACCCTGTGAGGACTAAGTGAAAATTATTTTAATTTACTAATTCTGAACAACTCAGTATTAATACAACTATGTAGTTATATTTATAAGGTGAAAATATGGCTGCATTGGAAGGCAGATTCTGTTCACTTCACGGCATTCCTACTACTGCAAGGAGCAATTTCCCACTATAAAAGCTGGTCTTGTACCTGCACTGTTTGTTCTTCCTTCTTTCTGCGCTCCTCATCTTGCAAGCGTTTCTGTTGCTTCTTAGACACAACTTCTGTGAAACCATCATCATTCAAGTTAGATTGTGTATCTTCAACTACTGTCACTTCAGGGTGATCATCAATGATCACAACACCTACAGAAAAAGGAAAGGTATGGATCCTGCTGTTTTAACAGCTCCCAATGGAGCACACTAAACCAAAATCTGCTTTAGAGTGGAAGCTATTTCTCCCAGACACAGATGGTGGCCCTGATTAATGATAAGGTTCTGCTTGCCAAGCTGCTGAGCTTGAAGACAAGGAGTTAAACTTTAAGAACTCTTGAAGTTCCTGTACCATATTCTCCAGGAAATAAGAACTAAAACATAATAATGAATAATGAACAGCTTTCCTATATATTAGCTGTAAGCTTATCAGTGATAATCACTGTCTCTGCCTATGAAGGTTAAGCAAATTATTAGACTGTGGTGGAAAACAGCATGAATGACAGTTAAGATTAGATGACAGAACAAAGTTATTCTTATCTAAAAACACACAATGAGATTTGCCACCTTTCAGAGGCACACGTTAGATATAACAAAGGTAGCAATACTCAAGTACATAATTATTCTGGCATTTAAAAAAATAAATCACTTCTCCCCTTCTGCAAGTTTTCAAACATCTAGCTCTATGCAACAAACCTATCAGGATGACAAATTCTTGTTTGATTATCAATACATACTTGCATAATTATTAAGATCAAATTGAGACAAGGCATCCACTTTTTCCTTAGGCTTCTTTGGGCCAGTCTTAAGTTCTTCTCTCTTTTTGCCACTTGCATCCTTAGTGCTCTTTTGCCCTGCAGCCGTAACACCTCCATCCTCCTGATGTAAAGAGGTGGTGGTGGTGGTGGGATCAACACCAGGCACAGTTGTCATCTGCTCTTCAAATGGCCTAATTAGAGAGAAAAAAAAAAAAAAAAAAAAAGAGAGAAAACTAATGATCAGCCACAGAGAACACTCAGGAAGGAGCTAACAGTCTGATGCAGATCCCATTATAGGGTTCTATGTGTCCACTGTGCAACTTCTTAGTAGGCTCAAGGCTTCTACTTTCACCTCCTCAACAAGAAACAACAGCAAAAGCTCAAATCAATATCAAATGCCCAGCTGCTGAAAGGAATCACAGAAATAACAGCATAATTTTAAGGTCATCTCCAGCTTGGTCTATGTAGTTAGAGGTATCAAAGCTCAACAAGTATGCAGTTCGGTCTACTCCATCAGCAGTAAGGTCTTCCACAGAAACAAAATAAACCCTCAAAAACAAAGCAAACCAGACACTTACAGTATGCAATGCGAGCAAATAAAGGAGTACAATACACTTACTCCTCATGCTCACTCACCAAAAGCTATCTGAAGCCTTAACAGTCAGGTTTGCAGTATTTTGACTTTGCTGTGGAACCTGGCATACGCAATTTCTGCTTCAAAATCACCTCAAAGCAACAAAGGAGTTCTTAATAGTTTTATCTCAGAAGTTAAGGCACAGATCATGAGTTTTTAAGCCCAGGCAAAACCTGAACTTAGAATACAGAAACCTGCAAGCACAAGGGTCCTAGAGTACAGGGAAGGCAAACAAGAAAGAAATGTCTTTCCCTGCCTCACACTTACCAGACTACTGTGCACTGTGTATAGGAAACAGTGGGAAAATAGTAGCATCAAATATTTATCAAGTTTCAATCAAATTTAGCTATAAAGAAACAGAAGAGTAGTCTCACTGGCAAGCATGGCTCAATATGCTCGTCTAATTATCTAAAATGCAATGTAGCAATTTATCTAATAACTGCAAAAGTATTCAGGTTAACATTTCAGCTTTCATTTAGGTGTTAAGAAACATAGCTCAACTCAAAACAGCACTGCAGTTTTTTTAATTAGGCATTTTTAACACTGCATGTACAAGAATACGCTGCTCTCAGCTCCATGTTCCAAGTGCCTGTACACAAACAGGAAAGAAAGTACACAGCCAGAGGTGCATGTGTTTGTCCTACTCTCTTTTGCAACCTAAAATTACTTACAATTTTGAACAACCAGAGGACAACAGAACACCATACCTATGTGTGCTTCCTAACTGAAGCTGGTACTCACCCTCTTTTTCCAATTCTGGGTGGAGGACCACTCCGCCTTTCACTCCTAGGTCCTGAGAAGTTCCTCCCTGGTTTAGCTGGCCCATTGTTGCCACGTCGGTTTTGACGGTCTATTCCAGGCCGCTGACTAGAGAAACTTCTTTTGGCTATTTCCCTTTTTGGAGGTCCAGCATTTTCTCCTGCCTTTGCAGCCACCTGTGCTGCTATGTCTGCTGTTTTCTTCTCATCCCTTTCCCGCCTTTCATTGAAGTCACTGCTTTCTGAGGCTGTTTCCCACTCTTCATTTGCCTGGTCTGAAGAATTCTGGTTGGACAAATCTGGTGTCTTACTTCCCGACACATCTGGAGCTGTGCTGGAGGGCTCATTAACTGCATTGCTAACTGTGGTACTTGTTGATGAGCCGACTACCGCCTCATTTATCTTTGATGCAGCTTCTCTTTCTTTTAGGCGCCTAAAGCGTGGTGGTTTATCTTGCCTTGGAGGCCGTGCAGGCCTCTGTCTTCGTGGCCTCTCTCTATTTGGATCAAACTTTCTCTCAAATTTTGGAGGTCTCTTATCAACTGGTATTGGACCATAATGTTCATTTCTTCTTGGAGGCTCCTCATCATCAGGCTTAATGATCTCTGGCTGCCTAGGGTTCCACTGATTGTCTCTGTAGGCTGGTCTCCTTATCGTGGATGGACGTGGAGGACGCCCACTGGGATCCCTGCCACCACGTCTATACATTCCCCCTCTGCCTCGTCTAGAAGGCTCTCCTTTAGGAAGAAATCCTGGTTTGGGTTTGTTCTCATCATCTCTTATGTATGCTTTTTCTAGGGATCTGTTGTCTACTCTGATACTGCTTTCAGATTTGAAAGTTAGGGGTTTTGGAGGCTTCTTGCCATCAGCTCTCTCTTCTCTTTTTGGATGCTTGCCTTTGATTAGGCTGTCTTTGTCTGAAAGCAGCGTGTCACTCGCGCTTTCATGAACTTCACTGTCAGAATCTGTCTCTGAACCATGCTGCCGCCGACGTTTTGGGATTACTTCAAAGTCAGAACTCTCACTACGAGTTTCACTCTCTTCTCTTTGCCTAACAGGCCCTGAAGGCACATGGTCTGATCTAAGCTTAGGATCTCTGTAGTGTGGGTACTCTCTATTATGGCCTCTACTGCCCCGACCGCGTCCTCCATAAGAACCCCTGTAGCTACGACCTCTAGAATAATACTCCCCACGACCTCTGCCTCTGTATCCCTGCTCTGGGAACCAGTCTCTATCCCTTGCCTCTTTCCAGTATGTCCTAGGTGGTAAGCCAGGCTCTCTTTTTACTGGCCTCGTTTCCAAGCGTGGTTTCTCCACAACCTCTTTGCTAACCACCTTCTCAGTCTGCTTTTCTTCCTTCACTGCAGTAGCTGGCTGCTGAATGTGTGGCGTTGGCTGCTGCGCTGCTGGTAGAACAGGCAGCTGTTGCTGCACTGCAGGGGGAAGCTGTGGAGCACTGGGCTGGGCAGTCGGTAGCTGCTGCTGGACTGGAGGTGTGGGTGACTGAACCAGGGCTTTGGCTGCAGTCTCAGTTTGATTGCTCTCCTGGCTTGCAGGTGACAGAGCAGCATCCTGGGTGATCTTCTTAGCCAGAGGAACACTGCTAGAGCTGGATGTCTCTGGCTCTGTCTGAGGCAGTGGTGCTTGAGGCATTTCCTTTTTATCACTTTTTTCGGACTTGCTAGGTTTTTCACTAGCCATCTTTTCTCCTTCTTTCTCCTTCCTCTGCTCTCGCTCTTCTCTCTGTTCACGCTCTTCCTTCATATCTCTAAGCACGGGTTTTTTAATAGGACCTGATCTTCTTACTGGTCTATCACTGCCTTCATCTCTCCTGCAGTAACCTGGCCTAGGACCCCATCTTGTTTCAGACTTAGGTTTGAAAGTTTTTTCAGGTTTTGGTCCTTCTGATATTCTATTATTGATAAAAATTTCTTTTTTTGGTTTAATCTCAAGTCTCTCAATTGTCTCCTTTGCCTCAAGAGGCCTGTTATTTATTTTAGGGATATTTGTTGCTGGCTCATTTCTCTGGTCATCTGATTTTAGAGAGTGACTTGAACCATAGGAAATGCTTCTCTTTAGCGAAGAGTGACTTTCCACCACAGGCACCACCAATTCTTCTGGAGAGCTATGTGTAACTTTCTCATTCACTTCTTCAAAATTAACTGCAGTGTTGGGTGTGTCAGTTTGGAGAGGTTGTATATCTTCCAAAGGCCTGCTTGGGAACTTTTGCACCTCCACCTCTCCTGATTCTCTGAAAAAGTCTGTCTTTGGATGAGTGTCCAGCTGGTTGTGTTCTATAGGATAAGCAGCAGCAGGGACAGCAACTCGTTCTTGCTCCAAGTGTGCATCAGACCTAAGCAGTCAGCAATTAAGAATGTTAGTGTAGGGGGAAAGAAACCTGTACTCAAATATTCACTTAAATCTAATAATTTTCTGTTTCCATTAAGGATTAAATGTCAGTTCCAGGAAATAAAAGGTATTAATTTTCATGGTGGCTGCTAGTTGTAGAGGTGAATTTCGTTCTATCCTGATTAAGAGTTCAGTGTCAAATGCATAATTAGCTTCAGGAATCTATTGTTAATGGCTACACATGCAATTTTAAATTGAACCTCCAAATTAGCAGGCTAATATCAAAAGTACAATCCAGACAGCAGAACAGCACAAATAGTTTTGGGGTACTATTAAGACTCAGAGGAAGCCTTCCTGACCATTCGTTATGCAGCAAAGGTCAAAATTGACTGTCCTACTTCATACCACTTGTACTTAACACACAACTTTTGAAACTAGTATACATTGCTAGTATACAAAATATTGCAGCAATCATCATTCATCAAATTAGGTTAAGAACTCTAAAGAAGGGGTAAATTGTCTTTCAACACCATATAGTGGACACATCCTTTGTTTTATAGAACAGCACCAAGTATACCGCACCCCCACTGTCACAACTCATTTTGAAGTTTTGTGTAAAGAGGAGCTACAACTCAAGTCAATTTACACTTTACACTATGTTTTGCAATGTAAGTTACACAGCCAGGTGAGTAAGTACGTAAGGCCTGAGACATGACACGCAGAAGTACATTAACTCAACCTTACCTCAAATCATCAGCCTCTTCTAATACTTTGGGAGACGTAGATTGCTGAGGTTCTGCATGGGGGTAGGGGTCTGATCCCCACATCATGCGGGGCTCTGACAAAGGAACAGTGTGCTCTCTTGCTGAGCGAGCTAGGTGCTCAAATGAATCTGAACCAGTTGCTGATCCCTCTATCTGGTCTCTTCTCATCAGTGGTTTTGGAGTCATAATTCCTGTGACAGATTTAAGTTCCAGAATTGAAACAAGTTGAGCATTAGCAAAGAAACATACCTCAATACTAGCAAAGCATAATTAGGAGGTACTGAACACTATTTTCTCTCCTCTGATCTCCGTTGTTGAAATCAAATCTCTCTTCACTGTCAGTTGACAGGAGAATGACTATCAGTTGATAGAAGAATGACTAAATCCTACTCACCACTAGTGCCTTATGTACCAACAAAGGCAAAAGCTGCCTGCTTCCACTGCAATGTGAAGAATCAGGTCTGCAGACCTGTAAACATGGCCTGAACAGTTTCTGTTGTAACTTCTGAATGGCAAAAGGCAAGATGAGAATATGCACAGGAGCTTTATTTTACTCTACGAAGGATTTTGGGTCCTTCTTTTGGTAGCTTTTTAAAGAAATGCTACTGTTTTCCTTTTCCCTGTGTAGCTTGCTTTTCCTTGGTTCACTCCTTGCATCCATACGGGATATCCCTTCTCTTGCTCATTAGCTGGATTAGTATCTCAGTTACATTAGATGCCAGATTTGCATTATTTATGCACAATAGCTTTCCTAACTGCAAGTCAGATGGCCATTCTACAAATTAAAAGGACTTTTTAGTGCCAAGAATTTGAAAATACAAATTTAGTAAGACTTTAGGGGTGCTAACACATAACATAAGCCCAGAAAAATTTCATGTTTTTTTCAGTAAGCAATGTAGTACCAAATGCTAACATGTAATGAAACACAAACAGTAAATGTACTGTTTTTCTCAGTTCAGCCTAACTGATGCCAGCGTTAACATCCATAACAAAGCATGGCTTATGTTGATGCTCTGAATACATCCTAAACTGTCACTATTGTGCATGCAATATGAAAGTTGTGATTTTACTTTATAGTCAAAAATATGCATTGACTGTCATTTCTCCAGCATTACTAAGATCCATTTTGTTTCTAATGACAAAATGATTTAGTTTTCCTTTTAAAAAATACGGTATGGAAACCATACTGTGCTGCCAGATTTTACCAGGATGAATAGGAGGCATATCCATTGCAGGTCTTCCTGACATCATTCGTGGATCCATGTAAGACTGCATCATAATCCACCGTGGATCAAAGCCCATGGAAGCCAGATGCTGAGGATGTGGCTGCATGGGCTGGTAAAGGGGTCTGTGCTGGGGAGGTGGAACAGGGCCGCTGGAAGGCTGTGAGGGAGCAGACTGTGGAAGGACACCTTGCTGGTGTTGCTGCCACTGCTGCTGTTTCATTTGCTCCTGCATAACAGAAAATGGTATTACAAGACTTTTTGTTAAGATGAAGGCTTGGGCAGAATTCACACCACCCTTGTTTCCAAGTACAGTTATCTCCATAACACCAAGTATTCTGAAAATTAATCGCAAACATACATCAGGATGAACAAGAAGCAGCAGAAATGCAGACTAGACAATTAAAAATAGCTAGAGCTTAGCTGGTGTTCAGCTGAGGTACAGAACAACCTACACTTCATGTATATCATTAACGCAAACTGCTCTTCAGACCATAGGACACAAGTTCAAATTACATTTCAGTGTTTCAGAGCAAGGAAAAGCTGCAGAAAATCATCATCCGATTCCAGGTTTCACAGGCAATGCTCTACTGTCAGCAACTGATGCAAAAATTGCCACATTTAAAAGCCTCTCTTGCCTTCTGCTCATTCGCATGCTTTGCAAGGGACAGGAAGCATTTCAGGCACAGTAATTCCTGCCAGTATTATAGATGTTGTACATGCAGGAAACCAACAACAGGCTTTTAGAAACTCCTATGATTATGTTCTTATTCAGAACAGGGCAGAAGACATCATTCCCTTAATGAACTGGTTAGTTACCTGCTGCCTCTGAAATCTTGGTGGTAATGATTTCTGGAACTGTTTAGAATAGCCTGAGGAAACGGCAGGACGAGGCTGAGATCCTGAGTCTAGCTCACTCTCATGAGTCACCTGTGAAATTTCTTTCTCGTTCCGACCGCTGTCTTGGTGGGTGAAAACTGCTTGCTCTTCTGAAAAAAACAAAAACCCAAACCAATGACTAAACCACATACGGGAAACAAGTGAATCTTAAAACTGTGACAACTTCACCAAAATATCAAGACAGAGGATGTTCTAAAAATGAAAAGGATCTGCTTTCTCTAACCACAGTCTTGGTTTCCAAATCCGGTGAAGGCAAAAAAGTTAATAACAACCCCTCAAAACAGAATTGTTGTTATTGCATCTCCCATTGTTCCTTTTAAACTCAAATACACTGGGTAATCAACTGCTCACATTTAGGTTTTAACCATTATGTGATTTAAGTGCTGTATCAACACTACCATATTACATTTGAATCAGCTTTTTTATGAACTAAAGTTTGGTTTTACAATCGCTGTTTAAAGGATAACAAAATCTTATTAAGCATAGCCTAACAGTTCTCTTGTGGCATTCAACTACAGAAAATGCATCAAGTTAAAATGTGCTCTTTTGTGTCTACTTCTCTATGCTTGCTGAAAGAACAGAATAGCTAAAATAATTTACGCTGCTTCTCAGCAGCATGAGTTGCTGACTCTCTTTTAGGGAGAAAAGTAAGCCTAATTTCTTTGTGCATTCTTCAAAGCCCAGTCTTAATCAGAGAGCCTGATTTTTCCTTTAACATTCTGTTGAGTTGTGCAAACATGCCTAGCTGAAACAACAGTTAGCAGTTGTAATGTGTCGGGAAAACAAGTGGTCTAGATGCACTAGGTTAATAAAGCATGCAAATTAGACTCCTAGATTACAATTATGCTCTACAGTGCAGCTTTAAGACAGACAACTCCTACTTGCGTGCAGGCATACCTTTTTCTTCCTTGTTATTCCTGGTTTCACTTTCCTGTTTTTCTACTACATGTGTTGCCACAGCTTCCACAGGCTCAGGAGCCTCATGTGCTGGTTTCTCCTCTTCTTTCTCTTTCTCATTCTCCTTCTCTTCTGTCTCCACCTCCTTTTCTTTCTCTTTATCTCCTTCTTCCTCTTTTGCTTTGTCCAGTTTTTCTTTTTCTTCTTTTTCCTTCTCCCTTTCCCTCTCTTTTTCTTTTTCCTTTTCCCTTTCCCTCTCTTTTTCTCTTTCTCTCTCTCTCTCTTTTTCCCTCTCTCGTTCCCTTTCCCTCTCCCTCTCTCTTTCTCTCTCCCTCTCTCTCTCTTTCAGAGGGTCTTCCCGGGAAGGTTTAGTCACACAGCCAAATTTCTCATTTAGCCGTTTTAGCTTTTCAGCACAAGCTGCTTTTCGCTGTTCTTCCATTCTTCTTTCTTCCTCTTCCCGCCGCTTACGGGCTCTCTCAACTGCAGCAGATATCTCTGACTGCTGTCTTCTCCTCTGTTTCCAAATTTCATCTTCATCTGGTACTGGTTTAGGGGGAAAAGGTCCCTGCCTTCCAGGTCCTACCTGGCGATCAGGAGGAGGAGGGTGCTGCAATATTAGAATAAGTTAAGTCAAATTGAACATGGATTATATAAACAGCCACCTGAAATACTACATTTTAAGTGGGGTTTTTTTGACACATATTTGCACGGCACCTTTAAAAAGCAAGATCCAGAAAAAAAAGCAAGCCCCCACCTTTCTGTTCCAGTACAGATTCATGCAACCTGAGCTCACAAAGCAGAGGTAAAAACATCAGGCTCATGTGACTCCTCTACTCCACCACCAAGTGACAGCAAAGATGCCCAACATCTTTTGGATTTGATTACAGGCTGTTCTAAACCACAAAGACTCAGGGCAGATCTCAAAGTCCCCCAAGGAGACCAAAAAAAATAGCTCAGGATAATGAAGACTTTAAAAAAAGACTGCTGAAAATCAGAAAGAAACTATTACATACGCTTTTCATTTGGGACTTCATCCCCCATCTGCCTCAGCAGGCAGCCCTCCAGCACTATTCCCATGCCCCATCCTCTCTATTTCCCAAATGGAGCAAGAGAACTGAAAGCTCTTGCATTTCATTTGCCACTAACGAGATGAGGCTGCTTTACACAATCAGCAGCACAACTGTGTTGGGATGCCATTCTTACTGGCCCCAGGCACTACTACGATCATTTTACTTGTTAAAGAAAAGGCTTATTGCTATGTGAAGCATGTTTTTTACTTTTCTTAGTCCAAATCTTTCTACCACAGCATTAAAGAATTAACTAAAAGAAATAAGGACAATTCCAATCTTTCTTACCAGTGGTAGAACAGATTTTGGATGAAGAGTGGGACCACCTCTTTCATGTACAGAAGGCTGTGCTGGACCCCGATCCTATTGGATCAAACAATACCAGGGTTAAGCAACCTCATAACAATAGTCAAGTCAACAAATGTTTAATTTGTTATTTTCTACTGCTTCAAGATACTACACCTGGTGAACTATCTGCATATAATAAAAATTTGCATGCAAAACAAGGCAGTGTACATTTCCACTTTATGTATCAAGACCTAAACAATTTACTTTGAAATCAGAATGTGTAGATTTTTAGAGTTTGTCACTGCAATGTTTTTCCTCAGATCCAACGTAGCATCAAATCCTGAAAGATATGAACTTCGTATGTACAGAAAGTGCAAGAAAAGCCCAATTCAACATCCTTCACCTTCATTATTACTGATGTCAAGAGAAAAGATTTCTTGGAAATTTTCAGGCAAAGCCAACAGTAGCTTTTCCTGGGTAAAAAAAAGAAATAGGGCTCAAGCAGGCATAAGCTGAGGTGTTTGCCAGTCTTCCTCTACTAAAGGATAAACTAAAAAAACAAAACAGCCGAGTTGATGAATTCTACATGGTCTGTATAAAATCTATCTGCTGAAATGTGAGAAGTGAGCCAACACATCACTGCTAGGCTGCACTAAAGAAAGTGGGTCATGATACCAAAACACAACCCTCACAACCAGGACAAATGCGAGTACCAACTGGGTGCTACTTACTATGTGCCACTATAAAATACGATGTACACCAGAATAGCTTCATTCATCCTTACAGGAATGGACAGACAAAAGTATCGAGTTAAAGTTTGTCAGCTGAGTCACAGTAACTGACAAGTGTTCTCCTCCCCTCCAACTGAGGATTAGAACACACTAGATAAAGACATGTTATTTTTATTTTGTGACCAGAAGCAACTAAGTTGACTAAGCAGCACGCGATCAGTTACCACAGTTCGGATATGCAGTGGCTAATGCTTTCACTCATGTTCATAACCTTAATTGACCTGACGGTTTGAAAAGACACTCAAGTGAGACCTCTCCTAACAAGGCTGTTGCCAGAACAGCTGAAGAGAACACACAAACCTGATCAAGCTGAGAGCTTTTGCTGTAAGACCCTTTGGTTGCTGCTGTGGAAGCCTGGGTGGCAGACTTAGCATTTATCTGTTCTTCTGCTTCCTTCTGTCCATCAGTACTCTGCGAATCTTTTGTTGGTGTTTGTTCATCTCTACATGCAAAAAAAAAAAAAAAAAAAATTGGAAGATGTACTCCACATAGGTATTTGGTAATTTATCTTCTATCATCAATGTTCCTTAGCAAGGACAGTGAAGATAATTTCTACTACACATGCAGCTAACTGGAGTCTATGGGCAGCTATGGAATTTAATACAGTATTAAGTTACTGGAATAAGTACTATTGGAATGAATACTTGCACTAATTTAATTCAACCTTCCCCAAAGCTAAGATAGTTAAGTAGCATTCATACACAATCGGCAACAGCCAACTCACCCACTTTCCTTCTCTTTTTGACTACTTCCTTGCTCATCGTCATCACTGAAGTTCAACTGCTCAGTGTAATCTACTTCACTCTGAGCACCTGATGCATAAGCAAATATTCAATTAATCTTTCAGAAAGATTAAATGTAAAATAACAGAAATCATTAATCTGATATGTTTTACCTGCCCAGCCTTCATCAGCCTCAGCATCTAGATTATCAAATTTATCAAGTTCTTTAAGTTCACTGGCACTAAGAATGGATGGGCGCTCAATAGGTTCTGAACACCACGAAGGTGGCCCTCTTCCCCTTGGCCCTCTAGGAAAAAGAAACAAGGGGAAAAAAAATAGAGAGACAAACAAAGGCCACTGTTGTTATTTCTCTGCAAAATGACTAGATCAAAGGTCAACTTGTACCACAGTTATTTAAAGTATACAGTACTGTTCTCTCAAATACAGTATAAACGTGAACTATCATCAACAAGTGCAACTGCTGTAGTTCAGATAACTACTGCTACACCACCAGATGGTCCTCTATGGAAGAGAAAGATTAGATGCTAAAGCCTTGCAACCACACTTCACAAACAAACCAAATATGAGATGACAATATAAAACCATGTCTTGTAGCTTTCAAACAACACACTGCACAGTTGTTGTTTATTCATTTCAGTTATTTCTTTACACTTTTCATGCATTCTCACTGTTAAAAGTTCTATACCTTCTCCCTATTCCTACAATCAAGTTCACACAGTCATCCCCTTCCAGCCCTTTTGTCCTCTTCCTGATCCCAACCACAGATCACCTGTCAAAGTCTGTACAGTACTGCTCCATAATTCCTCCTGTATGTGCAAAGCCAACTTTAATTATGAAGAAATGCACAGAAAGGAGCAAAACCAATTTTACAATCCATTACTTTAATTGGAGAGCAGTAGAGTTGAGAACCAGGAATTGACTACTTTCATTATAACAATGGAAGAGTCCTTTTACAGGCAAAATATCAATTAAAGTTTCAACGGTGCCCCCACTGTGCAAAGTTTCTTACCTGCTGGCCTCAGAATTGGGAAATCTTGTTGGACCTTGCATGGAAGGAGGATATGCCATTCTAGGATACTGATTGAACAACTAAGAAAGGTTTAAAAAAAAAAAAAAAAAAAAGAGACATTTGTTAAAAAAATATCATTGCATTAAACATGCTGAACCATCAAAGGAATCACAATGGAAGAAAGCAGGATTCTTCACAAGATAATTTGCTTAATATTAGAAGTGTATAACATCAGGTCATCACGGTGGAGCGATTATGAGTATTAAATCAACTCCCTGACAAGTTCAAAGCCAGTGTAGCAGGAGTGGCAACAGGTAGCCACATCCTTTGAGGAGCTGGTTGCAATCGCACTCTTCAAATCGAGCTCCTATGTATTCCATGGAAGGAGAAAGGGGCAATCACACTAGCCAATAATCAATTCCTGTTGCTTAAAAACTTTTCATGTGACCATCACTTACATAAGGTGGCATCATTGCTTTGTACTGAGATGAGATAGGTGGTTGTTGCTGGCCATTCAGCTTGGGTTGAGGGAGCTGTGGTAACCGCACATCCCTCTTCTCTGCTGCCTTCTGGCCATCAGTTTGTTCTGCTGGTGTAGCATTACCATCTTCTTGCCCAAGTGCCTTAGCTTCTTGATCAGTTGGAGAGCTGGCCGAGTTGCTCTTATTACCACCTTCTCTCCAATTAGTAGCATCTGCATGGACAGAATCAGTACGAGAAAACACAAGAATAGACTTTATATTACAGATCTACAGTCACGCATAATTAAACCCACATTCTTCCATTTCAGTAAACCAGTAACCATATCTGGTACTAAAACAAGCAGTGGCCACTTGAGAAAACTGAGGCTGTTTTATAGTCCTCTTCAGCCCTACATCCAGCTGTATTCCTGAAGGGCAAGAGATAAATTTATAAATTTAGACTGCTCTAGTTGTCCTACTCTACCTCCCAAAACACAATGCAGTTTAGAAAGAATACCAATAATAGCACAGGAGAGAAAATAGTTTTAGCTGTGGTAAGTGGGCCACTGTTGACTCCATGGGAAGATGCTGTTAAGAGAAAGATCAAGCCTCTTATGCAGCAGAGGCCTATGATGAAACTTTCAAACAGCTCAAAATGACATATCCACACGTTATCTAAGTGAAGACAAACATCCAGAGTTTTGCTTGCACATCTGAGAAGGATGGAACAGAAGTGATGAGGGCTGTATTTCCAAGTGTGAACATCCAGCAAGATGTTCAAGAAAACTAATGGATTTTAAAGACCTATCACTTGTACCAGGTAGCCCATTAACTTAGGAGTTCCTGCCTGCAGATCATGGGTTGGTACAAAAAAAACCCAAATGTAAACTTAGCAGCAGTGCTCAGATCCAAGGGCACCAACAAAAATTCACAGACACGTACTGTAAACAATGTTTCTTTAGGGGCAAAACCTCTTTAAAGAGTATTAGGTTATGCTCCTAAGTATCCATTACAGTTCTTCCACTTTGCTGGGGAGAACAGCTGCTAAAGGGGCAGTACCTGCCAAGCTCATTATCTGTCTGCTGTCAGACCTGAAAGAAGGGTTTACTATAGCATGTACAGTGCTGACCAAAACTGTAACTGCCTGCAGGAAGCTGGAACACACACAGAGCTATTTCTCTAATTTGATGCTGGACATATCTTATTTCTCGAAAACTTATTCTTTACCTCAAAATCAAGCGAGGACTGGACAAGCATATTGCCTCAGACTGAAACAGATCAAGAAAAACTGATGCCTGTAACAGAAATGAGTTAAGAATTCTCTGAGAGGCCAAGCCCTCTAAAGCAGTGCACATTTTGTCTATCTCTGGCCCAACACAGCATCACCTACAGTGCAGGAAAGGATCCTTAGTCCATCAAACCTCATCAAAACTAAGTCTTTGTAGAAGAAAATCTTGTTTCTCACTAGCATCAGGCACAATCCCAAATGTCTCCTCATGAAAAGGATCTGGGGAAGCAATACACGTTTCTTCACCGAGATATACAGAACCAGTACTGTTAAGGTGGTTTCCGCTAGACCTTATCTCCAACAGCTGAAACAGATCAACTAGTCAGAGCACCTCAGCCATGAGCTAAAGATGCCTCAGCCTTTCAAATAGTCTTTTGGTATCCTGCAGATTATGCTTCCTATTCAGGATTTCTTAGGCTACTCTGAGTACTAACCATTTGGGGGCAACCCTATGATGACTTATTTCATTAGTTAACATTAGGAGATTTCTTTGAATACATATTTTAGCCGTTGCAACATCTTACAGCTGCAAGTAAGAAAATTCCAGGATTGTGCAAGTAACAAATGTTCCTCAGAGCACAAATGGAGTGCGGACTAGGTTGAAAAAATGGCAAGTGACCTGGATTAAGGACCCTATTTTCCACACATGAGGAGCACAGTCAAGCAGAAGAAAGCCCCAAAAAATGTTTCTTCAGTGCAGGAGCCCGTTGGTTAAAACAATCAGTACATCAATTTATTTTTCACAGGGTTCAAGTAATATTTTAGTAAACAGATTCCTCACAAATCCATGCAATCTCACAGAAATTTGTAGAATATACTTACTTTGTGGTCGCAAGTTGGGTCCTGATCCATGGGGTTCTTCAGGTGCATCTTTCTCTTTGCCTGATTTTTCCTGATCACCAGCTGCCGGCAGACTGGGAAACTCTTGCTGAAAATAACTATTTACTTGAATAGGTGGACCTACACAGATAGATATTCACAAAGTCACAACTTTCTGTAGTCAAAACAGTTCATAAGGGGATAAAAGCCTGTTTATCAGTTTACTGGTAACGATTCACAGAAGCGAAAAGCAATCCTGGCAAAGCGTTCACATTTGCTACCAAAACTGCTGGATTTACCAGGCCAGCTGTCCCACCTGTTGATGTTGAGAAAATCCAGAAACACTGGAGAGCAATAATAGACAACAGAACAAGACTTAACAAGACTTAAGTGCCTGAAGTTACTCAGCTCTTAACACTTCTTTCGCCTTCCTCCCAGACAAACATTCCCCTCATTTTATTCTACAGCTGTGGTGAACCCAGGAATACACAGTTATTGCAAAAGCTTTTAAGACAACTATTCTAATTACAGATGCTTCTTTGGGACTTTCAAAGGTCACAGCTTTTACATTATGCGAAAAGTATCAGAACTGTAGCATTACTTGATTTCTAAAGCCCTTAACATCATAATGCTGGACTAGGATTTAAAACTTCTGTTGCTCATGACAGGGAAGACAAATATATAGATTGTTCTCCTCTTTAGCAGGTTCTGTTAGCGCATACTGTTAATTAACTGCCCCCCATGGATACTGGCCTATTAGGTCAATGGCATTCCAGTACAATATCATTGATAACCTCACTGAGGGAAGACTTGCTGCAACAGCCCAAATAATGCCCTGTTCATGCACCATCTCTACTACTGGCTGGTATAAGTGACATCTCATTACACTATATTGATTACAGGGCAAACTTACAAAAAAGGATCTGAACATATGGCTCCCAAAACCCCCCAAACCCCATGATATTTTTTTTAGCTAACAGCTAGAAAAGCTTGTGTTCTCTCTGATCTGTGAAAGAATCCTTCGTAACAATAATACACAGGGATCTTGATATATTTTGTTTTAAGATTAAGAGTCAAGCACAGGATAGACTTCTTACTCTCCTTTGTAAAGGCTTAACACAAAACACAACTATTTATTCCCTGTGCCTACAAACTGCCCTGGAACCTTCATTTCAGCTTTACCTACCACAGATCATGTTAACTAGTTTTTGTCAATGGACACTGGACTCTCGATTTTCCCAAGCAGCTACATCCAACTACTTGATTAAGGGGACTCAAGAACTGCAGCCATAATAGTCAGCTGGTCTGCAAGACAAGGGAGCCTCTTCAGAGGTTCAACACTCCTAAGCTCTACAAATCTTTAAAGATGTTTTCTGCTCAAGTGTACACAGTGATAGCAACAATGTTTTAATTGGAAAATAAAAGTGATCAGCTTCACAGCACTAAAGCTACCAACCTGAAACAGCCAGCAGTTCTGAAAGAAGTTTAAGAATTCAAAGATGTTACAGTAGCAACTAACCCCTACTGTTAGTATGCAGAAGTTGAAAACACAAGCTGCCCCAACATTTTCAACTCCTTCCTCTTGACATGCCCACTACCAGCTCAGGGAAAGATACAGTCTCACCTCACTCAACTGAAGTCTTACAAGAACACGAGGCAATCAGCTGAATAACTGCTGGAACATCTACAAGGCATCTGGAAAAGCTACAAGTTCTACCAGCCAATTGCAGACCAGGAAAGCACGAGCACAACAAATGTATCCCAAATTTCAGGCTGAGGAAGATATCTAGCAGGTGATGCCAATTCACATTCTGTATTTCTTTTTGAAACAGCAAACCCACTCCTACATTAATTGAATTAAATGAGGGCACCATCTGGGCTTGGCACACAAGCTGCCATGGTAACTACAACTTAATTAGCTAAATGTATTTTGAAGCCACTATTTCCTGTGTCACAGAAATGATCTTATCAGCTTATGCAGAAAGACTGGTATGCAGATCACTCTGCATCAGTTTTAATTCCTCCCCCCCTCCTTTCTTTTTTCACTCTACAGAACACCCAGAAAAGCTTAAAGGAGAGTTCCTATATTTGACAACAAAGGTAACACTGAACATCAAAAACGGGAGCAAGAAGTGAAGAATCAAAAACTGTCACTTCTAACACTTACTGCAAAAAAAAAAAAAAAAAAAACACAACAAAATCATTAGATATGCTATGTTAAACTCCATTGAAATAGCTGAGAAGTTACCCCCATGCAATTCAGATTTTACTATTTTAAGATTTCTACACAGAAGAGAGCTCACTTCAACTTGAGAGCCAAAACTCTATTCTAAAGAAAGCTTGCAAGTCTCACATTTAAGAAGTAAAACATATTGTAGGTTATTTTTCATAATGGAGAGACAGGAATTCTAAGTAACCTCTCACTATACAGGCAATTAAAAAAAGACACTCCTGAAGATTTAGCACTGATCTTACACCTGTAACAAAAACACCTGAGCCAAGATTCACACTAATGGATATAGTTCTCTGTCCTTTCATACAATTAAATTAAAGAATCCCCCAAATCACATCTTTAATGCTCTTCCAAGAAAAAAACCCTACTTGAAACCAAAATAACCAAGGAACCTATAAAATACAAGGAAAAGTATTACTGTAGCAGATATTTACATAGAAGCGAGACTACAACATTTTGCACAAGATCATCCAAAATGATTAGAATGACTACCGTTACAGTTGCTCTTCCCTTGCCAAAACTGCATGCATTAACTACTGACTAAGAATTTCCCTCCTCACCACAGCCACACTCGAGATGTTACGCTGTCACCACCCCTGCTGGACCAATCCAACAGAGGTGACTCTGCCAGCCTTTAAAAGGCAGACAGACCTGCTGCCAAATCAGGTTGGAGCACATCTGAGTGATCGGGGCCTAGCTCACCTTCCAGCAAAGAAAGTTGCTTCCACAGCATTCGTAGTCCCAACTGGCCCAGTCAAGACACATACAGTTGCCGAGTCTGGGGGTCTCTCACTGCAGAGTTCATAGCCTGCTGGGCCAGCTGAGAACCCCTCTACCTTGAGCATCACTTACCATCTTGTCCACCTGGTTTGGTGTTGGCCCATGATTTGGCAACAGGAGCTGCTTCTGGAGGAGCAGGAACAGCAGGTTTTGGCTGTGTCTGTGGCACGTCTGCTGGCTGTCTGGAATTAAAAGGAAAAGAACTTGTAAAGAAAAGAGGGTAAGCACAGGATGAGACTGCCAGGATTATTACTGCAAAAAGTGAATGAAACTATGTAGCTAGGCTAGCTGTATAGAAGTTGTTAAAATAACAGTTAAAAACTGGATTAAGTTAGCTTATTCATTCAAGAGTAGATTTCCAGTTCTGAAATCCTCAACAGAAGACAGATATGGAACTGTTAGAACAGGCCCAGAGGAGGGCTACAAAATTATCAGAGCAATGGAGCACCTCTGCTATGAGGACAGGCTGAGAGAATTGGGGTTGTTCAGCCTGGAGAAGTCTCCAGGGAGAACTTACTGCACCTTTCTAGTACCTGAAGGCAGCTTAAAAGAAAGCTGAGGAAGGACTTTTTATAAGGGCATGGAGCGACAGGACAAGGGGGAATGGCTTTAAATTGGAAGGGGGAAGATTTAGATTAAACATTAGGAAGAAATTCTTCATGACAAGGGTGATGAGGCACTGGCATAGGTTGCCCAGAGAAGCTATGGCTGCCCCATCCTGGAGATTTTCAAGGCCAGGTTGGATGGGACTTTGACCAGCCTGGTCTGGTGGGAGGTGTCCCTGCCCATAGCAGGGGGATTAGAACTGGATGGGCTTTAAGGTTCCTCACACTCCAAATCACTCTATGATTCTATGAACAGAAATGGCTGGGCAGAAAATGCTGACAGTCATGAGCAGTTTTTTAACTTTTGAAGTAGCACACTGCACAATCAAACCCTGATCAATCTACAACCATGGAAGGGAATAATTTGGAATAATGTTCTCTTGTCTCAGGAGTTAAGACAGGAAAGCACTTAAAGACTGAGAGAAAGAAGGCAAATAAATGTCAAAACACAAAGTAGAAGAAACTGATAAGCAAAGCTCAGAATTGGAGCACAAAAGTTTAAGTCTATTAAGAACAAAGTCTCAGTTTCACCATCTTAACACTGAAGAGGAAGACAAACTTACTCGTACAATACAAAAACCCGGCATATTCATCAAGATCTTCCTAGTCTACACATTCAGTGCAATGTTTAACTTCTTTCAAGAATAGGTACTTCTGAAATCTGCCTATTCAAGTAACTTCAGACTCCAAAGCATTAGCATCTACCAGTCAAGATTTCCAGCTCAGTAGTACTCAATTTTTGATAAAACAGGAACTAAGGGGCAGATCCAGTAGTCTAGAACCACTTTATTATACCAGTAAAGAAAAATAGTGTGATATCACATCCATTAGCTTACAATAAACAATAATCAATGCTTTAAACAGATCCCAAAGTAAACTGAAATTTCTAAGGACTGCCATTGAGAAGTCAGCTCCCTCTGAGTCCTGCAGTGATCAGCCCAAAGCACTTCCTGAAAGTCTCAGAAATGATGTAGGAAAAAAGTAATTGCTAGGGGAAACCTACTGGCTTCTTACAAGGATAACTGAATGCAATTTTTATAATTTTGATTTGTTTCCAGGGATGACTGGAGTTCAAAAAAAAAAACCAGGTTCTCTTTAGTTCCCACTTAGCTATATTTTCTTAGAGTTGCACATTTTCCATAAGACTTTTGGAGAACTAGAATGTACACTCTACTTCATCACACAGAAGTGAAACAAGGAACAAGACTGTTAATAGTTTAGGTTTTGCAGCTCTACTCTGTTTCAAAGCCAAGCTCGTTCAGAATTTGATCCACCCAAATATTGCCCTGCAGGTATACCAGTTGATAAGGGAAAGAATTCAGGCTGGTTCTAGCTGCATTAATCAAAACAATACACAACAGACTGCACTATCCAGGAAAAGGGACTGAGGCAATACCCATAGGAGGAGCAACAACGTGAGAAAGCAGTGTTGGAATACTGAAGGACTTTCCCACGGAAAACAGCCATGGGAACAATCCCGCCTACGAGTTGATACACTAAAAAGTAACAAACCAAGGAGGACTGAGGAGTGGTACCTGTGAGAACTAAGGGAGTACAAGAAGGAGTAACTCCCTGATGTTGCAAAGAGAATTTTGACAAGTGTACCCGGTGGACAGGGAGGAATGGGATCCACTCTTTCTAAAGATGAAGAGGCAGTGGTGAAACTCCTCCAATAGACCCTCTCCAAGAGAGGGATTAAGTATGACAAGAATTGTCTAACTGAACTACTGAAATGGAGCAGAGATAGGGGACTTATTCCTGATGTTGGTTTGGTATTTCACCAGACCACTTGGAAAGGCATATGCACCCAACTATGGAACACTATTAGTGATGGGGGTGTGGAAGGAAAGAAGGCAGCTCAATTTGCTCCCTTATGGAAGTTAATATTCGAGACATTAAAAAGTGAGTGTATTGCTGCAGCCTCTGCTTTTGCTGCATTAAACTTGGGACCAGAGCCTGAAGAAGAGACTGAAACTCCCCAAGTGGAGAATAGTGAACAAGAATTACAAGGTCAAAAATATCTCTTAAGTGTTCCTATTAATCCTTTTAAAACCTATGAAGCACCTCCTGGACCTAAAGTTGTTGACAGTCAGACAAAAAGACATCGTTTTGTTGTGCCTAGCCCTGGGACTGTACCAAAAGCACTAACAGGGCAGGGAAAAAGTGGAAGTTGCTCTGTGAGCTTACCCACATCAAATAACGACAATACGGAAGTTACAGTGGCGGGACCCTCAGGAGGCGGTTTCAGTTCTGAGGTGCCGCTCCCCCCTCTCTCGGAGTCACTTGCTACAACATGCTCTAGTTCGCAAGCAAGCTCCCCTACTAGGGTTACAGAGGAGATAACTGATGACTTTATATGGATTCTAGTAAAAAGAATAGATCAACTTCAATGTTCTGAGGCAAAAACTGAGCCATCGAGGAGGCCATTAATGTTTCTTCAAAAGGGTCCGGATGAAAAGGATTCTAATACTGTGGTTCCTTTAATGTCTGTCTGTGAATTTCCACCCGTAGCTCCCTCAGTGCCACCCTATCCCGGTCCTACGCATCAGGGGGCGGTACCGACTAACTTATTCGCTACTCCTGTAAGAAACAGTACGGGGTTTCATCAAAAATGGAAGGGAATTATTAAAGATGCTATTGTAGAAGGGTCCTTTCTACCTGAAGCCTTCCTGTAGCTCCAGGTGGAGTGCAACAATGGGAAGCAATAGATTGGAAGCTACTGGAGAGGGCTTGTAATTCGGTTACTCAGTATGGTTTACATCACCAGATGACAAAACAAATTATACAGCATATATTTACTTCTGACACGTTGATTCCTAAGGATATAGATCAAATTATGTCTGTTTTGTTCACAACGATTGATTTTTGATAGGACTTGGCAAAAGGCAGCAGAAGCAAAAATGGCTACACCCATACAGCAGAATGATCCTCTTTTTGGTGTTTAATCACAGATGTTAATTGGTGCAGGACCTTTTGCTTCAGTAGATATGCAAGTTAAATTTAATAATGAAATATTGCGTTTGTCACAAGCATTAGCATTGCAAGCTCTTGCCAACATTCCCGACTCTGACTCCAAAAGACCTGATAAATTTGTAACTATAAAACAGGGTCAAACTGAGCCTTTTTCACACTTTGCTGATAGATTATATTTGGCCCTAGATCAACAACACGATTTGACCCCAGAAACGAAAGAAAATATGTTCAAATTATTGGCTTTTGAACATTGTAGCCCACAAACTCAAAGGCTACTGATCACTTTGCCTCAAGGATCATCAGTAGCTGATATGTTAGAACTAATGAATTGGAACGCTCAGGAGGCTAATGTTGCAGTGTTTGTGGCTGCTGTTTGTGAAGCAGTACAGCCGTTGATTGTTTCAGCTGGAAGTAGAATAAAGAAATGTTACAATTGTGGAAGACAGGGTCATTTTCAATCACAATGTTGAGCTCCAAAACAAGTTAAACGGTGTGATAATTGTAAAAGGAACAATCATACTACTGATGCATGCAGGAGGTTCAGGCAGGAAAACTCAAGACCAAGCGTGACAGCCCCTCATGCTGGGACAAAAATAGAGAGGACTTGGCCTGCGCAGATGCAAGCGGAGCCACCAAAAGTGACAACGCCAACGTCAGTCCTGAATCTGCAATCCAATCAAGCCGTATTACCTGTATTCCCTCTGCCACAACAGGGAGTGCCGGAGGGGACTTGGTAACCACAGTAGATGTCACTTTACTAGAGATTAAGGTATACTGAATTGATTCCAATGTAAAAGGTCCTTTGGGACAAGGACTTAGTGCTTTGTTAGCTGGGAGATCATCGACTACTTGTAAAGGTATATTTGTTCAATCCGGAATAATCGTTGCAGACTTTACTGGAGTTATTCAAATTATGGTTTTGACATTAACATCTCTTGTATTCATACCTGCAGGAAGCCACACTGCTCAATTAGTACCTTTTAGATCTTGTGTACCAGTGACAGGAGCTGATGATTGCAGCAATGGAAGTTTTGGTTCTACCGGACAACCACAAGTGTATCTTACCTTAGACATACATAAGGCAAAGCCAGAATATCAAATCGCAATGATAGCCAAAACTGGTGAAATTAAGAGAACAAAAAAGCTTGTTGACACCGGTGCTGATGTAACCATTATTTCAAAACAACAGTGGCCTTCTCACTGGCCTACGGTGTCGACTGCCACTGGTGTTTTTGGCGTAGGTGGCACTCAAGCCACACAAGTCAGTTCAGACCCCATATGTTTCCAATTCCCTGATGGTGCGCAAGTTAGTATCAGACGCTATGTCATGGAAGCTCCTATTACACTAATTGGGTGTGATATTCTTGGCCAGCTGCACACCATGTTGATCACACGTCCTTTTTAGGAATGGCCATTGATGGGCAGCCGCTTTTAAAAATCACCTGGAAATCTCAAACACCGATCTGGGTGGATCAATGGACATTGAAACAAGAACGGCTGCAAAACATTCAAGAGCTAGTGCAAGAACGGTTAAAAGCTGGACACATTGTCCCATCTACTAGCCCCTGGAACACTCCAATTTTTGCTATTCCAAAGAAAAGTGGAAAATGGAGGTTGTTACATGATTTACGTGCTATTCATCAGGTAATGAAAACAATAGGTGCACTTCGACCTGGTTTACCTTCCCCAGTCATGATTCCAGAACACTGGGAATTGTTAATTATTGATTTAAAGGATTGTTTCTTCACAATACCTTTATATCCAGAAGATGCTGAGAAATCTGCTTTTTCTGTACCATCTATTACTAAGGCACAGCCAGCTAAAACGTACCAGTGGGTAGTTTTACCTCAAGGTATGAAAAATACTCCTACAATGTGCCAAATATTCGTGGCGTGGGCATTAGAACCTTTTCAACAGCAAAATACTTTTCTAATAGTATATCACTACATGGATGATATACTCATTGCAGGAACAAACCTGTCAGAAATTAAGGTTTTGCCAATGATCACAAAACTTTTGGAAGAGCGAGATTAAAAATTCCTCCAGAAAAGGTGCAGTCGATGTCTCCATGGAAATATTTAGGATGGAGCATCAAGAATAGCACTGTTAGACCACAGAAAATTCAAATTACCACAGAAATCAAAACATTAAATGATGCTCAGAAGTTAATGGGAGACATTCAATGGGTTAGGCAAATCTGTGGGATCACAAATGATGATTTGCTGCCATTGATTCCTTTGTTTGCAATGTTAACAAGCGCTCTGGAGGAACATACCTTATCAGAAAAACAGAAAATTGCACTAGATGTTATAACACAAAAGATTGTTTAGCGCTACGCACAGAGAATTTGTCTTGAATTACCTGTTATACTTATTGTAATCAATAGTGGAGGTTCACAATTGTATCCTTTAGCACTTCTTTGTCAATGGGACACAAATAAACGAAATCCTTTGAGAATTTTGGAATGGGTTTTTCTACCACAGAAGACTGTAACTACTCGAGCTGAATTATTAGCACAATTAATTATTAAAGGAAGATCACGACTGCAGGAAATCATGGGTAGCGACCCACATACTATTGTTTTACCATTAACTCAGGACTATATGGATTGGTTATTGCGACATTCAGAAGCCCTTCAGGTCACTTTAGAAGACTTTATAGGACTCGAGTAACGTCTATGCTGCCCACAGGTTACTTCCTCTTATCCAAGACCAGAAAACAGAACAATTCCCTAGCCTATCAGAGGTTCCTGTCAATGGCTTGACTGTATTTACAGATGCTGGCAGGACATCAAAGCATGCTCTATGTACTTGGCAAAATAGCCACATTTGGGAACACCATGACATCCTAGAAGATCATAATGACACCCTGCAAACATTAGAGCTCTCCGCAGTAGTTTGGGCATGTAACAATTGGTCTCAAGAACCTTTAAATATTGTATCAGATTCATTATATGTGGTAGGAATTGTTAAACAAACAGAATGAGCAGTGATCAAGGAAATGAAAAATAAACGTTTATGTAAATGACTCTAACAATTGATACAAACTCTGGAATTGCAACAACATCCCTACTTTATCACTCATATACGTAGCCATCAAAGTGATTATGGGTTAGCAATTGGAAATAAGCATGCTGATAGCCTAGTTGCCCCTGCCCAGGCAGGGCCACCCCCTAACACTTTTGCTAGAGCACGGGACTCACATGCTCTTTCACATCAATCTGCAAAAATGTTGGTTCGTCAATTCAGCATACCATTCAACAATGCACAGGGCATCGTAAAATCCTGCACCAGCTGTCAAAAGATAGGATTTGGAATAGGTCTTGGTGTTAATCCCAAAGGATTGGAAAAACTGCAATTTTGGCAGATGGATGTCACCCGTGTTCCAGAGTTTGGGCGACAGAAACTTGTCCATGTTACCATTGATACCTTCTCTATGATTATTTGGGCAACTGCTCAAACTGGCGAGACAGCTAACCATGTTCAAAAGCACTTATTTGCTTGTTTTGCAATAATGGGTATTCCCCAAACAATCAAAACAGATAATGGTCCAGCATACGTATCACATCCAGTTCAGCAGTTCTATAACACATGGGGTATTAAACATGTCACTGGCATTCCTCATTCACCTACAGGGCAAGCAATAGTTGAGTGTGCTAATCAAACCCTGAAGCATCAGCTTCAAAAACAAAAAGAGAATCCTTAGGTCTTACAGAGAGATTACATAAAGCATTATATGTTTTAAAATTTTTGCGTTTAACAGGAACAAGAGAAGACCCCCCGATGATTATACATAGTAGTGCTTTGAAGTCTGGATGTCAGGAAGAAAACCAAAAAAATTTTAGTAGAATATAAAGACATCAGAATAGGTACATGGAAAGGACCGGCAAAGGTACAACTAACAGGCAGAGGATATATGCGTTTACTTACAGGGGAGGGCGTTTGATGGATTCCAGCAAAATGGGTCTGGCCTTGGAATGCAGATGCCGCAAATCAAGGAAGCAACTTGGATTAAGTATATTGCTAATGCTTGTTATGACCAGTCATGTTACAATTGCTATTTTCAGATGGATCCCCGACAAAACACGTGGGTAACACGGGCTAAACAGATAGGGCAGACAGATTTTTGTGTGTCTTTAGCAACACCAGGTGATCCATTTCGTATATGCTTAATCGGTTATCCTTTTGATGAATTTGATCCAAATTCTTCTTTCACCACATGGTATCATGTTACAAAATTTACATAAGCTTTTATCAAGTGGAATAGCTTACTACCCAAAAGACAAAATAACATGAATGCATAGTAACCAGAGGGCAATTGTGGCCTACTATTTTGGGTAGCATTAAACAGAAAATGTTTGTAGAGAATCTCTGGAACTTCACACGACTCCCTTTACAAGAACTAGATTTAATGTCTTCTTTACCTCCTTGGGAAATTTCTAGTATTTTGTCACTCCCTAAATGTAGCAGTATCAGGCCAGAGTTACAACCCCATAATGGCTCTGGACAATATCATTTAGAGATGCTATTCTTATAAAGAAAGAAAAAGAAAGGTCAGGTAGTTATTACATTGGATGGCAGAATGTTATGGGATTATCCCTGTGGCCAGAAGGGAACCAGAACATAGATATACACACAAACAGTAGTGTAATATTGCCACCAGGCTTGTTTTTAATCTGTGGAGATAGAGCTTGAAATGGCATTCCACATAAACCAGTGGGTGGGCCATGCTATATAGGTAGACTCACAATGTTCAGCCCATCCATGTGTCAACAGTACAGTTGGAGCAATCAAATTCTAAGTAAAAGGCAGAGACAAGAAATTAAGGAATTTGATGCCACTTGTGATGATAAAGTAGAATTTTGGTCTGAATCAGGTTTTAGTGCTCTTGCTTTATTTTTTCCACAAGCAGCAGCTAGGAGGAATAATAAAAAAGTAAGGCAACTTGCTTGCTGGTCACTAAAATAATATAATCTTACTTCACTTATAATCTCTGAGTTACTAACCGATGTAAATAGTATTTGCCACGCATTATTACAAAATTGAGCTGCTATTGATTTCTTGTTGTTAGCTCAAGGGCAGGGATGCGAAGAGTTTGAAGGAATGTGCTGTTTAAACCTTAGTGATCATTCCGAATCAATACATGAGCAGCTAAGTGATCTAAGAAACAATATGAAGAAAATTACTTATAATCATAACCCTTTTGATGATTGGTTGCAATTGTTTAACCTACCTGCTTGGCTAAAAGGGATTTTAAGACAAATCATTACTGTGATTATTGTGTCATTGATTATGATGATTGCCTTTACCTGCTTTTGGAAATGTATAATGACTGCAATTTCTAAGATCTTTCAGCAGGCCTGGATTGTTCAAAAACAAAAAGAGGGATCTGTTGGAATATTGAAGGGCTTTCCCATGGAAAACAGCGATGTGAACAATCTGGCCTACGAGTTGACATACTAAAAAGTAACAAACCAAGGAGGACTGAGGAGCGGTACCCGGGAGAATTAAGGGAGTAGAAGAACGAATAACTCCCTGATGTTGCATAGAGAAACTTTGGACCTGTGTATACGTGGCGTACGTGCAAAGCTGTTCAGCTAGCAATTATTCTTGCTGAAGACATACTATTAACTGTGGTACAGTATTGCTGGAATTTGTTGTTTTTTTTTCCCAGACAATCAATGTATGGATACATGATATTAACCAATGCTAAAGAAAAGATTTACATACCAGTCACGTGTACTATTGTCTTTTCTATAAAAGCTTCTGGTGCTCTGTAATAAATTGAACATTCGCTGATCATATTGATCTCTGCGTTTGATTCGTGATGCTCCCGCCAACAAAGCAGCAGAAAAATTTGTAATCACAGCGAACAACTGACTCACATGAGCTTCAGCTCAGTGATACAAGAACAAAAGCAAGCTAATATCAATATGTTATCTTACCCACAACACTTGTGAGAGGAATACCAAAACACTTTATGTGTTAACTGCAGCACTTAGAAGCACATTGAAATATTGGAGAAACATAGCAGTAGTTACAAAAATTGTCTGAAGAATGCATCAAATGCATTTAGATGGTCTGAATTGAGGAGAATTTACTCATGGCCTGAGCATACACCTACCTGTTTCTGGGAACCAGTCCCTTCCCCCAGTCAGTTTTGCTTTACGTGGTCTTTGAAGCCTTTATCAGAATAAGGCCTATCTTCCCAGGCCCTGCCCATCTCTAGTTTTGGGAAAGCTCGATAGAAATGGCACAGCAGAACAACCCAGATCTCACTGGTCACTTACTTTTCTTCTTCGTGTTGTTCTTGTTTTGAAGCCCATCCTGTGCCATCTTTAGGCACAATATTCACATTAGGGTCATTGCCTTTGTTCTCTGCTTTGAGACTGGGGAGGTTTGCTGGGGGAGGCATCCTCCTGGAAACAGCAACTTTTCCAAGACTCTGTAATCCATGACGTGCGGCAACTGCATGCCAAAACAGAAAGTACAAGTTAACAATCCTATTTAACAGGTAGCATTCACGCAGAGCTGCATAAATCAATAAACTTATTGTGCAACAAACTCAAAATTTAAGAGTACAATAAGAATTAGAAAATAAAAATTTTTTTCATAATTTAATAATAAAAAGGGACTTTTAAATACTTGGTTTGGGGAAACAACAGTACTTTCTGAACAGCCTCTGGGGTTAGCCTATTCTACAGATCAGAAAGGATATATGGCCCCACCTTTATTCATGATGCCCAGTGACAACAAGCTAAGAGGAGCTATTTAAAATGAGATGTCAATGTCTTAAAATCCTTTCACATGTTGTCAAGCACCATTCCCTTATACTTTTGGGGCTTAATGTACCTTGATGAGTCCATGAATATCCACATGGGTCCAGTAAATTTTTTTTGCTGCCAGTTCCAGTTGGCAGATGCTGCTCATGCAAAAACATTCCTACAAACTGCATTTACTCCAGACTACAATGAAAAAGCAACATGAAGCTAACTCACTACATGGGACATACAACCTACCAATCAACTCAGGTGAACAAGTACAAGATACTACCCTATCCATGTTGTACCATTACAAACATCTATTTCAACCATTCAGAATAATACTGTGGCAAACTTCAAGAAAGTTTGAACACACTTTCCCTCTTTCATCCCCTAATTTAGGCAAGTGAGTCAAATCAAACTGAAAGTCTTCACCCTCTTTCTCAGTTCAAGCAGTCATGAAAAAAATAGGCATATTCTGGCCTTAATCGAACCTTCAGTATTAGTTACACCCGGTGTTTGTCCACAAAACAGACAAAGTATCTGATCAGAAAGCGAGCACTGCCTTCTTGTTAACCAAACACCACCAGCATTGCAAATGTTTTCTGAAATACAGTAAGAAGCACAGCTGGGGAATGGCATATCATATGCTAATAACAAATGGAGACTGGAGCTATAAAACAGTGCTTGTTTACCTATATTCTACTTCCTACTGGACTCCAAATACTGTCACCCTGAACTTGATACTCTTATTTTCAGCTATCCCAAAACAGCAATCAAGATTGCCAGAATTCTTCCACTTAAACTGTTGTATAAAGCAGTTCAAAAATCTTCTTGTGGTGAAGTGATTGGATATTTTGTACTCTTAATTAGTACTACAGTAATGACGAAACAGAATGCAAAACTGAAGTCAGTTTACCCACCCGTGGTTTTCTGAGTTTCCAGTGACTTTCCCTTGTAAGTATTAAACAGACTGAGCGTTGCGTACTTTGTCTTCCCATCCTTTGCTTTTGTACTCTGGCCTGACTTTTCCGACATTTCGATGGAAACTCATCGAGTCTGGTACCTCCTGTTCACCTCTCAAAATTTGCCTGAAAAGAGAAACACCAGAAAAGAAAAACAATCTGGATGCAAGTCTATGCTTAAGACAGTTCTTAAAACAAAAGAGAACAGCATATTTAACAGTCTTGGCACTGTTTCATTTAAGCATACTTGAGATGCCACAGAATACATCAGCCCAAGAAACACTACATAATTTGAAAGTATTTCCATCTCCACAATGTTAATGTGTTGAAATCAGGTGAATCAGCATTTAAGTAATATAAAACTCTCTAAAAGCAGTAAGTATTGTCCATGATTCCCGCCCCCCCCACCCCACCTCCAAAACAATAGTATGCAAAGTTTCCACCAGCAGCTAGCTCCGGATAGGGGAAGCTCAATGACCTCATCCTCTCCTGCAGCCAAGCATGGACATACGATTAACTGTGGTACAGTATTCCTGGAATTTGTTGGGATTTATTTCCCAGTTCAATCATCTTGGCAGCTAGAGAAACTGAACACATTGGCTAAGAAATTTTCTTTATCAAAACTAGGAACACAGTATGTTCACACAGGGAAGGTGAACAAGGGCTATTAGAACAGATCATCACTCTCTTCCCTCCTTCCCCCAGAACAGTAGGCCTTAAGAAAAAGAACCCAGTAATTATCACTGATTTTAGAAGGATCTTGCTAGAGTTGCTGCTCATCATGAGGCAAGAACACAAGCGAGCATTCACTTAAACAGAACATTAAATAGTTGATTTATCTTAACACTCAGAGCCCCTGCTAGCCTCCTTACAATAACAAGGTTTTATATATTTCCATATGAATTTCAGAATAGTTATGTATGCTTTAATACTCATGTTTCATTCTGAAAGCGGACAGCAACAAGAAAGACAACCTGCTCAAACCCTCTGATGATCAAAACTCCCTGGTCACACTCAGAGCCTCAGAGGATCTTCAAGAGGAAACCTGATCCGCACACAAGGCACTTGTGTTTTTAAGAGTCTGCACAGACAAGCAATCTGAAGAATAAAGCACTTACTTGGTCATAACAGACATTAACCGGTGTCAAAAGATCAAGGAAGCTTCACTGACAGAGGAATTACAACATTCCCACCCTCCTCTGCGCCCTCTACCCCAATTTACAAGCTGGTATCAAAAAGATCAAGAAACGAAGATGTCAAATAACCTTGGGGTGATCCAGCTTCAGCAAGATTTGGGTCAGAAGCCATGCAGACTGTTGCAAAATGGACAGTCTTCAGTTTCATACGGAGCCACACAAATGGCTAAGAAACATCCTCCTCTCTTACAAAGCGAAAGCAACTCCCAGATTTTTTTGCCAAATGGGTCAGCATCAGGCCATTTCAACAGAAGGTGTTACACCAACAGCCACTCCTCATGTCATCCAAAACCATGAAAATCTGGATGGAAGCAGGGTGAACCCAGCCTCCACCAAGTGGGCCATGTAACCAAGACAGACTTTGCATATGGCTGTTATCTATCTAGAAAACTACAGACTGAGGCTGCAAGCTTTCCTGGGAAGCCACAGCTCACTAGTCCAACACCACTAACAGGCTTTCTGTTTTTTCTTTTCTTCTCTGCGTCTGACACAGGAATTTAGACAAGCTTATCTTCAAAGCTATCGGTCAAGTACATTTCTAGCAGGCATTCACTGTTCACCTATTATTATTCATGGTCACCCAACCACTTCCAGCTATTCTGGAGAGCTGGCTCCAGGCAGACTAGTTGGATTCTAAATCAGACATTAGTCCCTGCACTAGCCTTTTCTACAAAAGAGGCAGTTTATCTTAAGGCCTTCAGTAAAACATCTGTGATAATCTGACAGATTCCTTCCCTTCAATTCTCTGTTACTCACTGCTCCCAGACCTGAATTTATGATAGAGTCCACCACAATCATCCTGGAACATCAGAGGAGAAGGTATTGGGCAGATAATTGCCAAGAGCACATGAGTGGCAAACAAGCTTTCAGGTGTGCATATAACTGCGTCAAGCAATAAACTGTAATTACTTGACACCTAGCTATGCTAACATGCTCTTTCAAGTGAGAACTCACAATTTTAGTTTTCAGACCAAAACTCATCCCAGACACAGATTTTGTAAACAAGAAGTAGCTTCACAATGTTAAGGAATCTAGAAGTAGGGGCAAACAAAAAAAAAAAAGAGAGAAAATATGCCTCAGGTAACTTCCTGCCCCTCCAGTTCACAAAAGCAGCAAAGCTCTAACAGATCCAGGGAAAGCAGGAGAGCAGAAAGCAGTCTGAGGATGGTTTAAGCTAATGTTGTATTTTTGCCATACTTCTCAAAGCCTGTATCATGGGTAGAGATCAAACATGGAAAACACTACTCAACTCTCTTCTTTACAAATTAAGACAGAATTCATACTTGAACAACTCTTAATTGCAAGAATTGCTCCTGCTAGCACATTTGATAGCTTAAAGAACAGGAGGCAGTGATCATGTTCCCCAATAATGCTTTACGTTACATTTACAAAAATTGGTCTGCTTGTTAAAGTTGAGCTCTATGCCTTTTATAGTGTTAAATTCATACTGTTTGACAAGTTTTTCCAAAGTTATGCTACAATGAAAAAGAATACGGTAAATGGACTAAAATTGCACATTCCTCAGCAATCTAACTTACAGAAAACAAACTAAGCACTGCAAACTGTACTCTTAAATTAGGCCAGTCAATACATTCATATTTAACTAAGTTTGGATCTGATATTAGTTGCCAAAGAAGATACACTTGTAAAATTAGACCTTAAACCGGGTAGTCAAACCAGGGATGACAAATCCTCCTTCTGAAAAGCCCACCTGGCCCTCTTGCCAGGTCACACATTATAACTGTTGTTAGACGGTGCTTGTTTAAAGAGGTAATTGCATGGTTATGTGCCATATGAAATGTAATCTGCTCCAAAATATTTGTCTTTTCACTCAAACTTTGGTTGCATATATAGTATTCCTATAGCTGACCATTGGAATTATTCCCTCTGTAGCACCATCTACAAGGTGCTTTAACACAGCAAATGTTTAATCTGTGCATACAATAAGGTTGGCAAGTACTAATCTCACCAAATGATTCCCAATTTGCCCTAAAGTATCTCTTTTGTTATTGTCAGTAAGCTAGCTGTTAGTCTGAACTCTGTTACTCAGATTCTTAAAACTGAAGTGCTGCTGCCTCCTAGGTTTGGACTTGCTGCCGTACGAGTAAGAACAAGACAATGCTGTACACCTGAACAGTAGCAACACATAAAAGATGTCAGAACTACTTACCAGAAATAAATAATTACCATGACAGCACAGAGAAGGACAGGCAATGGTATAACCAATAATGGCAGCTGGCAGGGTTCACTGGACTATTAGTATATTTAAGCAAGTCAGCAGTTCATTCCAAATTACTACAGATACTATTACGCATAATTAGAGGCCACAATGCTCCCAAAATTCTGGAGCGAAGATTACCTTTCAGCTAACCTCATGTTACCAAATACTGACCTTCACTGCGGGCTTAAGGTTAAAATTATTACTGTAATTTCTGTACCAGACATTTTTCAGACTGCAATTGTTTAGCTTATTTAGATCCTACAACAAACTCAAAAGCACATGTACAGAAGTTAGCACAGTAAGTAGTTGCCACAGATTCTAGATATGCTGGTCTCTCTAAAGGAATATTTACTTGTATCTTGTTAGATGCTTACAGCTGCTAGAAAAGCTAACAATGCAATACATTCTAGACTGCAGAATCACATTTTAGAAATAATAAAACCTCAGCACCCACATACACAGCACACAGATTTCTTCCACTACGTTCCCAGCCCTCCTAATCCATTTCAGAATACTCCAAAATGACTTGTTTAGAATTTAGTGATACTGGTCAATATATGTGAAAACTTTGCATTGTGTTGCATCAAGAACAACCGCAGACTAGAAAACATCTTACCTCCACTTTGGAAAAAAGTTAATATATCTAACAAACCGTATGAAGTCTTATCTGGTTTCCTTTTTTCTCTTCCACCATGTCCATTTCAGTAATTTGCACTTTGATTACACATGTGAAAAGCAGTTTTACACACATGCAAGAACAGAAAAGCACCCTGTGTAAGCCACAGTAGTTTGTTGCTTTGGTGAACAAGTCCAAACAAGCAAGGAAAGGGGAAGAGAGTTGTGTAAAGGTTTGGGTAGAAAGTTAGCTTCTTCATCCACAAATTTTGGCAGGGACAAATCAAATCTTACTACTGCCAGGGGAAATAAGAGTATTCCCTATGTTACGGTTTTCCAATTAATATGTTTCTGTGTGTGTCTGAGGCTCAGCATGCACCATTCCTCATCTTTGGGAGAAATATTACTGTTCCCTGTATTTTTCTGGGCAACTCCCATCATATACAAATTTGTTGTTTGCATCCAGTTTTCTTAGAAGAGTTTTGCTTCCGGCACACTGAAGCATGTGGTTCTGGCATAGTGTTGGAACTAAATTATGCAACTGAAAAAAATGAAGCTTTTTTGCCACATACTCAATTGATGTTAGAGGCAGATGTTCCCAAAAATCAGTGTTATTCATTTCAAAAGAGCACTGCTCTCAAAACAGATAAACACTGTTCTCAGATAAAAAAAGGAATATTAATATTTTCTGCTAAAAAGGAAAGGTTACATTTCAATTGTAAGTCTAGTGTGTTTAGATTCTAGAACTTCACTGAAGAAGCTGCCTTCTAACTGTAAAATCTAAGCATAATCTGCAGGTAGATATTAAATTCTGAACACCTTCACACCCACGGTCTTCAGAAGAGACTAATTTAGATCATTTACAGACAAATAAAGCCAATTTAGAATAGAGAAGCATAGGATACTGGATTCTATGGACCTGGAACTCAAACAAGCTGCCTTCACACTTTATTTGTAAACAATCATCAAGGAACCTTGTTATCTTAAATGAACACTAAAAAATATTATGTAATTATTGAACACAGTTTTCACAGAGAAGGCTACACATTAATAACAAATGGAATTGCAGTTAAACATACTCACTTCAATAATTTTCCTGACACAGATGCTTATAAAGAGTGCACACTAACAATCTTTTACCAATACCTTATATTTATAACCTTCTAGTGACCAAAGACTCATTCCAGGACCAAGGTTTTCAAGCTGCATTTTTATTAAAAAAGGTTTGGCCATCTACCCTGCTCTTAAGAATTCTTAGTAGCAAAAGCACTAGTCATCTTTATATGTCAAAAAGCCTCAAATCCCTCCAGTAACATGAGTAGTAAAAGTCTGTTAAATCAAAGTGTCTAAGAAAACGCCTCTAAGGTCAGGATTTCCTTCCCCTAGTCCCAAGAGCAATTTGCAGCACAGTTCATTGTCAAGTAGGCTGTTGCTAAATAGGTTGAAAATTGCAGTAAAGATTTTGGGGACTTCTGAGCTCCTGTTTTGTGTAAGCTGGACACAACTTTATGACCTATAAGAACAGACACTCTACAGATCTGGGTAGATCTTCACAAATGGATTGTAGTGAGAAGAGCTATAATAAGTATTATTGCCTTAGAAAGCCAGGCTAATACACATCATATCCATTTTTCTTCCCCATCTCTAGATTTTGGGCTCACTAGCTTTCAGCAGAGCTCAAAAGAGGGTACATAATGCAAAGACTGCAGTCTATAAATTCTGTGAAGGTAGAAGGCTGAGAAGGAAAAGAAAACCCTTCTAATCACCATCTCCTTCACATCCATCACCTCAGAGGAAAAAATGCAGCAGAGACAAGTCCCACAGGACTAGACAATCTATAGAGGAATATTGTTAATGGTCACCAAGCACAAAAATCAAAATCAGTATTGTTCCTTAGAACCAAAGCACTGCCATGAAACTAAGCTGCAGCAAAGCAAGTTTTACTAATTCTACCAAATTACTCCCCATTAAAGCCTAAGAAAGTCTTTCTGAAACACTACCAAAACTATATATGTCAGGTGGAAAACAGATCATGACAGGAGAAAGCCATTTTAGGACATTATTCCCTAGATGCATCTTATAAAATGCAGTCTATGGATGCCAGAAATAAGTATCCACAAATACACCTGTATCAGTTTTAAGACACCTAATAGCAGTTTAAATATATCTGCTAAGCAATGAAACCCAACCAAAATTAGCCACCCACAAAAAAGCCTGTGCAGAAACTAACTTTACCACTAAGCATATATAAGTTTAAACAAGCAATCTATAGAGTGAGCAAATCTTTTGCTGCCTTACAAGAATTAGAAGGCAGCTTGTTGAATTGTCTCCTGTAAGAAACAACAGCCACCTAGAATATGGCCTTCCAAAAGGACAATCAGCAAACCATGGACATTCCAAGAAACCTAAGTAAGATTTTCTCAAGCCTAAAAGGCTATCCAGATAAGTTGTGGAGTCACCTACTTTGGTATTCAAACCTCCCTGAATGCAATTCTACGCAACCTGCTTGAGATGACCCTGCTTTAGCAGGGCTGTTGGACTGGATGAGCTCCAGGTCTCTTCCAACCCCAACCTGTAACTCTAATATTGCACTAACAGAAGTGACCGACATTTTTAAAACACAATTTTAGGACACATCCTGCAGCAGGAAAATATCAGAAGAGACTAAAATAATCTGTCGATTCTATTCTTCTTTTCCTCCCCCAGTGTGTTCTTAAGAACAAAAGGAAAAATGAGTAAAACCCACACAGATAAAAGGACAATAACCATGTAAACCTCAAATTTGTCTCTATCCACAGGTTTGAATATATATTTAAAAACATGTGCATGAATATTTCACTTAACATGCACAGAAATCGCATTCCTGTGGGACAGCCTTGCCAAAAGAAGCTTGATCCATAGGATCAACCACAATCAGGATGTTTTTTAAATGTGCCCACGTAACAAGGAATCAAAAAGCCACAGACAAGATAAACTCACACAGCCAATAAAGCTGTCAAAAATACTCTAAGTGTTTTCATGTGTCACACAGCTCCTTTCTTTCGCTCAAATTTCTGACACTGTTCATGAAATCTTCTTCTGAAGTGACCTCAGGTAACAGAGGTTATTGTCCCCTCTCCTCACAGGCAGAATGATGCCAGTTCAGCTAGTTAAGAACTCTGGGAAAAGAAAGGACAACTTTCATTTTTTTTTAGTTTGAGTACAATTTTTTGGATGTTTATATTCAGAGGATGGTATAAAGCTGCAATTACACAAATACCAAACATTATCTAATAACATTATTATTACTCCTATCCAGAGAGTAAATGCTTTCAATGGTTATGTCTTTCTTCCAAATTTTACACAAAGTGACCCAATTATGGTCTCCTACTTTCTACTATGCAAGAGAAGCTGTTCATCAACACACTCATACTTTTGCCTTTTACAAGGAAGGGAAGGGATAATACAGAGGGACTCAAACTGAAATTCAGCTACTCTTATGAGCAAAATCCTCAAATTAGGAAGTGCCTCCCTAAAAATTTTATTCTGTTCTCAAAGACTGTATAAGCAGAAGATGGCTAAAGGCTGTTCTGAAGGGACAAACTGGGAAGGAGGGGTGGAGGCATTGCCCTCTATCTCAGGAAAGTGATAGAATGTGAAGAGCTGTCATTGAAGAGTAAGCACAAACAGGTTGAAAGCTTGTGGGTCAGAATAAAAGACAGAGGAACCAACAGGAACCTTGTGGTTGGTGTACACTACAGGCCACCCAATCAAGGAGAGCCAACTGATGAAGTCGTCTTCTTCCAGCTACAGGAGGCTTCACGCTCGCAAACTCTCATCCTGCTTAGGGACTTCAACCCCTGACATATGCTGGAAAAGTAGCACAGCAAACTGTAGGCAATCCAGGAGATTCCTGGAGTGCATTGAAGATAATTTCTTGGTCCAGCTGATAGAGACCCCCACCTGAGGGGATGCAATACTGGATCTGATGGTGACCAATACAAATAAACTCATCAGTGACATTAGGATCGGAGGCAGCCTGGGCTGCAGTGACCACTGGAGTTCAAGGTCCAGAGGGATGTGGGACAGGCAAGGAGTATAGTCAGGACACTAAATTTCAGGAAAGCAGACTTCCAGCTCTTCAAGGAGTTACTCGGTAGGACCCCCTGGGACATGGTCTTCAGGGACAAGAGAGGAGAACAGAGCTGGCAAATATTTAAGAATGCTTTCCATAAAGTGCAAGAGAGCACTCAGTCCCCAGCTGTCAGGTAGGAATCAGACAGGAAAAGGAAGAGACCAGCGTGGCTGAGTCGAGACCTGTTGGTTAAACTCAAGAGGAGGGAACTGCACAGGCAGTGCAAGCAGGGACAGGTAACCTGGGACCTTTATAGGGACGCTGCCTGATTGTGTAGGGATGAGGTCAGGAAAGCCAAGGCACAGCTGGAGCTGAACTTGTCAAAGGAAGTGAAGAATAACAAGAAGGGCTTCTACAGGTATGTCAATCAGAAAAGGATAACGATTTGCATCAGTCTTCACTGATAACTGGTCTCCTCATCCTTCCTGGGTCATGCAACAACAAGATGGTGACAAGCGGGGCAAACCCCCTCCCACTATAGAGAAGGATCAGGTTCATGACCACCTGGGGAACTAGAACATACGTAAGTCTATGGGAACTGATGAGATGCATCCCAGAGTCCTGAGAGAATTGGCACATGTGGTTGCCAAGCCAATCTCCACAATATTTAAAAAGTCATGGCAATCAGGAGAAGTCCCTGGTAACTGGACGAAGGGTAATGTTGTCCCCTTTTTTAAAAAGGGTAGAAAAGATGACCCCAGGAACTACCAACCTGTCAGCCTCTGGAAGATCATAGAACAAATCCTCCTACAAGACATGCTAAAGCACATGAAGGACATGGAGGTGATTAATGGCAGCCAGCACGGCTTCACCAGAGGCAAATCCTGTATGACCAACTTAGTGGCTTTCTATGATGGGGTAACCGCAGCAGTGGACAAGGGTAAGCTGATGGATGTGATCTGTCTAGACTTCAGTAAAGCCTTTGACATAGTGCCACACAACATCCTTCTCTCTAAATTGGAGAGATATGGATTTGACGGGTGGACGGTATGGTGGATAAGAAACTCGCTGAATGGTATTTAGAGAGTAGTGGTCAATGGCTCAAAGTCCAGATGGAGATCTATGACAAGTGGTGTTCCTCAGGTGTCTGAACTGGGACCAGTGCTGTTTAATGTCTTCATTAGTGATACTGACAGCGATGAGTGCACCCTCAGCAAGTTTGCAGATGACACCAAGCTGAGTGGTGCAGTTGCCACACCAGAAGGATGGGATGTCATCCAGAGGGACCTGGACAGAGTGGAGAAGTGGGCCTGCAAGAACCTCATGAGGTACAACAAGGCTAAGTGCAAGGTCCTACACCAGGGCAAGCCCTGATTTCAGTACAGCATGGAGGATGACATGATTTGAGAACTGCCCTGCAGAGAAGGACTTGGGAGTGCTGGTTGATGAGAAGCTCCACATCAGCTGGCAACGTGCGTTTGCAGTCCAGAAGGCCAACTGTACCCTGAGCTGCATCAAAAGAAGGGTGGCCAGCAGGTTGAGGGAGGTAATTCTGCCTCTCTATTCCGCTTTTGCAACACTTTACCTAAAAAGTGTTGTGTCCAGTCCTAGAATCCTCAACATAAGAAGGATATGGAGCTGTTGGAACAGGCCCAGAGGAAGCTACAAAGATGATCCGAGGGCTGGAGCACCTCCCATATGAGGACAAGCTGAGAGAGTTGGGCCTGTTCAGCCTGGAGAAGAGAAGGCTCTGAGGAGATCTTATAGCAACCTTCCAGTACCTGAAAGGGGCCTACAAGAAAGCTGGGGGTGGACTGTTTACACAGGATTGCAGCGATAGGTCTAGGGGCAACGGGTATTAATTGGAGAGGGGCAGATTTAAACTAGACATGAGGAGAAATTTCTTCACTATGAGAGTGGTGAGGCACTGGAACAGGTTGCCCAGGGAAGCTGTGCATGCCCCATCCCTTGGGGGCCAGGTTGGATGGGGCCTTGGCAGGGGGGCTGGACCTAGATGATGTCTAAGGTTCCTTCCAAATCTAATTATTCTATGATTCCGATTCTATGTAATACCTCTGTCTACTTTAGCTTTATAATTACACTTATAAGTGCTCTTCCAGCTGTAGATTCTTCCATACTTGAGATATAAACCCATTACAAGAGGAGATTAAAATCTAAAATGTACAAAGAACTATCAATGAAACATTTAAAATATACAGTAAGTAGTACCTAAGACTGGCTACAAGAAGACATGTTATAAATTAATGAACAAAAAGCTGTAGCTTTGAGATGAACAAAGATAGCAGATTTTAAATGTTGTTAAGGTTCTAAAAGACAACAAAACAATTACTTAACTTTTTTAAAAGATTTTTTTCTTGTCTTTGTTAAGAGATGGCCATATACTTAAAGCAAGTTCTCTTGAAAATAAAAGGTTCTTTCCGAAGCCTTTCACAGAATTCTTTTCACTTCAATAGCATCCAACATCGGTCTTTAATTTCTTAGGTCAGGCAGAATAAGGTAGTAAAGAAATATCTCAAAAAATCCTCCTTACTTCTTTTCTAAGTAAAAAAACTGGATGGACAAAGCACCAGCACTACTTCTCTAACTGGAAGAGGCTCATCAGCTGAAATTAAGTTTCAGACTAACGCCATACTCTTTGAATCTATTTTACTATCTACCTCATGCTACAGTCAATAGGAACTTAGCTCCTTCACAGTGCAATTTGAGCTGAAGTTCCCACCTTGTGACTCAAATTAGCAGAGTGGCTAGTAACTTTTCACCAGTACTTTCACTGCTACCATTAAGAAATTCACCAGAAGTCAGCACATATTTAACTTTTACTTGGTAGCTACTAAGATATAAACAAGCTCAAGAGGTAGCACTGGGGCTAAAATTAGCAAGGAGGAGGTACATCACCCCAGAAAAGGAGACTTGAAGCAGCAGCTGCTCCCAACAGTGACTGAGGTCTGGAGTGCAGAGCCCTGCTAACCAGCAGAAGGTGAACAAGTGACCTAAAGGAAGCTCAGGACTGACTAGCAATCAAGCCCTGCACTTCTTTCCAAAGGGAAAAACACTTTCTCAGCCTACTGCACCCCTGTCATCACATTACAGTTTTCACTCTTTCTAGTCAGTTTTCTAGCACATGTATATACTTTGTAAAGGAAAGACAATAGCTGTGTATTTTAAAGAGAAGTTTACTATTAAAATAGAAATCAATTTTAAAAAGTATCAAAGTCAAGTGTTAAATCTGATCTAGTGGGATGTGGTTGGAACCAGATGACCTTTAAGGCCTCTTCCAACTCAAACTATTCTATGACTATGAAATTAAGAAACTCCTCGCAATGTATTTTCTCTCTCCAGCCTAAATACAGATGACAAATTAAGGATCCAAACCTCCCCTCCTTTGCTTGTCACATTGAATACTATATCCAGAATTTCTAAGAGCAGAATGTAATTCTTTGAATTATCAGAAGTTAGGCTATGAAAAACTGCACAAGTATTCGAGTTTTAACAAAAAAGCCTCTGATGTTGCCTAAAGCTTCCTAGTCATGAACATCATTAGACTTGTCACTGCACCTTCATGTTCCACCACTCATGCAAAGCCAGACAGACTCTCCTCAAACACCTAAAGTACAGCTTAGTAAATTCAGGATAACTTTTACTAAATTAAATACACATGCTCCCTAAAAACCATTCTGCTTAGAATATTTATATCACAATTCTGAACTGAAGACCCAACATCTGTCGTCTCCAACAGCCAGACCTTTAGGCACACAACACACTTACAGCAATCTCTCCTACACTTACTTTAGCATTGAAGTATCTGCAAGAAGTGAAATATATCATGTTCAGACTCAGCCTTAAGCCTCTAATCTTCTGTGAAATGAAGAAAAGATTACTAGCATCAAAGATCTAGACAGAAGTGACTTTAATTCGGCTTTTGAGTTTTTGAAAATTTACTTTGGTCACATTTTCAAACTTCTTCGCAACATGACGGATAGTTCTTCAGGTTACTATACTGACGGAATTTGCATACAACCAAAGAACAAAGAGCACGGACATAAAGGCTGCAGTTGTACACCATAGTTGCATGCATCACAGCTGCCATAAAATTATGAGAATCAAAAACCCTGTACACATGCCACTAGACAAAAGGCACTTGGGGTTCAGTGTTTACCCCAACTAAAATGGAATAGAATGCAAACAGAACGACCTTGTTATAAACATGCCAACCTCAACACTGATCTAGTATATCTTGCTTCTGTCCCTACAGCCAGAGTTTTGGAAGGCTGTGTTAGTCCCAGATACCTTCCCACTGATGACTGAAGTAAACATGGAGTCAGCTTTAAATAAACAGTTCTCTGTGTGTCTGCTGGCAAACTCCAATATCAATGACTGACAGGCTAGCAGAATGAGCTTACAATTCTTTTCAGAGCAACTCCCAGTTCAGGTTGAGGCAGAATAAAACAGCAATGCAAAGTGGATCTTGTTTCTCATCAATATATGAACAAAAGCTTCTGGAGCCTAGGAAGACTAAAATCTACATTATATGAGAAGAACAGTCATTAGACTAAAATTTCACCAGTGGGGTACAGTAATTGTATGAAACACACTACTGCTGTCACTGATATTACAAGCATCTAGTTCACTTATTCATTCATTCTACATAAATCAGACTAGCAGAAAGAAACTTAATATCACCACAAAGTAAAAATGACAAATATTAATAACTACTACTAACTGTACTGTATTAAAAGTATTCCTTCAAAAGTATATTTGGACAGCACCTTTGTCAGAAAGCTTTTTCTAAGATATTCCAGTAGACCGACAGCACATAGAATCATAGAATAGAATCGTAGAATAACCAGGTTGGAAGACACCATTCCTATGGTCCAACCATTCCTATCAAACACTAAACCATGCCCCTTAGTACCTTATCCACCCGTGCCTTAAACACCTCCAGGGAAGGTGAATCAACCACCTCCCTGGCTGGCCTGTTCCAGTGCCCAATGACCCTTTCTGTGAAAAAATTTTTCCTAATGTCCAGTCTAACTCCCCCCCTTACATGCCACATGTAAGCCAGAACTAGCACACCATAAAGCTAATGCACTAACACAACACAGTTTTTCCTGCCATGTTCCCATAATCCTCAAATATCAGAATAATTCTAATGTTTTGCAAATTATCAAATACATTTCAACTGAAAATGTATTTTTTTCTGAAAATAAGACCCAAAATTTCTTTGCAGTACACTTTTAAGGCAGATTACTTGATTCCTTCATAGTCTGACAATTTCTTTACAAAGCTTTTTTGTTTGTCACCAGGTATTACAGCAAAATTTTTGCAGATTTTTTATTTTCCAGTTTCATGCAGTTGGCTTTATTAATCTGTAAATTTTGAACTGTGACAGGAACTTTGAAGTGCTGGAAGGAAGCCAGGACCAGAAAAAAGTAAGAGTTTCTATACAATTAAAGATAGCATCATAATAAGATGCGTTCTCACTACTTCTGGGAACAGAACAATCTAAGTGCTTTCACCAAATTAGCTTTTCAACATGCAAATGCCAATTGAAATTTTCATTTTCAAGATTTGCAAAAGCATTTATTAAAGAAATTTCCATTATTTAGAATAATAAGAAAACTTCAAAGCTCTCAAAACTGAAACACTGCATATTTAAGAAAAAGATAAAGGAATAAATTAAGGCAAATGCTTGCAGAAACAAGCCATGTACCCACTATCCAAGTGCAGTATTCAAATAGTAGGTTGATGGGCAGTGTTTTACACTTGAATACAGAAAAATAACGTAACCTGTCTTACCTATAAGAATTCTTCTTTCAACTGAAAAAGCTACAACTACTCACTAGGCTTCTTAGGTCACTTTATTCTGACCACAGCTGTTCCCAGTAAGGACAGCTGTTCATGTTTAAGATCACAGATAGTCCTTTAGAAAAAAATTACAAACACACTTAGCATGCTGTCACAAGTACCACTTTGTTCCTTGCTTAACTGCATCATGTCATCCAGCAGAAGCCCAAAAAGGCAAAAATACTGGGATACCCACTGTCCCTGTGCACACAGAAAGTGACGTGGGAGTTTCCTTCTTAGTGGCATCCCGAGCAGCAGTTGCTCTGGCAAGCTGAGAACTGGGAAGAAAGCAGGAAGCGTGCAGTAGGGTTGCAAAAGAAGATACACAACTGATGACATAGAGTGATACTCACGCCTGTGCAAATGAGCCTGCTGAAAATACCCAAATGGTCAGCACTTCTCTGCACTTGTTACATTTAGATTTCATTGGTGGGTTTGAGGATGCAGTTGCAAAAATAAAGGAAACAGAATTGCTTGCACCCTACAGCAAAAAGGGTATGAGCAAGAAGCCTCCACATATTACTGGATTTTCTCTTAGTTCAAAACATACAGAATAACAGCGAGCTGTGTTTCCTTTGTGGCTGTGCCTCAGCAGATCTGACTCCAGCTGCAGCCTGAACAGCGCTCAGGATCTGTTCTGCAGGCAGTAGTCTGGGCTGAGGTACCAGAAACAACAGCTGAAGGATGTCAGTCAAAATATTTGGTGCAAAACACTTCCTTTTAGGAACCTGCTGAATCAATACGTACATAAAACAGACCAGATTCTGGACAGGTGAGCAGAAATTGCTGCCATTTAAAATTACTCATCTCTTGACTTTATTTTTTCCCTTTTGTTTTAATAATCTCACTGCAAAAAACCCTACACTTCATTACGAACTCTAAAACAATGCCATTTAAACTGGTGGCATATTTTCAATCCTTCCTACCCACCCCATGTTGAATAGGACAGTGGAAGAGGGCAGGATAGATTAAGAGACAAATGTAAAACCATTTTTTGCTGTGAATAATTCAAAGAATCTTTTCAAGAGTTCAACTTCCTGCTACTTTACCACAATTTCCAAGCCCCACTGTAATAATGAACATTTATTGATAAAAGAAGTTATGCTTAGTTTTATCACTCTTCCCAAGAAACCACAACTCACTTTGAGCAGTGGATTCCTCTCCACATCATACCTTTCTATATCTTTAAATTATCCCTGACCTCAACCACAAGTAATTTTTTATACAAAACTTGTTTTTTTCCAAAGCCCCTATTCACAGATCAACCCTTAAGTAACATAAATAGTTACAGCTTCCAGAATATTCTGGAAGCAAACAAGAACCACTCTAGGGCTACATCATTAAGGATTTTCATTCCTTTTCAGAACAGATGTGCCCAAATTAATTCCCTCTTCTCTAGCTATTTTTTCAACTTTCTTCTGTTCACCTTCTCAAGATACTTTTGTTCCAACCTGATGATGGAAGTACTCTTGTCAACAGTAGGAATCTACAAAATAAACATTTTTATACAGAGTTTTGCACAAACCTAGCAGGATGAAAAAACCTTTCAAAAAGTTAGCCTCATCAGCTACACGGTGAGCCAAGCTACCAGTTACCAGCTCCAAAACTTCCTTTGTCCAATAGTCAAATTCTATGTTGCCCATAACTCCTACCACATTCCTAATCTAATACATATACATGAAAAATACCCCACAATTTCTCCTGTGTATTAAGAGACATTATAGCATATTTGTTTTTACAGTTTTTGAAATACTCCCACTGTGATAGCGAGTACCAGCACTGCAAAACACACCAGGTTATAATACATCATTGACAAGCATCAATAAAAACCTTTACTCTTGTGCATAGAAATCCGGCAGAATTTGCTCCTTGGTCTGGTCCAGCTTGGAAAGCACTCACAGCCGCTCAAACCTCTTCCACCTACTGCCTGTTAACCTCTGGATCTCTAGTTACGTGTTTTTTCCCTGTGACTCACTAATTTCTTGGAACAGAAATGATCTCCTCCTTCACTGAAAGGATAAGCAGTGTGCAAGAGATGCAGCTACAAAAGCCACATTAACAACAGTTCTGGACAACACTGGCTTGCTACACTAATGGTCTGCTTTAGACTGGAATCTGTAATGTTGTGCTAAAAAAAAGAAAAAAAAAAAAGATGAGGTGCTAAATTAAAAAAGCCTTATCAGCATAGCCATCTTATGTACCTGCCTTTCAGCATTACAAAACCCATTTTCCATGGAAGTTACCTTGCAACTAACAGACGGCTACAAATTAAGTTTAACATCTTTAGTTGCTCTTAGTTCTATATTTATTCTGCTTAAAAAGAAAAAACAAACAAAAAAAAAAAGCCCTGAAAACCCATATGCCTTGACATTCTGCTTTCAAGATGCAGTAAGTAAATAAGTAATAATTAAGGAGAAGGACCTGGGGGTGTTGATTGACAGCCAACTGAACATGAGCCAGCAGTGTGCCCAGGTGGCCAAGAAGGCCAATGGCACCTTGCCTTGTACCAGAAACAGTGTGGCCAGAAGGTCCAGGGAGGTTATTCTGCCCCTGGACTCGGCACTGGTGAGACCACTCCTTGAATACTGCATTCAGTTCTGGGCTCCACGCCACAAGGATGTTTAGGCTCTGGAGCGTGCCCAGAGAAAAGTAACGAAGATGGTGAAGGGGCTGGAGAACAAGCCTTACGAGGAGTGGCTGAGGGAGCTTTGAGAAGAGGAGGCTGAGGAGTGACCTTATTGCTCTCTACAAGTACCTGAAAGGAGGTTGTAGAGAGGAGGGGGCTGGGCTCTTCTCCCAAGTGACAGGGCACAGGACAAGGGGGAATGGCCTCAAGCTCCATCAAGGGAGATTTAGGCTGGACATTAGGAAAGAAATTTTTCAGAGAAAGGGTCACTGGGCACTGGAACAGGCTGCCCAGGGTGGTGGCTGAGTCACCATCCCAGGAGGTATTTAAAAGATGGGCAGATGAGGTGCTCAGGAACATGGTTTAGTGACAGATAGGAATGCTTGGACTCGGTGATCCAAGTGGTCTTTTCCAACCTGGTGATTCTATGATTCTAAGGCTCAATATAGTATCAAAATAGTCAGGGAGAAACATTTCTTTTTCTGAAGTTAAGTGCCTATTACAAAAGCTCTGTCCATGCTGATAGCTTGGTCTGTGGCATGAAAAACATCTCCTAAGCAAAGCAACCTATATCACAAGCCAAAGGCAAGTTTTTCTTAGTAGAAGGCAGCTTCCCTATATTTACACACATTGGCAAGAAGAAATGTTATTGTTCCTCCTCACTAGAGCATCTCTGCTGTGTACCTATATATACACCTAGACCCACGTGTACTGGAAGTACCAACTGTCCCGAACACTATTATAAAACAAGCCAGTCCATACATACAATGCTTTATTGTTTTGCAAAATGAAACCACCAATGCATTGATCTAAATACAATAAAGTCCCACAGTGGAATATAAGGTGACTTTGAAATAGAAGAAATATTTAAGTCCTAAAGCATATAAAGTCTTAAATTGGGAGAAAATCATTGACTTCTCAAACAAAATGAGGATATTACTTCACTTCCACCTTAGGTGAAGATTCAAATGGTTCAAATAATGTTTCCTTTGCCAACAACTACTTAAACTACTACTCCCGCAAATATAAGTCTACAGTCATAATTTCAAAATAGAAGTTAAAATATTCAAACACTAAAATCTAGGAGTATTAAAGTCACATGCTTACAAAATATTGATTTTAAAATAAGCTGTAGCTATTTATGTGATTTAATGAGGGCAATCTGAAAAGGTTTCCTTTTCTAAGCAAAGAAAGTTTGATTTGCTATCTTAATCAGGAACTGCAGCAAAAAAATGGGCAACATACTCATCACTAGTTTTACTATGAAAAACCATCCGATACCTCCAAGCACAATGAGCCAAATCCTACATCCCAACTAACTAAAAATTGAGTAAAGCTGCCATTTCACCTAGGCATCATCTGTACACTGATTTAAAGAGATATTTAATAGACGACTCTTTTCGCAGTGAATAGGCACTGGGCAATGCTGCAGTTCACCAGGCACTACCCATGCATTAGATGCACCCGAATATTAATTGTAGCTATTCTTCTCTCCAGTGTAGTAAGCCCCTGAAAGCACAGCCCACATTAATTACAAATACATACTAGTTAAATTTTATCACCATCATACCTCGTATAGCAGATACATAATGTTGATACTTCACTGGTGAGACCGCTGTTAATCAAGACAGTGCCAGATACATAAAAACTTGAACAATATGAAGGATATACAGCTGCTCCTTTTAATATGTGTTCACAATCTGTAGTGGACTCGTTTGTTAGCATTTAGTTAGTATGTTATGTAATGGTTGAGGTATTTATAATAAAAACAGTATTTCTGTTAGCCTGTTCTTCATAGACATAAAAGCTGTCTTCATCTGATTTTTATTAGGACTTCGTCTTCTCTACTCTTCATGTGTTTTTTAAGACTTCTGTCCACTCAGTTTTTGTTTCAACAACACGCACACAGTAGTATTTCCTCCCATCTCCCATAACAAATCTCAGCTTCATTTTTACACCCGCTTTCACCCATGAGCAATATACTATGGGGTTTTGTGAAACCCATACCCCCCCCAAAGGAAGGCATGAAGCTAGGTGCAGAAAAAATTCCCTACAGAAGACGATCAACTGGTTCTACCAGTAAAACACCACTCGCAGTCCCAGCATTACAAGCCCAACATCCATCCCCAACTAGTGGAAAGGTGGTGCATTTTCAAGGCGGAGTTTTTTTCCCCCCCCCAAACCCTCCATTACTCTACACAGCCTCCGAAGACGCTCCACTCTTCTTCAAAAGAAAGAGAAAGAATATTTTTAATTTGCTTACATCTCCAATATGCTAAGGAGGTTTGTTCCTCTGCAGGAACTCCCTATGAAAGGGATTAATCCCCCTGCAAAAGCTACCTTTTTCTTTGTCTCCACATCTAAGCCTCTTATCCATGCCACCCTTATATGGTATTTAGACTGTATTTTCCACCCTGTCTCCACTTTCACATCACTCCCCTTAGTTAGCCTGGAAAAAATCCTGGAACAAAGGTCTTGCACTTTCAGTAGCCTAGGACATCTATGTCTGAAGTCAACTCCATACAACATACTCTTTTGACCTACATTCCTTCTCTTTACAGACATACAGCACTCGTTCAGACAGAACAAAACCTAAGTGTGCTCCCTTCTGAACTGCAGCCTTTTCCTTGCTCTTCCTGTCCTGTTTCACTTTCCCTAGTAGACTTCAGGATGTAGAGAAAAAGGACCTACAGAAGGTGCACACCATAAATCTGTACCATTGAACAAGGTCCCCAGTAAGCAAGGTAAAGCTTCAGTTTGATGTAACTTTTTTTTCAGAAGCTGCACTACAAAAAGCCAAGGTTTCTATTCTGAAGTCTACATGACAGTAAAGAAATTATCAATTGCTATTAAACTGCAAAGAGACAGAATATTTTCATTAGCAAAACCCACAGAAATTATTGCATACAGATTTTATAAGCTATTATTTACCAAAGCAATTCTCTCTGCAGGAAACACATATTAAGGCAGAGTTTTTGGCAACAAGGACATGCACAGAGGCCATAATCCTGGCCTTCAAACACAAGCACTAGCCTATCCAGTTCTCACCTCAGTTTAAGCAGCCACCTTTTAAGCACACACCTCCACCAAAGCAGTCATACTCCCCAGTCACCAAACAACACTGAGGCACAAATTGCCTTTTCCCTCTATACAGAAAGTTCAAAGAACTCCCAAAACTTTCAGACTCCTTAGTCCCAAGGAGACTGTGGCACAGTTGCACTAAACACCCTAAAACTAGCTTTGAAGGAAAAGTCTCTAGACTATGTAATTAAAAAAAAAAATCGACAGTCATTCAGGTCCTGGCAGTCTGTACTAGACGGTAATCCTTTTGTTTCTCATTGATGGACAAATGAGATCATGTCCTGTTTCCTCCCCACCGCTAAAAGCAGTTTCTTGTCTGAGCAGAGCTCTTAAGACCAGACAATAGGCACGCCTGATGCCTCGCTGCAGAAGAAACAAAGCTATTAAAAATACAGTTCTGTTCCTTCTGTTGGAAATAATGCTACTTGCTAGCACCGTACCCATCTGATCTCAGTAATCAGAGCGACACAGAAAAACAGTCCTTCCTCAATGATACGGGGTTCAAGACCTTTCACAAAGGAAAAAACCTACAAAACATACGTGTGAGACACAAAAAGGAAAGAAATACAAAAACCCAAAACATTCCATTCAATGACCAATACCACGCTCTCACGCACGCTCCCCTTCCCCATAAGAGGGCCTGAACTGGAATCCATCTGGGCCATCTTTAGCCTCAAAACCTGCCATCCCTGCATCACTCGGCGACAGCTTCCATTATGCCCATCGCGTTGTGCCCACCGACTAGCTGCTTGCATTTTAGCCATGTCATCTAACCAAGCTTTCAGCATCCTTTAAGCGGTATCAGTAAGCATGGCCCTGACTTCACTCAACCCACCCTTACAACTTTTGTCTCTAGGTACAAAAATTATACATTCCCGAACGGTGCTTCACTCAGGTCTTCATCAAATAACCCACGAGCAACCTTTCACCGCGCATTTAGAAAACGGTGGGTTGATATTTCAGGGTAAGAAAACCAGAGCGCTGCGCCCTGCATGGGGCTCTGGCATCCCGTAAGAAAAGCCTCCCAACCTTCCGCATTGCTGGAGAAAGAATCCCAGTCACAAAGCAAGCGCCGAGAAACGAAGGAGACGACGCGTTTTCTCGCGCCATCTCCCTCGAGAAGGGCCTGGAGCCATTACAAAAGCAGCGAGAGGCCACCCGAGGGGACACCCGAGCAGAGGGCGTGCGGGAACAGCCCCCCGCAGGCGCGGCCCCACCGTGGCGGGGCGGCCCGGCCTCCGCGGGCGCCGGCCAGCGCCCTCCCGGGGCCGCGGGGCCCAGCGGAAGCCGCCCCCGCCCGGGGCCATGCGGCACAGGCCGCTGGCTCGCCGCCGCGGGAGGCGGGGGGACGGTGGTGGGGAGGGGGGCGCTCACCTCACGCGCAGCGCGGCAGAGCCGGCGCTCCGGGCTGTCCCCGGGGCCTCCCGGTGTTCGGCGAAGGCGTTGCCACTCCCGGCACCGCGAACGCCTCAGCAACTTCCACCGCGCCGAGGGGGCCAAGATGGCGGGCGGCCAAGCCGGCGCCGAGCGACGTCTGACGTCACCGCGCGCCCCGCCCACGCGCAGCCGCGCACGTGGCCGCGCCGTGCCGCAGTCGGGCGGGCGCGCGCGCGCCGGGGGTTGGGGGCGGGAGGGAGAGGCCCTTCTCGTACCGGGCGGGGCCGCCCATCCCCGCCCCGTCACCCGCCCTATCCAATCCCCTGTCCCTGTCGCCTTTCGCAGACCTCATTGCTCTTTACAACTACCTGAAAGGAGGCTGTAGAGAGGAGGGTAATAGCCTCTTCTCCCAAGTGACAGGGGACAGGACGAGGAAATGGCCTCAAGCTCCGCCAGGGGAGATTTGGGCTGGACATTAGGAAAAAATTTTTCACAGAAAGGGTCATTGGGCGCTGGAACAGGCTGCCCAGGGAGGTGGTTGAGTCACCTTCCCTGGAAGTGTTTAAGGCAGAGGTGGATGAGGTGCTAAGGGGCATGGTTTAGTGTTTGATAGGAATGGTTGGACTCTATGATCCGGTGGGTCTCTTCCAAACTGGTTATTCTATAATTCCCCATCCCTATCCCCATCCCCTTAACTGTTCCTATCCCATCCCCATCCTATCCCTATCCTCATCTTATCCACATACCACCCCCATTCCAGCCACATCCCTGTCCCCACCCCTGTCCCCATATTCATCCCCATAACCATCTCCATCCCCATAACCATCCCCACCCACTCCAATCCCCATCCCCGTAACCACCCCCACCACATCCAATCCCTATCTGTGTCCCCATCGCTTTTCACACCCCCAACCAGATCCCTGTCCCTATCCCCATCCCCTTAACTATTCTCGCCCCATCCACATCCTGTCCCCATCCCCATCTCATCCACATCCCATCCCCATCTCTGTCCCCATCCCCATAACCATTCCCACTGCATCCAATCCCCATCCCTGTCCCCATATGCAACCTGATCCCCATCCCTATCCCCGTCGCTATCGCCTTCCCCATCCCCAGCTCAATCCTCATCCCATCCCTATCTCATCCACATCCCAACCCCGTTCCATCCCCATCCCTGTCCCCGTCCCCATAACGATCCTCATAACCCTCCCAATAACCATCTCCATCCCATCCCCACCCCAGTCCCAGCCGCACCCCAAACCTGTCCCCATAACCATCCCCATCCTATCTGATCCCCATCACCTACCTCATCCTTAACCCCTTCCCCATCACATTCCCCATCCCTATCCCCGTGCCCATGTGCAGGGCTGGAAGTGCTCTGTGCATGGGCTCCTATGCAGGAGGCTGCCTCAGGGCTGGTGGTGAGGGATGCCAAGCGTGCAGTGCTTGTCTATAGGATTTGCAGAAAAAATTCGCACATGAAGGCACCCACAGGCACATGGAGCTCTGCCTTCTTGCCATGGGCTTTAGGGTTCCCGGCAAGCCTGAGGCTGTGCAGGCAATGTCAGGGGTGCTCACCCACTGCAATTTGTCACTGAGGGTGTTACTTCTTAGGAAAGTGCCCTTCCTCTCTGCCACAACGTGGGGCACTTGGTCCACTTGACCCCCCTGATACCTGATAACAAACCATTAAAAAATCCATCCGAGAAAACCCTGGGGTTTATTTCTGGTTTCCTGTTTCATATCCCAAAAGTTACCATACAAACACAAAGATTGGTACAGGTAATTTGATGGAGAAAGCTCTGGCTAGCCAGGGAGAAAGGCTGCCCCCCTGCACACCAGCCTGTCCCAAAAGGGCTCTTCCCAAAAGCCCTTTGGAGATCCACTCTGGTGCTGTTGCAGGGGGCACACAGCCCATTTAGGGTCAATGCTCCATGTGGTAAAACGTTGGTGGGAGCAGGCCAGGCACCAGGCAGTGCCGGTGACTGGGCTCCTGCCAGCACCAGACCAGCTCCAGCCCTGCTGACAGTACCCAACAGCAGCACAGCTCCACACCATTCCCACCTTGCCTGGGACTGGGCCTCACAAGGTTTCTTCTATAGCTGAGGACCTATCCAGGGGTTGCTGCCTGGCTGGGGGTATTTAGAAAGAAGGAAACCTGCCATGAGAGCTGCTGACAGTGTCAGGAGGCACATCCAGTACTGGCTGCTGGAGGCGTTGGAGGAGTTATCCACCACCCGCGTTCTCAAGGGCTTCAGTGTCCGCTGCCACTGAGTCAGGATGGCTTCTCTGGCCCCACTCCACTTTCCCCGTCCCACCAGTCGATACTGGTAGGGAGTGCAGGGACCAAAGAAGATGGCCAGAGCCAGATGGGGGTCTTTGAGGAGCAGCTTCAGCACGCTGGGCTTTACACCAGCACACGACGCAATTTCGTCAGTGTAGCTGATAAAACTCATCTTCAAGTTCTCCCTCTTGGATGGATTCCTTCAAGAGGGCATAAAAGAAACAAAATCAAATAGCATCATAACATCTTGTTTCCTAGCTCCAAGAAAAGTCAAAAACGCTGGGCTCAAACCTAGGCTGAGCCTCAGCCTCTGGGACTGAGTTTCCTCAGCCCCAAATACACCTAAAGACACCCAATGAGCGCCTTTGGCTTGGTCCCCAGCAATAACCTGGGGCAGGGAATAGGCAGAAGTTTGTTTTGTCTCCACAAACTGGTTGTGCCCTCAAAAACTATTCTACCATAATCCAGCAATCACTGGAATACCACAAATATCAACACTACGTCCTTCATTGAGGTTCAGAGTGTGGATTTGACTGATTTTGAGAGGAAGAGGAGTAGACATTCACAGATAAGACTGCCAAGGGGACTGGGAAAAACTGGGAGATGCAGAAATCTTCCAGTGCTGGGAGGGACTTCCAGGATTTTTATGCTTGAGGCCTCATCTCCCTTGCAGGAGGGAGGATGTGAGCTGATTTTGCTTCTGCGAATTTGGAACTACCTGGAGTTTGTCTCCATTTCACCTTAGACTCATGTTTCTGTGTAACAGGATTTATGAGGACAGCGTGCGAGCCTGCAATAGCCAGGGCTTCTGGTGACAACCTCTGTGGCTCTCTTTTGTCCCAGATTTTCATCAGTGTCCTATGAACCAGCCCTGCCTGGCTGGCAGACCTACCCCAACCTGCCCCTTGCCAGCCCTGAAGTCCCCCTCCTTGCACCCAAAAGCTGTTGCAAGCAGCACATCCGCTATCACCTCACCTGTCCCACAGTCTTGAAGATACATCTCAACCTCCTGTAGAACAGCAGTGCCAACAAGGCAGGACATCAGCTCCCACATAGATGATGGACAAGTTCCAGGCTTATATAATCCTCAAAATCTGCCTCCACCCCATCCCTTCCACCTGCATCCCCAGCTCCAGTGGGCTTTCTGGATGGGCCCTGACCGTGACCTTAGCACGTCTGGAGCATGTTCAGAGAAGAGAAACAAAGATGGTGAAGGGGTTGGAGAACAAGCCTTATGAGGAATGGCAGAGGGAGCTGTGGTTGTACAACCTTGAGAAGAGGATGCTGAGGGGTGACTTTACTGCTCTCTACAAGTACCTGAAAGGAGGTTGTAGAGAGGAGGGGGCTGGGCTCTTCTCCCATGTGACAGGGGACAGGACAAGGGAGAATGGTCTCACAGAAAGGGTCACTGGGCACTGGAACGGGCTGCCCAGGGAGGTGGCTGAGTCACCATCCCTGGAGGTATTTAAAAGACCGGCAGATGAGGTGCTCAGGAACATGGTTTAGTGCCAGATAGGAATGGTTGGACTCGATGACCCAAGAGGTCTTTTCCAACCTGGTGATTCTATGATTCTATGATTTGGGAGGGAGAAACCATGAGATGGCACCCTTAGTTTGAAGGAAACCAAACCTCAATCCTGAGATGCTGTGAATGAGGGCATGGTTTTAGATGCCTGGCAGAGAGGACCTGCAGGTCCTGGGTCTTGCTGTAAGCTGCCCCAGAACATTATAACTCGGTGTCTTTCTCTGTTCTCCATAAAGGAGCCACAACAACATCACCTCACTATGGGTGGTAAGGGAATAAATGCATCCAAAAAGAGTTAGATATCCTAGGAGGGTCCCTTGCACATCTGCCATAAGGACCCCCTTTTCCTGGGGTTATCTTGGCACACAGCACCTGTTGTGCTCGAAGTGTATCACACACCTACTGACTGGTGGCTTCTCCTTCAAAACATCAGTCATCATCTTGCTGGTGGGAGGGAGCTTATTCCAGCCTGAGAAGAACAGAAAAACTGGAGATCTCAAAAAACACCTTAAGATGAAAAGTTCACCCCCTTCCTGTACTCCCAGCCCCTTTATCGAGAGCATTTGTGCTTGCTGGTTACAGCAGCATGTGTGGAGCAGCAGGGACATGGGAATGCTGCTGTTGGGGCAATGGCTACAGTGCTACTGACGCCCATGGACACCATGGACACTGTGGTAGGAGCCAAAATATGCCCTAGGCTCCGTGGACAGCAGGTCAGGCGCCTCCAACCTCCCACTCCAGCAGATCCCTCATCCCTGCATCCCATCTCCCACCTGCAAAGATCCCTGTCACCCAGCGAGCCTGCATTTCTGATCCCACCATCACAGAGCCGGTCAGCTGGATTAAGCCAATGATGGCCAGTGTTGGCTTTTCCAGTTGGGGAAGGAAGATGCGCTTATAGAGGGAACGGTTATCGTCGATGAGACTCCGAACAGACTCATCAAGGAAGGGAAAAGAGAAGTTGTATCCTGTGGCAAAGAGCACCACGTCAATGTTTTCTTCAGCTGTCCCATCTTCAAAAAGAGCAGAGTTTTCAGTGAACTCTTTCACTTTTGGCTTCAAGATGACAGTCCCAGAGAGAAGGCAAAAAGGCAGCTCTTCATTAACAATTATCTTAAAGTTGGAGCTTGCAATTGGAAAAGAAGAGGACAGCAATGTTAGCATCTGTGAGGGACCCAAAACATCTCTTGTGGCCAGAGTTCCCTTCCAATGGCTTGCTATTCTACAAATATCCCCTGAGATTAAAAATTAAAGATTTCATGCCATTAAAACCCCTTGACCAAACAACAAAACAGTCAGAAAAACCCCACCTTTTTGTGGAAGCCAAGCCATAGTTCGCGTGGTTAAACCATGAATTGAACTTCCAAAACCTGATCCTGTTCGTAAGGGCTGATGGTAGAAGCCAAGTGAGAAAGTGGTTGAAGCGGGTGGTGTTGACCATGTCACAGGGGAAGCCATGATCTGAGACTCGACTGATTACCCATGTGCTGCTCCTGGTGCTGAGGAACACCTAGAGGGGAAGGCAAGTCTCACCCTTTTGCCTAGACATCTCATTGCCAATTTTTGCCCCAAATGGCAAATGCTACTTCCTGTGCTTGGGTGCTGAAAGGGTTTCACCAGGGGAAAGAGCTAGTATCCAGATACACCAAACAGCTCATGGTTTGCTTCTACAAAGATCCCACCACTGCTGAACAGCCACTCTGCTCTTCAGGTGGCCCAAACCCTTGAGAAATTGCAGAGCTTCTTCAACTACCCCTAATATAGAGGTCTATTTACTGAGAAACACAGTAGGCAAAGCTTTCTGTGCATGCCACAGGCCACTGGTTCTTGTGGCCCCTGGCTGGGCTGGGCACGACCATGGAGCCATACCTTTGCAGCCACATGGCTCAGCTCCACGGAGAGATCGCCACCAGTGTTGCCGATGCCAACCACGAGGACCCGCTTTCCCCGGAAAGCCTCTACATCTTTGTATCCCAGGCTATGGAGGTACTGGCCTTTGAAGAGAGTGTCAATACCTAGGCAGAGAGCAGGGAGCAACTCGTACTGACAGCATCTTGCCCCAGTATCATGACCATACATCTTGCCCCAGTCTCATGACCATACAAACTGCCCAACTCTGCTTGCTGCTGAGAATCCCATGGAGGTATTGGGTGATGCCACCCTGCTGCACCTCCTTGGCTTGGTCTTACTTTGCAAATTCTTACGCAGGAGCCTGGCTGCATATTTACAAGGCATTTTTCCTATTCCTGAGAGCGCTTCCTGCCATTCCCATGGGGTGAAGGTCTCACCTGCCCCAGTATGGGGGCTACATGGAGCAGGCAGGCTTGTAGAGGAAAATGCAGCCAAGAGACCCATAGGTGCTGGGTGAAACCCTGAGGGGAAGCCCCAGGCCACCCAGCTGCCAAAGCAGGGCTTACCTGGGAAAGAAGCCAATGGTAAGTAGGGCTCCTGGTAATGGCCAGCGCAAATCATGACGGCATCGAAGATGTGCGACTCCTGGACACCATCAGTCTCAGTGACCACCTCCCACTGGCCTGAGGTGGTGAAATCTGGGCGCTTCATCACGCTGAGAGCTGTCGTCTTACACCAAAGCCCAACAAAACAGCAGTCAGGGACTATGTCCCTTTTTGGAGAGTACTTGCCTGCTAAGGGCTGGGATTGCTGGGGGCAGGCTAGGTCCCTGGAGAGCAGCATGTCAACTCTGAAGCTGTTAAATCTCACCCTGCACCTTTCCTCTGGTGATTGCACTGGTGGAAGGGTGCACCAGGAAGTCCACATTTGAGTAGCACAATTTACAACATGGAGCCAAAAAGGCTGCGTTCAGGATGTTGAAAGGAATGTGGTCCTTGCTGGATCACACCCAGCATTGTCCTGCTGCACCCAGATGATGCCCTGGTATCTGCAGTTACGACTGGCCCTTCTCACAGAATCACAGAATAACCAGGTTGGAAGAGACCCACCGGATCATCGAGTCCAACCATTCCCACCAATCCCTAAATCATGCCCCTAAGTACCTCATCCACCCTAACCTTAAACACCTCCAGGGACGGCGACTCAACCACCTTCCTGGGCAGACTGTTCCAATGCTTAACCACCCTCTCCGTGAAGAATTTTTTCCTTACCTCAAGCTCAAATCTCCCCTGGCAGAGCTTGAGGCCATTCCCTCTCGTCCTGTCCCCTTTCACTTGGGAGAAGAGGCCAGCACCCTCCTCTCCACAATCTCCCTTCAGGTAATTGTAGAGAGTAATAAGGTCTCCCCTCAGCCTCCTCTTCTCCAGGCTAAACAGCCCCAGCTCTCTCAGTCGCTCCTCATAAGATTTGCTCTCCAGCCCCTTCACCAGTTTTGTTGCTCTTCTCTGGACTCGCTCCAGAGCCACAACATCCCTCTTGTGGTGAGGGGCCAAGAACTGAACACAGTACTCGAGGTGCGGTCTCACCAGTGCCGAGTACAGAGGGAGAATAACCTCCCTGGACCTGCTGGTCACGCCGTTTCTGATACAAGCCAAGATGCCATTGGCCTTTTTGGCCACCTGGGCACACTGCTGGCTCATGTTCAGTCAGCTGTCACCCAACACCCCCAGGTCCTTCTCCTCCAGGCAGCTTTCCAGCCAGGCTTCTCCTAGTCTGTAGCTCTGCTTAGGGTTGTTGTGCCCCAAGTGCAGGACCTGGCATTTGGCCTTGTTAAACCTCATGCCGTTGGTCTCAGCCCAGCAGTCCAGCCTGTTCAGGTCCCTTTGCAGAGCCTCCCTACCCTCCAGCAGTTCGACACTTCCACCCAGCTTGGTGTCATCTGCAAACTTGCTAAGGGAGGACTCAATGCCTTCATCCAGGTCGTTGATAAAGACATTAAACAGGACTGGACCCAGGACTGAGCCCTGGGGAACCCGACTTGTAACAGGCCTCCAGCTGGATTTAACTCCATTTACTACCACCCTCTGGGCCCGATCATTCAACCAGTTTTTCACCCAGGAGAGCGTGCACCCGTCCAGGCCAGAGGCCGACAGTTTTCGAAGCAGAATGCTATGAGAAACTGTATCAAAAGCTTTGCTAAAGTCCAGGAAGACCACATCCACAGCCTTTCCCTCGTCCAAGAGTTTAGTTACTCGGTCATAGAAGGTGATTAGATTACTCTGGCAAGACCTGCCTTTCATGAACCCATGTTGACTGGGCCTGATCACCCGGTTCTCTTGCAAGTGCTTCTTGATAGCACTCAAGATCACCCGCTCCATGACTTTCCCCGGTACTGAGGTCAGACTGACAAGCCTGTAGTTTCCTGAATCCTCCCTGCGCCCCTTCTTATAGATGGGCACGACATCAGCCAGCCTCCAGTCCAGCGGAACCTCCCCAGTCACCCAGGACTGATGGAAGATTATGGAAAGGGGTTTGGCCAGCACATCCGCCAGTTCCCTCAAAACTCTTGGGTGGACTCCATCTGGCCCCATAGACTTGTGGGCATCTAGCTCTGCAAGCAAGTCTCTAACCACCTCCTCTTGGACCTTGGGAATCTCATACTTCTCTTCCAACCCTTGGGGCTGTGCACAGAGGGAACAATTTTCCTTACTGTTAAAGACTGAGGCAAAGTAGGCATTGAGCACTTCAGCCTTGTCTTCGTCCCCTGTTACTCTTGCTCCCTCTGCATCTACTAGGGACTGAAGATTCTCCCTAGCCCTCCTTTTGCTGTTGATGTATTTGTAGAAAGACTTTTTGTTGTCTTTCACAGTCTTGGCCAATTGCATTTCTAGTTGGGCCTTAGCCCTCCTGACTTTTTCCTTGCACATTCTCGCTTCCTCCCTATAGTCCACCCAGGATGCCTGCCCCTTCCTCCAGAGGTCGTAGACCCTCCTCTTCCTATTGATGTCTCTTAGGACCTCCCTACTCAACCATGCTGGTTTCTTACCCCGCCGGCTACTTTTCCAGAACTTGGGGATGGCTTTCTCCTGAGCTGCTAGGAGTTCCTTCTTGAAGAGCGCCCTGTTGCATTTGGGGTCCCTGCTCACCTTGAAGCGTATGTGCCGCAGGAGATCAAAATTCTTGGCATACATCCGAAAGTACTCCAGGAGAAGACTGTGGGGTAGGTAACTGGGAAAATCCTCTGGGCAGGGGAAGTCACTGAAGCAGGACATCTCCTTGGAGGTGTTGGTGATAACTGAACGGTACACACTGACCCTCCCACTGTCCGTGGAGTCCTGTGTGAAATCAGCAATGCTGTTTGCAGGTGTCTGGGGAAGGACTTGCTCCCCTCAAAGTATTTGGGAATTTTTCCTCTTTTTATTCAGATAGAAGAAATAAACCAGGACTAGCTCCCGGTGGCCATGACTTCTGCTCACTCCACCTCCACCTCGGAGGTGATGGGAGCCCAGTGCCTGGGACTGGGATGCTCCCCAGGAGCATTGTCACACTTTCCTCTTTGTGGCAGGCACAGAGCATCTGGAAGAGGGGACAAACCCAGGGCCAATCCTCCCCACACAGGCAGAGGGCAGAGCTCACTGACCGTGTAGCGCCAGACCCCCCCAATGTCCTCGCTCTTCTCGAAGCAGATGGGCTCCAGCCCCTCGTCTAGGCAGCACTTGATGGAAGCCAACCCGCTGGCCCCGGCCCCAATGATGGCCACAAGCTGCACCATGCCGTCCTGCAGCAGGCGTTGGCTGAGGAACTGGAAATCAAACAGCCCAGCAGTTACCAAAATACCAGACCCTTCCTCCCATCCCTGAGAAAACACCCCTTGTCTTCTCTGGTTGTAGGTGTCCATGGAGGAGAACCATCCTTGGAGAAAGTCATTGCCAGCTTCTGATTTAAGCACTGAAGGTGGACACCACTCATTACCCACTGGGGATCCAGTGATTCCCTGCTTGGAGGGGTAGGGGAAAGGAGGCACTTTTAATCCTCGCTGGACTGCTGCTTCTATGTTTTCTCTTTCCTGGCCCAAGCAAGGGAGAGCAAAGGCAGCTCGCAGCTGTCTGCTTCTGCCTGCACAAAGGGATCCACCTGAAACCTTTCCAAGAAAGCATTTCAGCTAAGAGGGATTTTTTTCACGCTTTCCTTTTTAGTTTCTCATTAAACAGCATTCTCTTGAAAACAAAAAGGATTTTTCTGTTTTTTAAAAAAGGGATGCCTGGCTGAGCAGGAGTGATTAATGCATTAGACAGCACTGTGGAAGGGCAGCTGGGAATACAGAAAATACAAAAGCTAAGAAACCCAGGAAATGCAGGTTATTAATGGGAGAAACTCAAAGCTTGGAGTGTGTAAACTGGCCTGGACCGAGTTTGACTGGAAAGCAAAGAAACTAGGGAAAAGAATGAACCCATATGAACTTAGATTAGAACTCCTACTGCAAAGCCTGAAGGAAGAGTCATTTATAGCTTTTGTGTCAAAAGAGCAAGTTAACTTGAATGGGAGCTGGAGGAAGATGCAGAAATACAGGGAAAAGCAAGGGGGATGCAGCTCACACTCCCTTCCCCACCTCCCACCCCTAGAAGCCAGTTGCTCCCAGCCTGAGGTTCTTGGGACAGGTCAAGATCAGGGCAGGACATACCGATGCTTGCTTCCTTTTTCTGGAGCCTCCCTTGGCTTTGGGAAAGGGCAGCAACATGCCCAGGGTGCTGAAGCCACCCCTCTTTACCAGTGCTGCCTATGGATGCCTTTGCTCCGGAGGGTCCCAGTGACACCCCCTCTCCCCACACCAGCAGTGAGGTGAAGCCAGCAGTGAATGCCAAACCCCTGGAGACCCAGCTGCCTGCTTTTAAAGCCTGTGAAACCCAGACGGATAGAAGCCAGGAACAAACCTTGGCGAGGCAGCACTGTGCCTTTGCTGCTTGGGCTTCGGCCGAACTTTACTTCGAGTTTCTCTAGCTGCAGCTTTAAAGGAGAGGCTGAAGTCCAGGCAGCTCACCACGGCCTTTGCACTACTGACCTTTACACTCGAGCTTCCCAGTACTGCTCTGCTTAAATGCACCAGCAGAAATTTCTCAACTTCCCTGCAGAGGTGCCGGTGGAAATCCAGACTGTAATCCCAGGGTTTCTGCTCTTACAAGGACTCCCACACTGCAGCTCAGCGCTGCCCCATCCCTGACAGTAGCTTGGGGTTGTCCTGATCCATCCCCCTGCGTGCTGCCTGTGCTGGGTAGGCACTTGCTTGGCATCCCAGGGAAGTCAGTAAAGCGCAGTCCCTCTGCCTGCATGCCAGCAGACAGCGTGGATGGGGATCGTGGTGCACAGCATAGCCTAATTTTTGGTGGTCAGTGAAAGCCCCTGCAGCCCCAGGTTTGTGGATTGCCCACAGCCTCTCCTGACTCGGCCCCAGCCCAGGAATAACCCCTGCCAGCTCTTTCTGTGCACACAGCGAGACGACAAGACGGTGGCCTGCAGCATGCTCCTGCCACAGCCAAGGAAATTTTATTAATTGAAAGTCTTTCTACATGTTAAACAAAGCCCCAGGATCGCATGGGAGGGTGGAGGTGCAGGGAAGGGGTGTTGTGAGTGCTCAGCTCCACAGGGTGCCAGCACCAGTCTCAGGAGGGAACAAACCCCAGCAGACAGGGCTCTACTGCTGGAAAAATGCACCAGTCCAACCCAAACTGGGATTTTTGTGTCGCAGGATTTAAGACTGGAAGAAGGGACAGCCTGACCTGTATTACTCAGCCCAGACAACCTCTTGCTGGACTAAAGACCCTAGATCCTGGCTAATTTGGGACAGGGCCAGACACACATGCTTCTTTCTGGCTGTGACACCCAAAGCTATTTTTCCTGGTCTTGTCTCTGCTTCTCCTAGCCAGTGTGGTCTGGCCATGGCCGTGTTACCCAGCTGTGTTGCACAGCCCTGCTCTGCTCACAGCAATGCACAGAAGAGCAGCAGAGGGGCAATAAATGCTGGGGGGAGGCTGGCATCTTTGGCTAATTAGGTCTGCAAAGCTGGGGTGAGCTGGAGCAAAGAGACGTTTGTGTGGCTGGATAAAACTTTAAATTTCTTGTAATCTGCTGAAATCCCTTTCACTGTGGTACCCTGTGGCACCCAAAGACAAGGAAAAAAAACCCCAACCAGGCTCTGTGTTCTACTGGAAACCAGAAAACAGGGCAGCTAGGAGCAGGAGGAACCCCATGACAGTCAGGAGAGAAGGGCAGAGGCTGGAGGATCTGGCAGGGACTCGTGTTCTAGTGGGCTTCAGAGTCTGGTCCCACTGGGTGAGGATGGCCTGGCGTGCCCCCTCCCAGCATCCGGGGCCCTGCAGCCGGTACTGGTAGGGGCTGCAGGGGCCAAAGACAATGGTGAGGGCCAACTAGGAGTCTGTCAGGAGCAGGCTTAGCACACTGGGCTTGGCACCAATGAAGGAGGTGATCTTGTCCATGTAGACCAGCCAATTGATTTTGACGACTTCATCATAGGTTAGACCAAACCTTAATGTATTAGAGAAGAAAAAAGGAGAAGGGATTGGTGTCAACAGATCTGAGAGAAACTAGAGGTCAGATATTCTGCATCCCCATAGTTATTGCATCTGGAGGCAACTGGGTTCATCTTAAGAAAAGACTGGGTGTACATGCAGAGGGAACCTGTCTCTGTGGGTCTTGTCTGTGACACAGCATGTGTAAAGTGGCGCTAGGTCGGGTACACACCTTTTGCATGCACGTCAGCTGGTCTTTCACTTCATCACCCACAAGTTATATCTGCTTCCCGCCCTTTACCTTGGTGGACCTTTTCTAAAACACGTTGTCGGACCAGTTGGGGTTTTTTTTGAAGTTTTTTTCCCTTTGCTCTGCAGAGGAGTAACATGTATTGTGAAGAAGGTGGCATCCTTCACTTTTCCTCGTATTCATTTCTGCCAAGTATTGGAAAAATACGTGGTATATTGGGTAATGGTTTCCAGTTCACCTCCTCTGCAAGATTCAGAGCTTCATGTCCCACCTTCAGTGGACGGAAAAAAGCCATGTGTGTTTAGCCTTGTACTGTACAGCAGTAGTTCTGTGCAATTTTGCATTTCACTCTTCTATAGATTTTCTCCTATTCATGTTCAACCATATATTAGTATAGCATCTGGTTTCCTCTTCTTATCTTATTCAATTCCTAATATGTCTTAGCCTTTACTTTGGCATTTTGCCTGCCCATGAACTACATTCTGGTGAGTTTAGACAGTGAGACAGATCACCATGCTGAAACAGTTTTATGTGCTCCTCAACTTGGCTTATTTATTTTTCCTTGCTGAATTAGTACCATCAGGTTACCTAGCATTAGTACCATCAAGATATTAGTGTTAGCTAATTTAGCACCATTAATTAATGCTAATTAACATTAGCATTTAGTACCATTAGGGTACCCAGAGTTACCAGGAGACCCTAGCTGCACTACCCCAACTCTCAAGCAAGGTTTAGTCTCAACCACCTTGAATGAATTTCTGCTCATCGTCAACATGCAGAATGTCAGTGTCAAATCATCGGTTATGTTGGCTCAGTGCAAGTGAATAAAAGGTTGTCTGATCTGGGCATCTCCACCTCACCTCTACTATCAGGGAGGAGCTGCAGAGCATGAGCCTATGTGTTGCTGCCCCACGAACTCCAGAGGCTTTTCAATCCACTGAGGAACCCTTAGGGCTCTGGGGAATAGCTTAGCATTTCACTTGGTTTTTGCTCTTCTCATATACTTCCTTCTCCATGACAGACTGAGGGGGTAGCTGACATAAGCCTAGAAGAGAGAGAGGAGAGTGTTCTGCAGTTAACTCTTGGCAGGAACCTGTAAAGTCATTCAGTGGTGCAAGTCCTTCCCTGGGAGGACAGGAAAGCCTCCTTGCTCAAATTCAGCTTGGCAGTGGCAATTCTGCCAGAGACCAGCCCTCTGCAGTGATACAAATCCACCTATACTTTTTCCTGCTCTTACAGATTTGTGCTGTCAGGGCACTGGTAGATGATGTGGGGTGAGATGGCCCCAGAGAAAATCATCCCAAAGAGAAACCCTAGAGCTTCCTCTGGTTCTGTGGAGGAACCTTGGTACAGCCCTCCACACCAACTCAGGAGAAGATTGTTGTTATTATTATTATTAATGTTGTTATTATTACAAAAAAACAAAATCTCCCCCAGCAGATTCCTTTCCTCATCCTGATAATTATAACTAGTTCTCTTCTGGTAGTCACGGTGGACAAATATCTCTGTCCCTTAAAGGGCAGCAAATTCTGCCAGGATGGATCCACCACATTATCTTAAACACAGCTTTTATCTGTGCCTCCAGGTGTACATATCCATCCTTGTGCTCTGACTTGTAAAATACTTTAGAGAGAAAGTACTATCTAGAACAACCTGGTTTAGATCATGGCTTGTAGGCTCAGACACAGGCCCACACATCAGCAGAGTCACAGTAAGAAAGGGAGCACACTCTCTTGGCTCAAAGCAGGCAGGGCACAAAACATTAGCTTAAAAGTGTCAGCTTAATGGGCAAAAAAAGAGATTTAAGGTAGATGTCATGAACTTGCATGTAGCTTAGAGCTAGCATGCACTCATGTTGCTGTAACTCAACTGAAGTGGAATAACTTGAGAAGTCTGAGCCCTAGAAATGCTCCCTTGTCCGCTTCAAAGTGAGCTGCTTAACTCTGGGGTCTTCAGGGACAGAAATGCCACTTGGTGCATAGATGGGACAGGAGTTGTTTAGTCAAAACTGCATTTTGATACACAGGGGAGCTCATGTTAACTCTCCTGCCTTTAAAGACATGGGTCACCCAGCACGCTTGTATCTCTGTCACAGGCATGATGCCTCCAAGTGGCTTGATCAGCCCAAGGATGGCCAGGGTGGGCCTGTGCAGGTGGGTTGGAAACACGTATTTGTAGAGGGATGCATGCGTGTTTTCCACCTTGATGACTTCTTCTAGGAATGGGAAAGAAACTGTAGCCCGTGCAGAAGACAATGATATCAATGAGCTCCTCTTCAGGGCAGTTGTGAAAAACAACTGAGTTGACCTTAAACTCCTTCACGCCTGGTTTGATAGTGATCCTCCCTGTCAGGATGTAGCTTGGAAGGTCATCGTTCAGCACATGCTTATGCACCCGGCAGCTGTGGAGAGCTGAGGGGCTCTGAGCATTGGAGACAACGAACAAGTCCTGCCAGTGTCCTGCTCCCCCTCTGGGCACTCCAGCCACACAACTTCCTGGTGTCATTTGCTCTGAGCAAACAAACCTGCCTTCCCTCTCTCCAAACACTGACATATTTCATCCTTGTACAAATGTCACCCTGTCCCGCAGCCTGAGTGACTTGTGGACATCTGCTGTCTCCTTGCTTTTTTCACTCAATTATTCTTTAAACCATCTCTTTTCAGAGCTGATCCATGCTTTAAGCTTTCCTCCTCCTCTTTTTCCAGGGAGTCTCATGAGAACAACTCCTCCTGGTCCTTCCTGGGCTTTTTCAGTGTGCTCTATCTTGCACCACATAAGGGCACTACAGCTTATCTTCTCCTGCTGGGCTACAAACTCCCCACTGCAGGTTACCCTATTCTGGGAGTTGGATACTGCATTGGTTGATGTAAATTGCTGGAGATCTCTCTTCCCACAGCACAAGCCCCATGACTCTACATGAGATGGAAACCACCTGGAAGTACCTGTTCTCTTGTTGAAGGCCATAGTTTTCATGATTGAACCTCTGGTTTACCTTATAGTTAATTAAACTCCATGAAAGGATTCCAGGGAAGTTGTTTCTAATAAGGTTCATAAGATGAGTGTTGAAAACCATGTCCCATGGATAGCCATGGTCGAACACGTGGCTGAGCGTCCAGGCACCTCGGCCAGTGCTAATAGTCACCTAGGAGAGAGCGGAGAATCAATGATTTTGGGTGATGAATTTACTGCTTCGCCTTTCTAAAGTAACCCCAGAGGGGCACAGCACAGATAGCTACCCAATGAAAGAGCGGCAACAGCATCTTTAAGTTCTTCTGGTGTCTGGAGACTGAGGCGAAACAGGTGAGAAGAAAACAAGCAGCTTGCTTACAGCATAGGTTTTTGACCAAGAAAAACAGGTTCAGAAATACTATTTGGACACCATGCAGGATAAACACAATTTGCTGTCCCTGCAGTGATTGCAAACTGAGCTATTGCCATGCCGGAGCACCACCCTCCCTGCACCCCTGGAGTGGCTGGGTGGTGGTACCTTTGCAGCTACACGGCTGGTCTCTACTGCAATGTCCACTCTTGAATTGCCCATGCCAACCATGAAGGACCCGCTTCCCATGAAACACGTCGGGATGCTTGTACTGCCAGCTGTGAAAGTACTGGCCTTGGAAGAGCTTGATGCCTTGGGAAGAAAGAAACAAAGCGTTTCCTTTCTTGAGCATTCATGGGTTTTATGGGGAAGCAATCCAGATAGCAAGAGTGAGGAAGAGCAATCACTGGCCAGTGGGCACTTAGGAAGGTCCAGACTTCTATCTCTTGCACAGAACTGGTGCTTTGTCTCCAAAATGGGATCTTGCCCATTCCTGTGCAGCAGTGAACAGGGACACTTGTGCTGAGTGGGACATGGAAGACGGTTATGTGCAAGACCTGTGGTGGTGCAGTCTCAGGATTCAGCTCTTACAAGATGGGGATGCAAAGGTTCAGAAAAGCCACTAACCCTCTTATCCTGTCCTACAAGCAGCTTCAGAAAGCACTCAATACCACTGATGACAAGGCAACCCTCTCTATGTGGAGCACTGGGGGGATTCCATCACAGCAGTGATGGAAACAGCCCTATCAAACATGATATAACTTCACTGAGAGGGTCTTGTTCCATCTTGCGTACAGTACAGACAGTTTCCCTGGCTAAACCATCCTACCTTGGAAGTTTCCTCTAAAAGGGCCAGTGCCTGCAAAGACAAAGCTGTTGAAGCATGAGGATGTATTGTTGTTCACTCAGGATTTTTGAAAAGCAGAAGCTAGGAAAGGAAGGAAACACTTTCCCAAGGAACTGCCAGCCCTTCTCTACCCAGCCCCTGGAAGTAACCACAGACAGTCACATATTGTACTGGGAAAACAGTGCATGGGGAGGGATGGCTCAGACAAATTGCCACTGCAAACCATAATGGCATCAAAGATGTGAGATGTCTGCTTCCCATTTGCCTCTGTGACCACGTCCCACTGGCCTGTGGTGGCAAAGTTGGGGTGTTTCCGGATGCTGATGACAGTGATCTGAAACATGGAAGCCAGGTGGAATCACCACCAGTGCTCAGCACACACAGGGAGCAGGATGGTGCCAGAGCACCCATCACTCACCCCAAATCTAATGTGTTCCTGGAGGCTGAAGTCCTTGGCATAGTGCCTGAGGTAGTCTAGGAGCCGGGCATTGGGCAGGAACACTGGGAAGTCCTTGGGGTAGGGGAAATCAGAGAACTCTGACAACTCCTTGGAGGTGTTGCTGATGACTGATAGGTAGAGGCTTGGTTGGCCAGCCTCAGTGTGTTCCTGGCATAGCAACCCAGGGTGTATCAGCCCTGCTCCCCTTCTCTGGGTCACAGGGAGTGCAGCTGGGAGACATCAGCACCCAACAAGCTCTTGCACCCCTTCCCCACCTGCTGGAACACAATTCAACCCACTCCCCAGCCTGCAAAGCTGCAGCTCCTGTGGGAAGAAGGACAGGCATTGCCAACTCACCGTGTAGCACCAGAGCCCCCCGATGTCCTGGCTCTGCTCAAAGCAGGTGGGCTCCCGCCCTTCATCCAGGCAGCACTTAGTGGCTGTCAGCCCACCACTGTCACCCTCATCCCTGCTGTGTCCATCAGGAACCTAGGCTGCCAACAGGGTTCATCCTGGGAGAAACGCCACAGATGGTCACTATCCTTTCAGAGAGCAGCTGCTGGCATACCCTCCACGCAGGATTTCTCTACATGCCACCCCAAATCTCCATTCCCTTTGCTAACATTCTGGGCTCTTAATTCACAAACTAGATTAAATGCCTTTAAATGTTCTTTTTCTCTATTTTTTTTCAATTAAATCTATCCACTTTTAAAGTGTGCTTGCTGGGCTGCTTTCAGAATCCTGCAGCTACCCTGAAACTTGCTTTGAAAGTTAAGCCACAAATCACTGCCACCTTTTATCTAAAAGTTGTGTTTAAACTATGCCTCCTTATCAGCTTTGCAAATATTTGTGGTTTATCTTTGGAAATATGCCCCTGCCTTTCTTAGAAAAGAAAAGAAAACATGCATGGGATCTATTCAGTCCCTGCCTCTCTGGCTGGGTCTTGTCCTCCATCCCCAGCAAAGATGCCGCAGGCTCTGATACTGCCACCGAGGCCATCAGAGGAGCTGTGGGTGCAGCACACCTTGGCTTTAGGGATGCTTTTGTGTCTGTCACCCAAAGCTACTTTGCTGGGGAGGTCTGGGGTGGACAGACAGGTTTTCAGGGCTGCAAAAAGCTCAATCCCAGGGCAGCAGCCCCTGGGTCAATGTTCAGCCTTCTAAGGACCAGAATCCTTCCTGATAATGCTGGGCAGTGAAACAAGGGGTGATGGCCACATGGCATAGCTCAGGCTGGACATTGCTGGGGCAGAGGCCATCACACAGGTGCCCTACGAGAGCTGTTCCAAGCCCTGGTTTAACCCCAGCACCCACAGGGAGCATCCTGCTTGGCTGAGTTATTAACCCAGTGCACTTTAACTGCACTATGGCTAGGATGCACCAGCTCCTCTGCCTGAGAGCCTCTTCCAGCTTCCACCAGACACACAGGATGGTGTATTCTCCGGAAAAAAAAGGATTCAGTACAAAACCAGGGTCAGTTTTTTCTACAAAAGATCAAATTCACCATGGGCAATTTCAATTTTCAGTGGGAAGGCAGCACCCCTGAATTTCTGTCATTGCAAAGACAAGAGCAGACTTAGCCACACAGGTCCCTGTCCCCATTTCTGAGCAAGTGGGATCTGCTGCCACCCCATCAGAGAACGAAGGGGGACCCTGCCATCACCATGACACCTGCATACTGCTGGGGGAAATGGACTTCCATCAAAGGATGGAGTGAGGGCACTAAAGGGGTGGCATGTACTTGGGGAACTGCCTTACCACCTCCCCTCTACCTGACCTGGGACATCAAACATCAGGGTTTGTCTACATCCTCACATGTTGGGGCAGAAGTCCGATTAGATGCTGGGGCTATATCAGCCATGAGGCATCAGAGGGAGAGCTGGGAGCAGTAAATAATGGGTGGTGGCTCAGGACAAGAGCCAGGAAGGGGATACTCGTGCACCTGACTGCTGGTGAGCCCCTTCTCCCCTTGAGGAGCAAAGATCTTTGACACTGTCCAGCAAGACTGGCATCTGCAGTGGGCTTTTTGTCATTAAAGCAGGGAAAAGGACAAACTTAGTATATCCATTTAGTCTTAATCAGATAGCAAAGGCACCTTCTCTGCAACATTACTGCTCTGTGTTTATCACCTCTGTTTAAAATATCACTAAGCCAAAACGGGGCAAATCTGTGTACAAACAAGTCTCAGCACAACCCATTTTGCTGTTCTTTAGGCATGCTGGGGTGAAGGGAGACAAGAAGAGGAAAAAAAGCAGAGTTTCTTGATAAGCCAGTCTCTAAGCAAAGGAAGACGCTCAGCATTGAGCAGCCTCTGCTGCTGCACACACTCAGGAGCTGACGGGATGTGGGGTCTGGGCTTCCCACTGAAACACTTAGTTTTCCCCTCTCCAATATTATCATTGCCACCTCGACTGACCAGAAGGCTTTAATCTAGGTTACTTTACTGCACGTGGAGTTGAGGTTGCCCCAAATGTGGCTACTGCCTCCTGCTTCTTCCCACGAGGCTGTGGGATATGGTGATCTGTGAGATGAATAGAGGTTTCAAGCAGCTACCTGTGGGAAGATGTTTCTCCACCTCCCATTTCTTAGAGCCTGGATTTTGGCTGTGAAAAGAATTCTTCATGCTTTGGCCCCAAGGCCAAAATCAGTTTTCTGCTTAAAAAAAAACAGGCAAAACCTCTACCCCAAGCAGCAGGGTCTCTTTTCCCATTTACTTTGCTGATCCTAGCACATAGGGGCCACCGCCAATGACAAATGCTGGCAGGACACTTACATTGCTCTTTAATCAGAGCTAGATACGTTCAGTATCTTGAACTCTTCCTGAAACCTCTCAAGAGATATCACTCAAGAGACCCAAAGGATGCGCTGGAGCAGATGTGGGCTCTAACAGCTGCTATAGGAGAGGGATTTTTTTGCTAGGAGGAAGGCACAAGTCCCTGCAAGGGGAACACTAATGTTTTACTTCAACATACTTGGCAAAGTTTAACCTTATTTAATAATAAATCACCATGTTTTCCAGGCATGTGACCTGCAGACTTTGTCAAGGAAAGGCTGCTTGTTAAACCTGTTGCCTCCAACTGTGTTAATGAAACCAGGAGTGCCAAAATTCTTGGGATTGGAGGCTTTAAAATGTGTTTTAAAGTTAGAAGTCTCCCCAGATAACTGTTTAATCTTCATAGGAACAACCCCTGCCTTACTCACCAATCTTTATATCAGTACTCAAAGCAGAAAAATATGTACACTCCAAGTGCAATGGGAGATGTACCCAGATAACATCCAGCATTAGGAAGGGTTTAGCATCTTCTCATTGCTTGGAGCCAAACCTGAGTGGTTTGGGGTTGGTCTCTGTCATTTCACAGGTAATTAAATGTAACTAATGAAGAGACTGTCAAAGCAAACAGTCACAAGAAAGAGAGAGCACATCATTAAAACATGTACACTCTGACCAGAAGGCACCTTCCTACCACCAGCTGAAGTCACCCATCAGCCTTCAAGTGTTTTCAAAAGCTGGGTCAGTCCAGTTGATCCCTTACTGTCAATAGTGACCACGCGCCCAGGCCAGACAGTTTGAATGCTTTCAATTCCTGCTTCCTCTCCATAAGCATCTCGAGTGAAGTTGTGCCTATTGCTGACATTACTGTTCCCCAGCACAGCGTTGAGCAGCACTCCTAATTCAGGCAGAGCAGTGCTCCTACACCACCCCAGGCTTCCACCTCAGAGCACTTCTGAGAGTTTATGCCCAGAAATTAGGGTTTTTTGCAGAGGACAAACCCCACAATGCCAAGCAAGGTGCTGCTCTCAGACCACTCAGAGGAGCCAGCACAGACACTGTGGAGCTGAACTAGCTCACATTAGCTAGCAGATCTTTCCCCTCTGATAGCTTCATTAGACCGTAGGAGACAGAATGGGAATGGACCTCAAGAACATCCAATCCATCTTCTCCTCCAAAGCATCTCTAACTGACCATTACCAATTTGTTTCCTTCACCTGTTTTAAAAAAATCTGATTTTTAAAATCCTTAAACGTTTGCATCTTCCACAGAATTTCCTTGGTGGTGGCTATCAAGTTTCCTTTTCTCTCCACAGCACAGAGAAGCTGATATTTGGAGATAATTGCGGTGGATCTATGGCATCCCCTCTCCATCTGGTTAAATAGGATCTTTCCAGATTAAATTGATAAAGGAGCTCTAACTGGCTCATGTTGGCTTGCTAATTGGTTTGAGAGGTTGCTGAATACTCAAATTGTCTTGAGGCTGCTCGCCACTGCTGAAAATTAACCCCATTGGCTGGTGTTTGCTCTTAAAATTTTGGAAATTATTTTTTCAGAGGAAATTATTCTTCAAGGGACAGAGCATTAGATTATTTCTCTGAGAGCTCCACCCAGCTGATAAGACTGGGGTTGAGGAAGCTTGGACCACCATGGCCAAGGCAGCCAGACTGCAAATAATTAAATGGACTGATGGCATGAGAGGGTAGGTGTCAAGAGGAGAGACAACAGCCCAGTATGCACAGAGAGACACAGCAAGGAGACATGATGCTGGTGGGGCAGATTGTGAGACAAACTCTGCCTCTTTTGTACACTCTGACTGAAGGGAGAAGGAATACATCGACACTGCAGGGTGGAAAGAAAAAAGCCTGGAACCTCCAGCTTAACTCATACAAGATGGGTCTGGAAACAGGAGTGGCGACACATGGAATAAACTGGCAATAGCTGCTCCTAATGAATATCTGGATCTTAGTCAGACCAGGACAGGCAAATTAGAATTTGCCACCCCGTATCTGTCTTTTCTAAAGCAAAACCAGCTCTCAAATGCTTCCTTCTGACAGCCCAGTCCTCATCTTTGCTGAAGATATCCCATGGCTTTTGTTCAGGCTGCAAAATCTGTAATCAGTTCCCCAATACAACCACAAAACCTGTTTTGTCTGGAAGGATGAGTGCCCAGAAAATAAATAATGGGTTGGCCAGGTCTGGAGACAAAAATTCTCGTTTTCCAGGGATCAACTCCTCCATCCTCTGTGCTTAGAAATACCTGTGGAGTGGGACTGGGCCGTAGTCCTCATGGTGAAGTGCCATTCTTGTAACACATCAGTCACAAAACACAACAAAATTCATGATAGTGAATAGATGTATTTTTACTCTTATCTAAAGAGAATGTGTGGCCTGAAGTGGTGTTGGTCTGCAGGACAGAAACACCAGCATTTTCACACTCTGTCTTTCACAATAATTCTGATAATCACCACCATATCTCTCTTCCATGAAGACATTTTGAAAGATTGCGGAGTTGCAAAACAGAGCATTAGCTCTGGGAGGTGACCTTAGGACGTCTGGAAAGGCACCACCAGGACTGACTGCCTGGCAGGGACTGTTCCCTCTTCTTTGGAGGGGTCCACCTTCTCCTTGGCCTCTGCGGAGAGCCCCACCACTGCATCAAACCTGAAATTCCCCAGACCAAATACCAAAATAATCATCCCTTCACGTCCCTCAGGAGTCTTGTGGAAATATTGGCCCTTGAACTTCTCAATATCTGCAGTGAGAAGGGATGGAAAGTGTGTCCAGGGCTCCTGGAGCATTGAATTGCAATATTTGGGTATAACATAAAGTCCCAGGGTGCTGAGACTCTGACTTTGGTGGTGATGACATGGCAAATTATATATATTGTGTCAGGAAAGAGAGGACATGTGGGTGAAGGCAGGGATGAGCCTGAGGTCTATTTCATTGCTTGGTTCAGGACCATTGCATTACAGACATGCCCAGGCCTGGGCTCAGATGGAGCTTGAGAAACACATCCATACTTTAAAAAAAAAAGGCCTATGATGAGTGAACAAATGTAGCAAGTTTAAGTTTTCAGGAAAGCATCTAAATGGCCTGTAAGAACTATTGAAACATAGCCTTACCGCTGAGACAGCTGCTGTTTGAAATGTGTTGCAAAAGAGTCATGTTATTTTTTTGGCAAATATTTAAAGACTGGCTAGAGGAGGGGAGCTGGGAACATGCATCTCTACTGGCAGCTCTCCTCTAAAATGCAGTGTGACATGGTGATTGGACCAGCTTAGAAACACATTGTTCCTCACCACACTCTTCTCCCTCAGAAGAAGAACCCAAGCTCAGAAAGCACCCCCCAGCACCCCATTTCCCACCACCACACAGAGGATTCATGCAACATTTCTAAGGCAAAATGGCAGGGATGCACCTGGAAAAAAAGCTGGGTTTACAAATGGCTTTTTTGCAATAAACCCAGATGGCAACCCTGCCCTGGGTGGGATTTTGCCAGCATCTCCAACGATGGACTGTGGCTGGGATTTAGCTGATGAGAAAGCAGCCCAGCTGTAGCCCTGTGACACTGGACACAGCACCAAGGTTTTGGAAGGGAAGAGTGTTGGATGAACACTTTGAGTGCCCCTCTGCTTTTCCCCAGGCCTTAAGGAACAGTGTCTTTCCAACCCCCATAGCAAACCCTTGTTTGCTTCCAGCCAAAGACAGACTGAAGGCTTTGGTTTCAGCCCCTCCAGTGGGGCATAGACTGGGTCCCAGGCACCAGCAGCCCTGGTTGGCTGCAAATGGGCCAGCCACCTCCCCACCTTACACCTGCTTGGCCAGTGTTATTGTGGAAATAACTTCCCCCAGTCTTGTACATATACAGTCTGATCTAGTGGAATGTCCCTGCCCATGGCAGGTTCCAGGTTGGAACTAGATTATCTTTAAGGTCCCTTTCAACCCTACTTCTTCTATGATTCTATGTTAAACCTGCTCCTAGTCATGTGCCTGTAGCAGTACTCTCCAAACAGCTTTTACCTTGGGTGGACTCCAGCAGGATGCGTGAGTGTATATGGCAACCAACACAAACCATTGCAGTGTTAAAAATGAGCAGTTCCTCCTTCCCATTTGTTTTGCTGACAACCATCCACTAGCAGAGGGTTGAGAAGTCCTAGCTTTGATTTTGTTATCCTGATGACTGTGATATGAAAGAAAACCATAGCCAATGCATCAATTTATTGAGTCCCTGCATGCTGCTGGTGTGAAATAGGCAAAGCTGAGTGCTCCATTATGCTTTCCATCCTCACTTGCCCTGAAATAGCTAAGCCTGTTGTCAGTAATGGGTCATGGGTCAGACCCTCCAGGCTTGTCTCCCTTTACTTGGTAGAGGATTTCTGGGAAACAAGCATTTACTGACCCACACAGGGACAGACCCTGGCCCCAGTGGCACAGTGCATAGAGAGCAGGTACCTCCTGACAATGATGTTGTTGCTTCCCACTACTTCAGTGACCTCTGGGCACTGAAAAAAGAGGCTGGGCTGGCAAACTGGTCCTTGCTAGGTGGAATAATTGCTCCAGCAAAGTGAAAATAATAGTTGTGGTGTTTGTTCTGCAGGACACTGTACAGGTTCATTTGATCTTCACCCAGTAGCTGACCTCAGGGTTGGCATGCCCAGGCATCCAGCAGTAACAATGTCATGAAACGTTGGCTAAAAATCTGGAATTTTGCAGCAAACTCGTAGTGTTGTTGGGTTTGGGAGTTTGGCTGCAGGGTGGGTTTGCACACATGAGAATAGCCGCAGAACGAAGGAATTCAGAACTAGCAGCCAGATGCAAGTTCTCTGTGATACTCTGGTCAGCAGTAACATCCTATGATCTTCCATGTAAGAGCAGTGCAGCCAAGAGCCAGCCCCAGAGAGCCTTTAGGACAGCTTGGCCCATGTCTATTCATTGACTGGACCTGGGCCACCCTGCCAGCTCCCCACAAACTCTTATCATTCATTCCTTAATATCATCTCTGCTGTCCTTATGGGTACACCGACACCTTCCCAGTGCATCTCACAGCTCTCAGTGCCAGTGCTGACAGTTGTCTATTCTCCCAGCTGTACTTTGGCCTCCAAAAGGCAAGCGATCTCAGTAATCACAGCTTTTGGTGTGGGTCCTACCAGCACTCTGAGGCTCAGCGCAAGACTAGCAGTGATGCCTCCTCCCTCCATGGTCTGTGTCCTAGCTGGTTAACAAGGCAACATCATTAGCTATAAGGAAAAAAATAGCACTAATGTGTATAATGCATAGTTTTTGCCTTGCTAGAACATTTAAAAACCTGATGAGATGATGCCACTATATTTTTATTCTTATTTGTTTCTGATACAGTTGCTACACCTGAGATCTTCTGAGTTGGAGTATAGTTATGGCAAAAGTTTGCTACCCAGCACATGGACACAACAATTGGTCTGGAAGAAATAGGAGCAGGCAAATCTCCTGGGAAGAGGAAGCACGTTAGCGGGGCACTTGGGCAGAGGTGATAAAAAGGGAACAGCAGGCATCCTCTCGTCTCATTTCTGGAGCTAGAACTTACAGAAATATTATTTTACATTTAAATGGTGGCCTTCACAAAACCATGGAGCATTCTGCAAAGCTACAATCTATTGCTGTATGGAGGAGAAATGCCTCGGTGCCCACTGCTCTCTGCAGGTGAAGTGATTCCTGGGAAGCACCAAAATTACACCATGGGCTGGTTCCTCCCTTGGCAGGGAGACTCGAAGCAAAACCACACAGGGTGCAGCCGCATCAGGAGTTTGGCAGCTTCCCAGAATCGGTGCAGCTCCTCCCTTCTTGCTTAGGTGAGGGGGCTTGAAGGCTTTAACCCCACTCAGGGTGGGTAACGGGCAGGTGGCACATCCCCACCACTGCTGGGCAAACCTTGGGGTTGGCCCGAGAAAAAGGCGGAGCCAAGGCATGGGTGCCCATCCAGACTGTCGCTGCGATGTCAGCGATGCCACTGGGAAGTGAAGCAGCTCGGAGAAGGATCTCTCCAAGGATGCTTTCACCAGGGCTGCAGCAATTGGGGTACTAGGTTACACAGCCCTTTTGGCTAGCAGACATGGTTCATCTTAGCTTTTGGATGCTCACACAATTCAGCAAAGTCCAGATATTGTTCCAAAAGCTGATGAACTGTTTATATACCAGAGTATTCCTCTTAATATTTTAATATGACTTTTTTTTTTTTTTCCATTTGGACAACTTTTCCCACTGGTGAAAAAAAGTAGATCTTTTTCTTTGCTTTTGAAAATTATATTTCAAAAGGATTAGTTCAGGCAAGGTTGTTTTAGCCAGAGTACAAGCTCTACACCAAAACCTTTCTCAAAACCCAAACATGTTTACTCCAGTTTTCCACCAGAAAAAGGGACAGGAGACATGGAGATTTAAAGATGTGTAGCAGCACACCACTGCTTGAGCACATTTAGAGTGGTAAAATAACCAACATTACTTACTGGGGCTAGTATTTACTCTCTTTCATAGTCCCAAATTAACCAGGTGGGTATATTGCGCCTGATTTATCTATGTCATTTTGTAGGGATCTCTTGATAAACTATTTTTTAGGGCAATGAGCAGGGCAGCAGCACACATTGCCCAGCAGAGAAAGCATCTCAGGCACACATGCTGCTCAGTACTCCTGCAAGCTTCCCCATACCCCTCCAGGGTCCCCTAGTAGTAAAGGACAGCGAGGAGGAGGAGCAGGAGGAAGAGCACTCCCAGCACCCCGCGGCAGGGGAAGCAGGTGGGAGTGCCAGGGGTGACACGTGTCTGCGTAGCCTGCAGTGTCCGGTCCCACTGGGTGAGGATGGCCTCTCTGGCCCCACTCCACTTCCCTGGGCCCCTCAGCCGGTACTGGTAGGGGGTGCAGGGGCCGAAGATGACCTCCAGGGCTAGCCGGGGGTCTGTCAGCAGGAGCTTTGGCAGGTTGGGTTTCACGCCAATGGCAGAGGCCAGCTCATCCATATAGGTGATATAATCTGTCTGCAGCGTGGTGCTGTTCCCATACCTTCAGGGGAGAGAGGAGAGGAAAAGAGAGGCTGCTTTAGGTTTTTATCCTTTATTTTTAAATTGTTTTCTTTAAGCGCAGTGCATGCAGAATCTGCCTCCTGCTCTCCCCTGCCAAAGCTGAGGAGCAGAGCTGCCTGGGGCTCATGGCTCCAGGGGATGTGCATAATTGCTGCTGTTTGTGAAAGAACCTGGGTCACAAGAAAACATTGCATTTTGAAACTTCCTACAATGCAACAGTTTCTAAAACTAAAAGAAAACATTGCTTGGGCCAGGTTCAGCTTTCACTGGTTATATTAATATTTTTAAAGTATTTCTTCACTGTTATATTGGATAGACTCAGAGAGGGGGAAAGCAAGGCACTTTCATGGTCTTTACGAAACAAAAGAGTGTCACTTTTAAGAATAATGATGCAAATGTTCTGTTTCTGCTGGGGCCTAACCCAGTGTGTGAATGAGAAATGGTTTTTCAGCTTGATAACACTAAGTGATGGCAAAAAAGCATTTTCAGACAGGAAAACTTTCCATCATGAATTTTCCACACAAACTTGCCTGATTAAGGCCTCCACAGTGCCTGTATCCAGCTCACCTGGAGCTGAGATGATGGCAGGGCTCTTCTACCAGCACTGGGAGCCGTGTGAGCTGCACTTACCACTTGAGCTTCTTTCCCATCTTCTCATTAATGTCATCCATCATCTCGCTGGCTGGGGGGAGTGTGCACTGCCCTGGAAGGAGCAGGAAGAGCATCAGCAAGGGGAGATGACACTCGGTAGATCTCTCCTGCAGAAAGTGGGTTTTGAAGGGATCAGCTGAGCCCTTGGGTGCCTCTCTTCCCATTGGTGTCAAGATCTGGGCTTGGATCAACCTTGGAAGCTGACAATGTGATAGCACTGGCTCCCCTGTTCTTTAAGGTATACAGAGATACAGTTCTTCCCTAGACAGCCCTGCCATTGCCATCTGCAGCAGCCTGAGAGGTGACTTGCTGCTATGGTGCAAGGCACCCCATCACATGGAGATCCCATCCTGGTATTTCTGGCCACACTTCGTTATGTTCTTCAGTGCTCAGGCACTGACCTAACTTTCAGTTTGAAGCTGCATGTTACCGCTGGAAAATGCTACTTCCCGTTAACAGAACCTAAACTTTTGCTCAACACGTGTCTATCTACCTACCCTGAAACACCTTGACTGTCCAGCGGCACTGGAGGTCTGCTGTTGGGATGATGGGTCCGAGGGACTGAACCAGCCCAATGACCGCCATGGTTGGCTTCTCCAGCTGAGGAGGGAGGATGCCTTTATAGAGGGTAACTTGGTTATCCCTGCTTTTGATAATAGAAACATCGTCCATAAAAGGGTAGGAGTAACTGTAACCAGTGGAGAAGATGACCACATCAACATCATCCTGCACAGTCCCATCCTCGAACAAGACAGACGTCTCTCTGAACTCCTTCACATTTGGCTTTATCACCACCATGCCACAGGCAATGCGACTTGGGAGGTCATCGTTGAACACCGGCTCCTTCCGGGAAGTTCTGCAAGGGCAAAGATTGTGGGGCTGTCACAGAGGTGGCTTCTGCTGCTGGCCCAGGATAGGCACAGACCAGCTCTGTAGAGAACCGTCACCCCTGAGGGGCTCAGGGAATGGATGGCCCTGTGCATACCTGTCCAGTGGCATGAGGCCGAAGTTCTCATGCTTGAAGAATCGGTTCATGCTTCTCACATACAGCCAGTCACTGAGCACCCTGGGCAGGACGTTCCCCAGCCAGGACTGGAAACGAGTGACAAGCAACATGTCCCATGGATAGCCATTGTCCCAGACGCGGCTCATCACCCAGGACCCACTTCGGGAGCTCAGGTAGACCTGGAGGGACATCCAGGTAATCCAGGTAGAGGTGGCTGCCAGCCCCCAGGGCTGTCTCAAAGAGGCTGTGGCACATGCTCAAGCAGACAGAGATACCTCCCCTTCCCTTTCCCAGTGGCTCTGGAGTTAGAGCCTCATACCTGTGATGCCACAGTGCTGAGCTCCACAGCAATGTCACAGCCAGAGTTGCCCAAGCCTATCACCAGCACCTTCTTCCCTCTGAACTTCACCGGCTCCTTGTACTCCCGGCTGTGGAAATAGCAGCCTTTAAACTTCCGTATTCCTGGGGAGGAGAACAGAAAAAGTCCTAATTCACCCCAAGAATTAAAAGGAGAAACTCTGCTGGCCTTGGGATATACCCTTCCTGTAGATGTTGCTGGAGCATCTGTCTGAGTGTTTGTCACAGCAGATGTCTTCTGTGCACAGAGGGATGCTGCGGGCTTGAAGTCAGATAGGATTTGTCACTGGCTTCATTCAATATTTGCAAAAGAAGAGTGTGCAAGCACTGGATACTTTTGCAGGGTGTTTCTGTACCCAAAAAGGGCACTATCGCAACCCGTACATCACTTCAATGTGCCCGGACAGCCACACTCCATCCTCTCAGTGTGCCTTTGCACCCTTGTGGGAGTGACTGACAGGGAAGCAGCTTTCATTTTTAGAAGAGAAGTTGGCAAAGGACCTGAGGGGAGCTTTCCTAACCAGTCAATGCCTCAAGCCCATGTCCTCCATAACCCCAGCACCAAATATTTCTTGCCAGAAAAAGATTTCGCAATTATGTGCCTGTGCACAGACAGGCAAATGCTAGTGGTGTGACATGCATGACATTTGTACTACAAATCAGGAGGAAATGCCAAAAAGAATGTAGTTTACAAAATCCTTTTATGAAAAATCTTCTGTTAAAGGAAACAGCCTAAAAGGTTTTTGTGGGTTTTTTTCCCCTGGGAAAGATTAACATTGCACCTTGTTTCATAACTCAGTTTGGATAATGAACATCATGAACCAGAGGTTTTGATTTCCTGAACTAGCCCCCATCCCCAAAAATATTACACTCCCTTTTATTGCTGAAAAGGCTTTTTTTCTAGGGAAGAACATTGTGATGGAAGGTCAGCCTGGCTGCGTCTCAGTGGGTGAATTCCACACACACCTCTTACCTGGGAAGTCAGCGAGGGGGAGGTTTGGGTAGACGTGATGTCCAGAGCAAATCATAACTGCATCAAAAATCAGTGTCTCTTCCTTCCCATCTCTCTGGGTCACCACCTCCCATTGCCCCGTCACAGAAAAGTCTGGGTGTTTTTTAACCTTGGTGACCAGGGTCTTAAAGGAAACAAAAGAAAGAGATCCTTTGGTGTCCGTGGAGCAGACCAAGAGGTTTAGGGAGTCAGTGGGATTCAGAGGTCCCAGGGAGCCCAGAGGATTTTTGCCCCTTGAATTTCATGCTGGCAGCTCTGGGGAGTGCATAGAGAGGGGAACTATTGAGATCTGCTTTAATAAAAAAAGGAGGTTTTCCCACAGGATATTTTTCTCCCAGGAGTTTCCCTGCAAGAGGGAAACCTGGGCACAGACGTGATGTCTCTCCCACCCATGTCCCCCCACTACTGGCTGCCCCTCTCCAACTCCAGGTGTTTCACCTTGAAATGTATGTGCCGGAGGAGGTCAAAGTGCTCAGCGTACTTGCAGATGTACTGCTGGAGCCTGGCATTGTGCATGTAGTTGGGGTGGTCGCCAGGGAAGGGGAAGTCGGGGTAACACATCATCTCTTTACAGGAGTTGGTGAAGACAGTGCGGTAGATGCTGGCTCTGCCTTCCTCTGCCTGGTCCTGGAGGGAGAGGAGCACAGACATATCATGGAACAAATCCTTCTAGAAGCTCTGCTAAAGCACATGAAGGACATGGAGGTGATTAATGGCAGCCAGCACGGCTTCACCAGGGGCAAATCCTGTATGACCAACTTAGTGGCTTTCTATGATGGGGTAACCGCAGCAGTGGACAAGGGTAAGCTGATGGATGTGATCTGTCTAGACTTCAGTAAAGCCTTTGACATAGTGCCACACAACATCCTTCTCTCTAAATTGGAGAGATATGGATTTGACGGGTGGACGGTATGGTGGATAAGAAACTCGTTGGCTGGTATTTAGAGAGTAATGGTCAATGGCTCAAAGTCCAGATGGAGATCTATGACAAGTGGTGTCCCTCAGGGGTCAGTACTGGGACCAGTGCTGTTTAATGTCTTCATCAGTGATACTGACAGCGAGATTGAGTGCACCCTCAGCAAGTTTGCAGATGACACCAAGCTGAGTGGTGCAGTTGCCACACCAGAAGGACGGGATGTCATCCAGAGGGACCTGGACAGAGTGAAGAAGTGGGCCTGCAAGAACCTCATGAGGTTCAACAGGGCTTAGTGCGAGGTCCAACGCCTGGGTCAGGGCAATCTCCAATTTCAGTACACCATGAGGGATAACGTGATTGAGAGCTGCCCTGTAGTGAAGGACTTGGGAGTGCTGGTCGATGAGAAGCTCGACATGAGCCAGCAGTGTGCACTCGCAGCCCAGAAGGCCAACTGTATCCTGGGCTGCATCAAAAGAATGTGTCCAGTTCTAGAATCCTCAACATAAGAAGGAGATGGAGCTGCTGGAACAGGCCCAGAGGAGGCTACAAAGATGATCCGAGGGCTGGAGCACCTCCCATATGAGGCCAAGCTGAGAGAGTTGGGCCTGTTTAGTCTGGAGAAGACAGGGCTCTGAGGAGACATTATAGCAACCTTCCAGTACCTGAAAGGGGCCTACAAGAAAGCTTGAGAGGGACTATTCATAAAGGCTTGTGGTGATTGGATGAGAGGCAATGAGTATAAACGAGAGAGGGGCAGATTTAGACTAGGCATTAGGAAGAATTTCTTCACCATGAGAGTGGTGAGACACTGGCCCAGGTTGCCCAGGGAAGTTGTGGCTGCCCCATCCCTGGAAGTGTTCAAGGCCAGCTTGGATGGGGCTTGGGTAGCCTGATCTTTAAGGTCCCTTCCAGCCCAAACTATTCTATGATTCTATGTCCTGTCTGAGAGATGTGACCCCTTCCTGTCCTGAAGCCCTGCTCCAAGTCCTCCAGATACCATCACCCTCAAGGGGAAAAGCCACAAAAAGCTATCAAGTGCAATAACCAAATAACCCTCTATGAGAACAGAGGTGTCCTAAAAGGCTGGGGGAAGTTTTGCATTGCCTAAAGCATTTAGGAGCTGGTTACATGCACATCTGCTATGGAAAGTGGAAACCTCTGGGAAAGGGAATGCTGAGGAAGGAACGTGCCAGAGCCTCTCCACCACATGTCCAGAAAGCATCAGGAGGTCACGTGCGACACAGCTACACACATGCATACTTGAAATCTCACAGGAGACAAGTGGTGTGAAAGGCAGCACATGTGGGATTGACTGAAATACCCAAGACTGCCATGCATGCAGTGGGGCCTGGGCTGGCCTGGTCAGGTCCACCCATCCCTTAAAGACCTCCAGGGAAGGTGACTCAACCACCTCCATGGGCAGCCTGTTCCAGTGCCCAATGACCCTTTCTGTGAACATTTTTTCCTAATGTCCAGCCTAAATCTCCCCTGGCAAAGCTTGAGGCCATTCCCTCTTGTCCTGTCCCCTGTCACTTGGGAGAAGCGGCCATCACCCTCCTCTCCACAACTTCCTTTTAGATAGTTGTAGAGAGCAATGAGGTCTCCCCTCAGTCTCCTCTTCTCCAGGCTAAAGAATCCCAGCTCTCTCAGCCATTCCTCATAAGGCCTGTTCTCCAGCCCCCTCACCAGCAGCTATGTCTGCTCTGACACTCGGCACTTAACAGCACAAAACACAGGTAATGCATTTCCCTTTTCTGATGGCTTTGATACCAGGACGGAGCTGGGAAAATTGCAGTAAGGTTTCCATGCTTTAAAATTCATATTTAGGTTGGCCAATGATTAACAACTTGCAAGAAAGAAACAAGCGAACAAAAACAAAGTAAAGGAGGAGCTTAAGTGTTTTTGACTTTTCCCTTCTATGTTGCCATTTTGCTCTGAAATTCTCCACTATAAATATCAAAAAGCACTGCCAAACTTTCTGGAGGAATTTACTGGAGTCCTCCCCAGAAAAGACAGAAACCATATGGTCTCTGTTTTAAGATGAATCAAATGTTTCCGATCACCCAGAACAAGTTTTCTGCCCTCTCTGCCTCTACCCTGGGGTTTAACTCAATTCCTTTCCCTAATAGGACTCTGCTCTTGCAGCCACAATCCCACCACAAACACATCCCTTGGGGCCAGCCTGCCAGACACAGGTATGTAGTGCAAGGTGGCTCTGGGTCTGAACCTCTAACTATTAATTCAGGTTCCTTTTTAGCTCCATGGTTCTTGGCCACTGTATAAAAGCAGGCTGAGACCTACCTTGAGCAGCAACGAGTGGTCTCCAAGGTGGGGTGACAGCTGGTAACCCTGCAGGGAGGCTTTTGCAGGGCCTAAAGACCTGCATTTTAGAGCAGTCTCTGTTTTCATGGGCTTTGAAGGGAATGGGAGCACATCGTTGGAGAAGCCTGAAGGATTGCAGCCCCCAAACTCTAGCAGCTCCCTCTGTTCCCCAAAGGAGAGGGGTTGGCAATTCAGATGTGACTTGGCTCAGCAAGCCAGGAGATGGCCAGGCTGTTCTCAGGGTAAGTGAGGGGACCTGGGGACCTTTACTGAACCAGCCAAGACCTCCCACGTGCAGCCACCAGAGCAGAGCAAGTGTGTACAGTCACGCAGGGTGGGTGCAGCCTCCCAGCCCCCAGGACACCGATTTCCCCAGCCAGCTCTGAAAATAGGCAGCCAAAGCCACTCACCGTGTAGTACCAGAGCCCCCCGATCCCTTCGCTCCTCTCAAAGCAGGTGGGCTCCAGCCCTTCTTCCAGGCAGCACTTGATGGCCGCCAGCCCACTGACGCCCGCGCCCACCACTGCCACACGCCGCACCATGCTGTCGTGCCTGTGAGGAAACGTCATGGGACAAGGCTGTGCTGGAGCAGAAACCAGCTGGACACACTCACTCAGGTGAGTCTGCAGCCCCAGCAGTGCCCCGCAGGAGCAGGGCACTCCCTTTCCAGCACAACTTCCCCAGCTCCTTAAATATCCCAGGGGTTTCTTGCTGATCCTTGCTCACCTGCTTCCTGTGCAGCCTCCAGGTGTGTGGGTAAGTTTGGGGCAAAGTGGAAGAGCTTTCCCTGTACCCAGGGGCTCTCTCATGCAGACGAGCGACGACTCAGAAGGAGGTTCCCCCAAAAGAGCAGAGCTCTTTTATGTGGTGCTGCACAGGAGGCAGGGCCAGCACTAATGGGCTGTTTTGATGAGTCACTTGCACTGTTTGGACTTTAACTGTAGCACAAGGAGTAGCTGTGAGTGCAGAGGTCCTAAATTAGGAAATAAAGTGGAATGAAATTATTGCAAGCTAGAGTCCAGGGTCATTGAGCAGCAGTAGCCACCCTGGGCCTGTGGGACAAGCAGCATCTCTCATGCATGTCCATAGATACCCCTCTCCAAAATGGCAGGGCAACGTCTGTGTTACCAAGAACAGCAGGTAGAACCAGGCTGTTCAACCTCACCTCATCCCTCCACCACTGCAGTTGTTGCCCTGCAAAGAGAGGAGTTACAGTGACACCCTAGGGACCAGAGACCCTGTCACCAGGCATCTGACCACTTCCTCTCTTTTAGTTAAAGGAGCAAGTATGATTCAGAGGACATGTCAGAGGAAGGACTAAATGCAGGTAAGTGCAGAGGAGTCCATTTGCAGATCCCATTCCATCTCTGTGATTTTCATATAAGTCTCATTGTGTGAGTTCATCCATTAAATCCCTGCCTTCAGACAGGTCCTGAGGGAGAATTGTTCAGCTGGGAGTACGTCTGTCTGAAAGACCACAGTGTGAAGCTGCTGGACCCTCGAAAGCTAAGGTGGGCTGTTAATTCATTGTAGATTAACCTGAAATAAAAGAGAGCAGAGAATGCCAGAAAAATGATTGAACAACCAAACTAAAAAGAATTTTAATACTATCTGCCAAATTGGTTGGGCTTTTCAAGGTTGGGCTTTTCCAAAGCTGATCGCTTTGACGACTTAATACAAATAAACTGCCAAGGCATCTTCATGAGTTCCCAACCCAGGAGAGGTGTGGATCCTCACCTGCAGGACATGACCTGGAGTTGGAATTCTGTGAATTAAAACATTTGTCAGCAAAATGTACCCAGGAGCGATACCCAGTGAGAGCACACACCTTCTCCTCCAGACAGGAAAGGTCAACCCCAGGCAGAGAGGGGGGAACAAAGGTGCAGGAAGAGTCAATAATTTACCTGGAGTGACACAACTGCCAAAGATCTGAAAGAGGGAGAAGCCACAGACCTGTTGGTTCATCATTTCACAGCTGCCATTTTCCACCAAGAAAAATAATTGGATATATTTTCCCTCAAAACAAAGGGAAGGAGAACTGCAGTTGTGGGAAAGCAGGGTAAAGGAGAAAAGTTAAGGTGTCCAAAAAATCCTTGGGGGTGGGAGGGGAATAAGAATAAAAAAATTAAACATCTCTAGTGGCACCAGAGTTAGTTCTGCCCAGTGTCTACAAACGCCTGTTTGACTTTTATCATATGCTACAGGAAAGCAAGAGCAGAAGAAGGCTCCTAACCTCCCAAAGAACAAGAACAGTAGTAAAAAGCAGTCTCGACTGGAAAATCTTCCCTCTCCCAGCCCGAAAGTGTCTCACACCAGCAGCAGGGCTCAGGATGGTACTGTTTTTCTGTGATGCTCAGACAGGTCATACCATGACAACAGGAATCCTACTGGGGACAACTTGCAGTGATGGGAGCCATAAGAAGCTCGTGGCACAGTTGGCCTTAGCACACACTAGGATCCCAGCCACGCACACAGCTTGTGCGATCACAGCTCTGTTTGCCCTGGCTGCTGTGCCAGGACACCTGTATTCATTAACTGGGTGCTGAGGTGGGTGGTGGGTAGGGGTCAGTGGCAACCACAGTTCCTGTAGAGCCACTCTCAGCTGTACTGCTTGAAGTAGCAGCAAAGCAGAGTGAAAAATCCACCAGTTTTGATCCATTTGCTGCATGCACAAGTCTTATGAGGAGTGTCTGAGGGATCTGGGATTGTTTAGCCTGGAGAAGGCCGAGGGGAGACCTCTCTGCAGCAACCTGAAACGAGGTTGTGGTGAGATGGGTGTTGGTCTCTTCTCCCAGGCAGCAAGTGATAGGACAAGAGGAAATAGCCTCAAGTTGCACCAGGGGAGGTTCAGATTGTGTATCAGGAAAAACAGTGGTAAAACACTGGCAAAAGCTGCCCAGGGCAGTGGTGGTGTACCCATCCTGGAGATGTTCAGAAAATATGTAGACATGGCACTTCAGGACCTGGTTTAGTAGGCATGGTGGTGTTGGGCTGATAGTTGGACAGGATGACTCTAGAGGACTTTTCCAACCTTAATGATCCTATGCAAATGCTCCCTGGGGCAGCAGCCAGAGAGACACTGGGCACGCACCCTGGCTCTGAAGCTGGGCAGCACCTTGTCCATGGGCGGCACTACCCGTGCTCCAACTGGACAAGTCTCTGGCACTGGATGCAGCACAATGCCCACATCAAGAGCCAGATGCTTCCCCAAGGAGCATTTCAATTGAAAGAGCTTGGAAAAGGTAGATCCCTCACAGCACTGACGGGGAATAAACCTTCATAACAGCAATCACCCCGAGGCCAGCCAGAAGCAGCCTTTGGCCTCGAGGAGGGCACATCCCCAGGGTCTCCTCTGATCTCTGTTGGAGCTGTAGAGGGGCTCCTGACTCTGTTGGCAGCCAGGGATGAACCAAATTTGCCCGAGGTGCCCCTAGCCCAGCTGGGGAACAGTGAGGCTCTGCATCTCATGGGCTGCCTCAGACTCTGCTCAGCCCTTTGATGTGTAGCTACATCTTTCAACCATCTTTGAAGTGTGAAATGAGAAACACCCGGTGCGGGAGGCTGGGCAGAGCCCTTTGGAGCAGCCAGCAGTGCTGGGGCTTGTCATGCCTTAAATGAAATTTTTTTTAGGTACAGCAGTTGTGACAGGATAACAAATCTCACAGCATCTATCTCAAAGACATCTCTCCTCTAAACCCTTTGTGTCTGCACTACAACCCAGTCTTGGAGCTCGGTGTCCTGCAGGCCTGTAATCCATTTCCATGCCCTCCCTGGGACTCATCCTTAGGCAGAGCTTTCTTCTGTCTTTCCTCATTCTTTCTCTTGCTGTTGTGATATTTTCTAGAAGTACTGTCTGGATGCAGGCAGGATCGTTAGAGAACCCAGAAACTACTGAAAGCATCAGGCAAAATCTCATCGGAAGCCACAGCTGCCCCCATTGCAGCATAAGCTACTCAAAGTTACCTTGCTTTCAGGATATCACAGAATCACTAGGTTGGAAAAGACCCATAGGATCATTAAGTCCAACCATTCCTATCAACCAATAAAACATGCCCCTCAGAGCCTCATCTACCCAACTTTTAAATACCTCCAGGGATGGTGAATCAACCACCTCCCTGGGCAGACTGTTCCAGTGCCCAATGATGCTTTCCATGAATTTTTTTTTCTGATATCTAGTCTGAATTTCACTGTTGTTTGCTCTGGTGTTTGCGAACTGTGATGCTATCACATGCTACGTTGAAGTGGAGAACGCTCCAGCCAGGGCTATCAGCTCAATCAACTGTGATCAGCAAAGACAAGTCATGAGAAAGCCACGTACCTGAACGCTGTTGTCATGGAGGGCACCGACACATTGCCCTTTCCTCTCCCTTGTATGCCTGCACATCACCCTCCTCCACAAGTCAGGATCCTGCAGGGGCTCTTCACGGATTCTTCTGTCAACTTCTCTCTGCTGCAAGAATGAAGTTGCCATAACAAGTTGTTATGGCAAACCTTACCAAGTAACTGTGCTTTAAAGGAACCTCCCCCGCAACTCTCGCCACTATGCACAACACTCCAGCACCTGGTGAGTTCCAAGCTATGCCAGACTGATCTCATTCACACCACCACCTCCAAACAGAGCCCCTCCTTCAGCTCTTACAGCTCATTCTTCTCCTTCACAAAACTAGGATTGGGAATCAGGTTTTGATTGCATCCCAAGAGAACCCTCAGAGCTGTGTGCAAATTCTTACCAAAGAAACAGTCCTAGACCCTTTGCCAGCCCTAGACAAAAGAACATTCATGATGTACATTCTCATGTTTCAGCAGTGGATCTCTTCCTTATTAACCAGGCATCAGCATTTCTCTCCACTTTGATTCTAGCTGGCTGCTTGTCTTGCTCTGCTTTTCTCTGCATTATAGCCCATCCTCTGCCCGCTCTAGAGGAGAGAAGAAAGTGGAGGTCAGGTTTCGCATGGCTCCGAGGAGACACACAGTCTGTGGAACACTGTTTATATCAGCACATCACCCACTTTCAGTGTGCCCCCTCCCTAGGAAAGGGGCGTTTATAACACAACAATTCAAAGGCAGCAGGGGTTACTGCAGTTGGAGAATCCATAAGCTTAATCCATAAACTCAGTCTTCCCCACTCCAATTTAAAGCCATTCCCCCTTGTCCTATCATTCCACGCCTTTATTAAAATTCCCTCCCCAGCTTTCCTGGAGCCCCTTTCAGTAGTTGAAGATGCTCTAGGGTCTCCCCGGAGCCTTCTCTCCTCAAGGCTGAACAACCCCAACTCTCTCAGCCTGTCCTCACAGCAGAGCTGCTCCAGCCCTCGGATCATTTCTGTGGCCCTTGTCTGGACTCACTCTAACAGGTCTGTGTCATTCGCATGTTGGGGATTCCAGAGCTGAACACAGGGCTCCAGGTGGGGTCTCACCAGAGTGGAAGCAGAGGGCTGGAATCCCCTCCCTCACCAGGCTTTTGGATGTACAGAACATCTCTGCCACAGCCACTGCTCCCTCTGTGGGGAAAAATGAGGGTAAATCCCAGGAGTTAATTTTCCACTCACTAAGGTCACCAACAACAGAAGCACAAGGATTTTCAGTCCTTTAAAATAGAGAAGCTTCCTACATCCCTTGAAGCAACATCAGTTGTCCTGTGTCCAATGTATCCTTTAGGCATCTGTGTAGAGGAATGATGCACCAGGGACGTCCAGGAAGCCATAGGCACCATTCCATTCTGGAGGTGAATTCTCTATGATTTTTTCATAGCCCTCGTCTAGACTCGCTCTAGCAGGCCTGTGTCATTGGTGCGTTGGGGATTCTAGAGCTGAACACAGGACTTCAGGTGGGGTTTCACCAGAGTGGAGTAGAGGGCCGCAATCCCCTCCGTTGGTGGTCCCACTGCTTTGGACACAGCCCAGGACACTGTTGGTTTCTGGGCTGCAGGCACATCTATCTCAGGTGCATCTCACCCCGTCACGTTTCTTGGGGGCTGAGATCAGAGTTGACACAAACAAATTCATTAAGGCACTCAATCTAATGCAGTTTCCTCATCATCTGAATTTAGCCTGTCTCATCTGTCATGAGTCTAATGCCAGGCTAACCATCCATAACCCACACCCAATGGTCACAGGCAGTGTTACAGACACCCAGCCACCTAAGGAGTTGAACCAGAAGGTCAGCTTGATCCCCTGGGCCAGGCAAACACCTGCACACCCCAACGGGTGCAGCAAAAGCTGACACTCTCCCCTGGGGGAACTGGTGGGTCTTCAAAATCCAGAGATAGGATAGGGATGACTTTGATCCCTGGAAGGAGAAGACAGTACACTTGAATCCAATTAAAGCACTCATCTGGGAAGACCTAACAGAAAATTATTATTCAGGGATTTCTTAGCAGAAAAAACGAGCTGTTCAAATATTCCCATATCAGTTGTCACTATCTGATCACCGCCACCAACCAGCCCCTTCAAGAAGCTCCTCCTCTGGCCAGCACAGAACATCTCTCCCACAGCCATTGCTCCTTCTGTGGGGAAAAATGAAGGTAAATTCCAGGAGTTAATTTTTCACTCGAGAAACCCACAACAGAAGCACCGGGATTTTCCATCCCTACAGAGAATCTTCCTACATCCCTTGAAGCAACATCAGTTTCCCAGTGCTGAAGGAAGCTTTAAGCATCTGCACAAAGGAACGTTGTACCAAGGACCCTGCACAGGGAGAAGCCTTTCAGAGCACACTCTAGGAGCCCCACAACAACAACAGACTCTTCCTTCACAAAAACAGAGTTTGTATGTGAGCTGAGGGGAGTGGGAACTCCTGTTATCCAAGAGCTGTACATTTCTCCTACCTGATTTCCTGACCCCATGCAGAAGGAGGACTTATTTACCACCTCTCTGGCTAAAAGTTCCCTCACATTCTGGTCTTTACCCCATTGTGGAAACAACCTCTGAAAGTCACGTGCATCCATACACCAAATGCAGACACAGGCAAACCCCTACTTCTTTGGTTTTTAAATGTCAGTCCTTGGTTCTTCTCTGCAGTTTTCTCTGGAGAGGGTTCCTGGGCTCAAGGACAGTTCTCCACTTCCAACATGGCACTGACTTGACACACATGTAACGTATCCACCTGCTGATTCCTTCGACCTGGAGGTGCGTGTTGTTTTCAGCACCTGAAAGGGTCCCTTCCAGCTTTCTGGAAGTTCCACTCTCCCAAATCTTGATGTTGACGTAGTCTCCAGGCTGGAAGGGGCATCCTGGAGAATCTAAAGTGAGAGGCTCAGGACATGTTACACACCGCCCCAGGTCATTCACTCTTCTACCCAACAACAGCAGAGAAGATTTTCGCTCCCTCTCTCTTTCTAGCACTATGCCTTGGGGAAAAACGGGTATTTGATAAGGCCTCCCAAACACTAATTCATACAGACTGCTCTTAGTCTCAGCTCTTGGCTGTAGCCTTGGTCTTAGCACAGCCAGTACAAGAGCTTGGTGCCACCACAAAGAAGTCTCCTGATAAATCTTACCCTTTTGTCTCTGCAGAGTGTGATTCATCCTTTCCACCTTCCCACTACACTGGGGGCTCCAGGTGGTGTGCAGGGCCCATTTGATTCCTAGGACATGGCTCAGCTCTTGTATAATCCCTACTAGAAAGTGAGGACCTCTAGCTGACAACAGACCTATGGGAATTTCAGACCTTGGTAGAATCCCCTATAATGAGGTTTGAGTCACCTCTCTTGCTTGGATGGTGCTGCAGGGCAATGCTTCTGGCCAGCCTGAAAATGCGGCTCCTGGTCCCAACGGGTCCTGGGATCCGCCCTGTCTGGGCAGTTAGAAGAAATCCCTCTGCCAGGGGCATTTCCTCTGCGAGCAACTCCTGGGGGACGGCTCTTGAGAGGGCAGGATTATTTTTCAAACAGATTTCACGTCTTCCCACAATGGATTTGGCAAGGCTGGTCACCCTCACACTAATTACTTCTCCCGCTAAATCATCGATTACAGTCTCTGCTCCCCAGTGGGTTTCTTGATGCTTTTTCTTAATTAATTTTAGCAGTACCTGGGGAGAAACTACAGCCTGGTTTGTAGGGATCACCATCCACCCTCTCTCATTTTCTCTTGCCCTCACTAATTTTGCCAGTTCCAGATCAGCATCACTAGAAATGGGAAGGGCGCTTGAGCGGGATGGGATTATTATTTAAACACATTCATATCTCCCCACAATGGATATTCAGATCTCCCTCCATGGAAGGGATTAATACCAAGATAACTTTTTCTGCTGCTCTCGAGCTGCTCACTCTGCTGGTCCACTACATACCTTCATTGAGGAGTTTCCCACCTGAGGACCTTGCGATACCATTGCACCGCTTCTCTCCATTTCCCGATGTCTTCCCGCAACTGCAGGATTTCTTCTTGGTGCTTGATGCGGGATCCTCATGCAGTTAACAGTCCTCTTCCTTTCCATATTGCCTCATGGGCACAGACCACCCCCAAAGCATATTTAGAGGCCATCCATGTATTTACCTTATGAAGGCTGTCCCGATTCAATGATTCCTCTCTTACCTTTATCCCTAGAAAGGCAGCTGCATTTCCTCCCGTAGCTGTTTTGAGCTCCTTCAATCAGGAGCACTGGTGTCACCACTGCCCACAGGCCCTGGCCACCCCCTACTCATGTTATTCAGTTCCTTAGAAAAGGACCCCACCAGTCTTTTCCTGTCTCCTGCTCTCTGGGCTAAGACTCCCAAAGCTCGATGTTGTCTTTCCTGCACAAACAACTCTTGGCTTTGAATGCTCTCCTCAAGTCCCCACATGAGCAGCCCTTCCCTAGAGGCCTTAAGGGCCTTCTAGAGAGGCTTTACCACAAGTCCATCAGGAGGTATCCCCAGGCGACACCATCAGCCATTCCTAGGAGGTATCTCAGCTCCCGTATGGCTTTGGGCTTGGCGGTTCTGCTGAAGCTTCCCTGTGATCGCTCCCACTTTGCTGACATCCCAGCCATCACCCCAGGGCTGTCTCTGTGACCAGCACACAGGGCGCAGGGTGCTGCAACCTTCTTGGTGCACAGGAAGGCAGGGGACCCAGGCTTGGAGACCTGCTGTGACACTGCGGGACTCGTCCACCGCATCCACGCTGGGCTTGCTTCTATCAGCCATGGCCTTCTCTTCCAGCAGACTCCATAAAAAAGACAAATGAAATCACTTTGTTAATTTCAAAATGTAAATTAACATTTAATAACATTTAAACTATGTACAGGGTAAACCAGGTTTCCCCACTCCTCCCACCACCCCCATGCCCTTATCACATGGCCTGGCGAATGAAGCTGCATTTGATGCTGTCTGCCTTCTCTTTCTCCTTCTTCCTGATTGGATCCATCACAAAACAGTGCCAGAGTCACAGCATTTCATCACCAGCAGCCAAGGCCACTGTTTTGCCATCAGGGCTCAGAGCCATGCTCAAGACTCTTGCTGTGTGACCTGAAGAGGAGGTGTGCGCTCAGGGACGGGCCATTTGATGCACGCTCTGCTCCCTCTGCTTCTGCCACCATGCTCACATTTACTCCGTGGGCCCCATGAACCCCACCAGCTTGCAGAGTTGTCCCTGCACCGTGCTGCAGCAGCGGGAATTCACAGCCCAGGTGGGCATTTGGAGCAACAGCGTTCCTTCAGCAGCCCCCATGAGGGCCTCCCAAGCAGCACACACCTCTGCTCACCGTCGGTGCTCTAGCTTGGGCTAAGGATCTGCTCAACCCAAGGATCACATCTGCCTTCAGCTACCAGAAGCCCTCCCTTCCCCAGGCAAAGGGCCCTGCCTACCTTGCAGCTCAGTGACCTTGGACATCACTGGATACTTCCAGATCATGAGATGATTCTCTCCAGAGCCATAGCCTGAAATGAACACCTTGTAGTTTGTTGACCACAGGATGGAACCGACCTGGGAGGAGAGAGGGAGACAAGCTGCTTGTGCACTCAGAGGGGAGCACGGCCCCCACCTTTTCCCTGACTCTGGGCCTCAGGAGCCAGCAACCCCACTCAGACGTCCCACCAGAAGCTGGTTATGTCCAAGCCGATGGTCACGTCTTACCTGGGAATGGGCATTGACATTGCCGAGGCTGATGCCAGAACACACATTCCTGAGGGGGAGGCGTTTGTCACCAGCTCCACCTCCAGCAGCCAGAACGCTGAGCTGCCACAGACACCACGCCACAGCCACAGCCTGCCAGAAGAGGGTTCACCCTAAGGCGTGCAACAAGCAACCTATGCACAGACAGTGCCGCACAGCTGCCTTGCACACAAATGTGTGCCCACAGCTGCCCTATGCTCACCTTGACAGCACCCTGGTGCTGACGGAAGGTCTGGACTGGAGAAAATCCTCCATGGCCCCCCTGGCCTCTTGGCCAGATGTTCACCAGGTGGTCGTCACCACCACTGGGGAGGAAGCGGCCGCTTGGAGACCACTTGAGTCCACACACCTCCTGCGTATGACCAGCAAGCGTGGCCACGTGATGTTGAGCGGCACTGACATTGTGGTGCTGGATGCAGCCGCTGTAAGCCCCACTGCAGAGAGAAGGCTCACAGGGTCAGGCTGCACATATTGCTGGGAAAAACCATCCTGGAGTTGGAGCAGGACTGCTGGACCTGATGCAGGGTTTCATACCAGTGCTACCAGCAGATCCAGGCTGTTGGGGTGAGCCAAGCAGATCCAGAAGAATCTGTAGCAGCTCCACTCCGCCCTTCCTACTCCCACCCACTGCTTTACCTAGACAGGATGTGGCTGTTCCAGCTGAGACACCCCACACGGGACACATGGCTGGTCAGAGTGCAGAGATGTTTCTGATGCTGGACGTCCCACAGCTAGAGAAGCAGAGCAACAAGCTCTCCAGAGTACCTGGAAATGCCAGCCCCGTTGCTTTGCCCTACAAACCTCACTGCACAGGCTCTGGCATTCAGCTGGTCACTCTGGGAGCAGGGATCAATTTGTATCTCGTGCCCACAGAATGGAAAGAGAACGCGAGGGGTCAGAAACCCCAATCCCTAAACAGCTTCCAGTTTGAGTCCTGCACTCACCTGGACCTCACCATTGCTCATGCCAACAGTGAGGCAGTTGCCTCCTTTACCCCACGACACAGAGGAACCATAATCAGCTGTGTGCTCCGTCTCCATGAGGTTGATGATCTCCCCAGAGATGTGGTGCCACAGGTAGATAGTGGTGTCCAGAGCCAGTGCTAGGAGGTTTTGAGGGCTCCAGTCCAGGAGATTCAGATCTACATTTTGAAGAGCAATGCAATGCAGGCCACCCTGCGCTGCCCTGGAGGGCCCTGCCTTCACTGGTGTTGATGCTGCACTTTCCACTGCCACCAGGTGTGTGTGTGCACATGCACGGACACACAGGCAGGGAAGGGGCAGCCTTCTGGGTGTCACTACGCCCAGCTCAGGGGTCCCTAGACTCGATCTAAGTCACCTGCACAGCACTCCGGGACCACTCTTCCTACAAGGCTTCACCCCAGAAGTGGTCCATGCCAGCCCAAGGGCAGAAGAGACTGAAACAGCCCAGGCAGAGCTCCAGTTCCTCGCACCACACTGGCCTAGGAAATGCACTGCATTACACAATGATCTCAATACCCAGCACTCGCCATCGCAGCTCACTTAACAGTAGTCATCACGGATGTCTGGGGCATCTAGGATCTGCTCTGCTATGGAGGGAATGTATCTGTCATTCCTCCTGATGGACCCATGCATCACCTAATGCCTGTAGAGCGCTTTGTGGTTGTTTCAAAAGCCTGTATGCAGAGAAACACTTCTGTTAACCTGAGTTCCTGTTTCCTCCCAGCTAAGCCCAGCTCACCCAAGGAGAAATCCCTCCCAGAGGAAATGCAGCCCTGAGAGCACAGCCACACTCAGAAGAGTGCAGGGCCTTAACAGCACTGGTGGGGCTGACTGCTGAACCAGGGGCAGCTCCAGAGCTGGAACTCAAAGGAACGAATGCAACTGACAAGCCCGTGGTTTTCTGTGTCACGTTCCATTTAGAGACAGTTAAGGTACAAAGGGAACAGCAGGGAGTTGGAACCTTGTGCAGCCATTGGGAAGGTTTGCCACATGCAGTACCAGGAAGCACCTGGCAGCTTTTGTAAATCAGTTCACTGGTGCAGTCACACAGCCCCTTAGCTGCTGGAAACCTAAGTATTAGGGAGACCCCAGTGTGCACAACCGCTCCCAGAAGCCAGTGGATGCTCCCAAATGCGGAGCCTCTGTGCCGCTGTTCCCCTGCCCAGGGCTCTCCAGCTGAGTCAACTCACCCAGACCCTGTCCCTCATCTGCCCCAGTGCTCTGAGCCTTTCCACTGAGGCTCAGTATCTTTGCCTCTTCCACGTCAAAGCTGTTCAGCCTCACTGCGCAGGCTTTCTGGTGCTCCTACAGAAACAATCCACCCTCAGTGAGAGGTATTGCAAACACGAAGCCCTTGCTACACTTCAAATTGCAGCCGGCAGAGGAAACGGCTCCCATTGGCTGGGGTGGGGCCTGAGGGTGGGGCTAGGGCTCTTAGTGGCTTCGCATACACAGTGTTGGGGAAGCGGGGGGGGGGGGTGTCGTGAGATCTCATGAGCTCTAGATCATGTGACTTTAGCAGTAGCTGAGGAGGGGGCTGCTCTATGATTTTATGATACTTGAGGTGTTCAGTGCCAGGTTAGATGGACTTTCCGCAGCCGGATCCAGTGAGAGGTTTCCTTGCCTATGGCAGGGCTTGGAACTAGATGGGCTTTGAGGTCCCTTCCAGCCCAAAACATTCTAGGAGTCTATGAATCATATACCCGTGAGGACTGTGGGTCATAGAGAGCGAGCTCCGAGCGGCAGCTCCAGCCATAGCGTGTGAGCGGAGAATCTAGAGCGGTGTCGGTGTTGTCCAGAAAATGCTAGGGCAGAGTGGCTCTGCGTACTGTGTCTCAGTTCCCGCAGTGTCCGGTCACGTCTTTCCCGAGTGGAGTCTGCGCACAATGGGCATCCCGGCGAGCAGCAGCGCGTGAGTCCTGGGATCGGGGCTGCCTGCCTGCCGGATCTGTTCATCAAGGCATTGGTACAGGGGAAGGATTTGTCACTCCATGGCTGGGTTTGTTCCTATCCTGTTGGGCTCCTGCTGTCTGTTCTCTGCTGAGGAACTGCAGGGCGGGATGTCATGCAGAGGGACAGGGACAGACTGGAGTGGTGTGTGATAAATAGGACCCTTTGTTCATCAAGTAGGAAATTAAATAAGGACGAAAGCTTGTGTACTATGATAGATAGGACCCTTTGTCCATCAAGTAGTAAATCAAATAAGGAGGAAAGCTTGTGTAGATAACAAGAAACCACAAGACAGAAAACAGAGACAGTTTTGTGTTTGCCTAAGCTGATTGTGTAGGCACAAATTGGATTGTATAACCATATATGGATACAAAATATATTTGTAGATAAGGGTTGTTGTGTCAAAATTGCCTTTTGCTAAAACTAATTAAACTACAGAAAACCAAAGAGTCAGGTATATGGAAGAATTCAGAGGGAGTTGCCCAAGTGTTGCAACGGGCCTGGACACACAGATAATAAGAACTGTCTAACTGGCAATGCAGGTGCAGAGTACCCCACGAACACGGAGATGGAAACACATAAAAGACTGAAGGGTGGGGAAGTTGGTGTGAGCCGTTGGCGGAGCGCTGGCACCCCGGCTGCACCCAGTGCTGTTTGCTTGTCATTGCTTGCTGTAATCAATAAATGATAAATTGATTCGTAAAGGCTGAATCAAATTATTCGCCTCAATTTATAACAAGTGGAGCTGTGCAAACTTCGTGGGGTTCAACAAGACAGTCCTACACCTGAGTTGAGGGAGTTTGCAGTTTCAATACATGATGGGGAATGATGTGATTTAGAGCAGCCTGTGGAGAAAGACTTGGGGTGCTGGTCGATGAGAAGCTCGACATGAGCTGGCAGTGTGCACTCACAGCCCAGAAAACCAACCGTGTCCTGGGCTGCATCAAAAGAAGCATGGCCAGCAGGGTGATTCTGCCCCTCTGTTCCTCTCTTGTGAGACCTCATCTGGAGGATTGTGTTCAGTTCTGGGATCCTCAGCATAAGAAGGATATGGAGCTGTTGGAACAGGTCCAGAGGAGGCTACAAAGATGATCAGAGGGCCAGAGCACCTCCCATATAAGGATAGGCTTGTTCTGCCTGGAAAAAGGAAAGCTCCGAGGAGACGTTAGAGTGACCTCCCAGTACCTGAAGGGGCGACAAGAAAGCTAGGGAGGGACTGTTTACAAAGGCTTGTGGTGATAGGATGAGGGGTAATTGCTATAAACAAGGGTTTAGATTTAGACTAGACATAAGGAATTTCTTCACAATGAGGGTGGTGAGACACTGGCCCAGGTTGCCCAGGGAAGTTGTGGCTGCTCCATCCCTGGAGGTGTTCTAGGCCAGCTTGGATGAATGAAACCGAATGGCAAAAGTCTCACAGAACAGTCCCACTTTTTCAAAGCCTGTTATTCTTCTGTCCATCGCAAGGAATAGCAGTGAGTGAGCTGGCATGGCACGGGGTGGGGGTGGAGAAAGAGCATGAACTTTACCTGCTTTTCACTGGCTAAATGAAAAGGCCTTGATCTGGCTTTTGTGGGACCGTCTTCATGTGCTGTTGACTAGCAGGCCTTCCTGTGGTTTCCCTTTAGCATTTGTTTGTGCATGAGTTGATGTGTCACGGTTGCTGTGTGAAAGCCTCAGTGAAGGTGATGGCCAAGGGAAATGTGGCAGGCTAGGCGATGCAGTCCCTCAGAAAGTGGTTGGATCTCTGATGAGCCTGTAGAGGCACCTCAAGGCCGAGAATCAAAGTCTAGAGAAATGCTGATGCCTGGAGGAGCCGCTCAAGTCTCGCAGGATCAAACATGCCCCACGATCTTGCGAGATCTCACGCTTGCCCTTAGCTGCGCTGAAGTCTCATGGGATGTAACCTTCCAACGGGTCTCGCGAGATCCCGAGCTCCTCCTCAACTGCCGATAAAGTCTCGTGGGATCTATCACTCACCGAGATGTCACGAGATCTTGCGAGAGACTCCACTGCCTCCCTGGCACTCTGTGTGTGAAATCCCTCCTGTGCCCTATCGCCACCCTCGTACCCTCGTACTTCAAGAAAAACGAGATATATAAACCCCTAATACTCATGTGTGTTATCTACAGAGCATATTTGCTGATTTTTACAGGGCCACATACCTTCTGTGGCAAAGAACACAGCATCTCTTAATCCAGAGCCGTGGAGTGTTTGCACTTTAGTGTCAGGAAAAGAAGTCTCCAGCACTGCAGGTAAGGCAGTTAGGGAGGTATATAGTGTTGTGGGCATAAAATTTACATGAGTGGTGCACTAGTTCGAACATCTGCCTTCATATGAAGGGAATTGCATCCCTAGAGAAACATATTCTTTACCTTTCATAATCGAAGAATGTAGAAACAGACAACTGTATGTGCATAAGGATAAATATATGTGTGTGTGTGTAGCTGAAACACATAAAAAATATAAGATTTTGTGCTTTTAATATTAAACAATTAAAAATAAATTTGCTAAAGTGAAACTTATAATTCAACTTTAGTATGTCTCACTTGATTGTGTGTACAGAGTTGTTTGCAACTGCATAACTATGCCTTACTGCAAACACAGTGGACAGCCCTCAGGACTGAATCAAAAAAAGTGTAAAGCTAAAACCTGAGATCTTGTCCATTACACAAATGAAATGGAGTCCCAGAACAATAAAAGCAATGAGGCATTTTCCTACTTTCTTCCTGGCACCCAGAGCCATGCTGAAAGCTGTAGTTTCAAAGAGAGGTTCATGCTATTCCAGAATGCTGTTGATCTACACATAACATCTGTGTCACATCCAAACCAATTATATTAATGGTTTCTTTAATCTATCTGTTGCAACAGTCCACAAAACAATTGTAAGCAAATACCCATTTAACACTGAGTGAAAATACGGGTTATATAAACAGGGAAAGCCCTGAGTATAAACAGTGAAATGTTGTTTCAGTACTAAAATACTCCACCAACTCTGGTCCATGCCTTTTGAAAGGAAAAGAAAATACAACCATACAAAGCAAGCAGGACCAAGAAGGCAGTTAGCCCAGGGCTGAGTTCCATTTGATTTTGGATTTACAAGTAATACGTAAACAGCCTCACAGGAAAAGCCAAACTACAGTCTTTCAAGCCAGGGTACTGACTCTTACCCTAACATCTCCAGTCGCTCCAAAGAAAAGACATGCCCAGATTTTCTCTGTAAATAGCATTTTTGTCTCCTATACTGTCAGCAGTATATTCCATTTCATTTGTTATATAAAGAAAGGATTCCCATTTAGAATGGTCATGCCTTCTCTTGTTTAATATTTTCCTCCTTTTTGTGTTGACCTTAAAGAATCTACAAGTAAAACAAATCATTATCAAATCCAGTAGATTTGTCTGTCTTACTTTTCAGTTTAAGATGCCTTAAATACACTCTGATAAAATTCCATTGCTCTGGGATAGATTTTGATACCCTACTTTCTCGGTGAATGTAGAACACCATAATATTTCATCACTGCTATTTCATCATTATTTAATTCTATTTCATCTTTACTGTCACCACTACTCACTGTTAAATGGAATTGAACACTTCAAAAATATTAATGAGATTACCTCCTTATTCATAACAGCCTCTCCTTTCAGGAGCTCAACAAACATATGAAGAAACAGTAGCTCCAGAATCCCCTGTTGCATAGTGTTGCATCTAACAAGCATCACCTTTTAATTTCCAAGCACTGTGGCATTTAATCGCTTTTTTTTTCTATTCTGGAGGCCAACAGCGTCACCAGCTTCTTGTGTCTTCAAACATGGTCTGCATCTCTGCCTTTGAGGAAATTGCAGTGAAGGGGATCTAACAAGGGAATTCTGAACTCTAAATATTGGTAAGAAGAAAATACAGTAAAATCTATTCCACCACCAAAAGCTAGAAAGATTTCTTTGTAAACTAAATTGTCAAGGCCAAGAGAATGCAGGGCAGACAGTAAGTTATCCCACCTTCCTCTCCTACTGTGTGCCAAAGTGTAGAAGACAGAAACAGATTAGTATCTGGCTGAGAAAGGCTGGCAGTCACCACACACACAGGCAACACACCTCCTAAGCAGAAACATCACAAAACTAACCAGGCCTTAAACAAAAATACAGTAAAACTAACTCAAAATGCATTTAAAGAATAGTTGCATCATTTTTCCCTCTTTTGAGAAACCTTTGTCAGAATCTTCCCTATTCTCCAGAATAAACTTTCAAAGCATATGCAACTTGATGTTGAGTCAGTGGTTTCTGTACCTAGCAACTAAGAACCATAAATAATAATCTGAAAGGTTTCGGTTGATATGGAAGCTATACAATTTGTTTTCTGCGGCAGAGAGCAAAATGGAGCAAGATACAACCTGCAGTCGGGAGCTAAGATGACACATTTAGAAAGACAGTACAGAACCAAATCCAAGCACAGTGGCAAGCCATGTTTGTGCTCTGGAGGACTGGCCATCGCAAAAACAGTATTCAGGAGATCTGAGGTCAAACTCCGTCTAGACGTGTTTGGAGCCTAGCATTCAATTGGAGAAGCCGCTTACAAATTGCACAATCTCCTTCCAGAGTAAAGAAGACCCTCAGTGAATATTTTTTAGCTATTAATTAAGACTTATACCCTTCTTCTCTGATCCTGCACCCCCAGTGCTCAGAGGTCAGCATTAAACGAGGACTTGAAAGTTCAGCTTCTCACAGAACAGAGTGAAGATAAATACAGTAGTAGTAATTTAATTGCCTTCAAACTGAAACTCCCCTTTAGATTTCAGAACTGACTCGCACAACGTAGAATTAATGGATTGACTTTTACTTTTGCTTATGCTAGTGTGAATTTTAGACAAAGAATCAAAATTCCAGATTGCCTGGCCTCATATTATTTGGCTTGATTTTTTAGAAGCATGTTTAACAAAAACACAAAAGACTTCTTGTTTCTCACAACCCCTTCATCTTCCAACTACTCAGCTGAAGCTATGTTAGCCATTTATCTGTGATGTGTGGTGCAATCAGAGCACAGAGGAAGTAGCAGATGAGCTTTAGTGACATTCTGCTCCCATCTGTTGTCTTCTCCCACATTCATATCCTGTTGGGAAGCTCAGAAATTTGCTTTCCTAAATAGGAAGCCCTATCTGAGCCAGCCATGGTGTGAGTGAAGTGAATACTCTGGGGGAATATTGCAGCCACCACTTATCTGTCTACCTGCACCAATGCCAAGGACATACTATACTCACATTGTTTGTAAGGGTGTAGTTATGGGGAGTGCCAGGGTAATCTGATGCCAGCATTTCTTTACAGGTCTGTGCAGCTGTCCAGCTAGATGGCATAACTCTGTTTCACTTAGTTAGTAATTCTATGGATTAAACAAAGACATTATAAAGGGGGAACAGGATGCATTGGATATTTCCATGTATCATAGAATAGTTTGGAGTTGGATTGGAAAGGACCTCAAAGATCATTCAATTTCAACCCCCTGCTATGGGACATCTCCCACTGGATCAGGCTGCCCAAGCACTGACCAGCCTGGCCTTGAACACCTCCAGGGACGGGGCAGCCACAACTTCCCTGGGCAACATGTGCAAGTGCTTCACCATTCTCACAATGAAGAAATTCTTCCTTACGTCTAGTCTAAATCTGCCCCTCTCCAGTTTATACCCATTGTCCCTCGTCCTATCCCTACAAGCCTTTGTAAACAGTTCCTCCCCATGTTTCTTCTAGCCCCTTTGGGTACCGGAAGCTGCTCTAAGTTCGGAGCCTTCTCTTCTCCAGGCTGAACAACACCAACTCTCTCAGCACGTCCTCAGATGGGAGGTGCTCCAACCCTCCAGCCTCTAGTAGTTTATACAGCTGTAGATATTATATCCCCTGGTATTACTAATGCATGCCTGTAACCACAGGGATTACACAAAGGACTGGTGAAGGTCAGTGTGTCTCTGGGCTGGCAGAAGGGAGTTATGTGATCTGATTTATCTTCAATTACTACCTTATGAGGAGACACTGAGGGAACTGGGGATGTTTAACCTGGAGAAAAGGAGTCTGAGGGGAGACCTTATCACTGTCAATCATTGCCTGAAAGGAGATCATAGCGAGATGGGTGTTGGTCTCTTCTCCCAAGGGATGGGGTGAGAGAAAATGGCCTCAAGTTGCACCAGAAAAGGTTTAGATTGAATACTGGGAAAAATTTCTTCATCAAAAGGTACTGGCAGAGATTGCTGAGGGATGTGGTTGACTCACCATTCCTGGAAGGGTTTAAAAGGTGGTCAGATATGTTTTAGTACTGGACAGGTACAGTTGGGTTTGATCACAGAATCAAAGAATATTTAGGGTCGGAAGGGACCTTAAAGATTATCTAGTTCCAACACCCCTTCTATGGGCAGGGACATCCCACTAGAATAGGTTACCCAAGGCCGCATCCAACCTGGCCTTAAACACCTCCAGGAATGGGGCATCCACAACTTCCCTTGGCAATCTGTTCCTGTGGCTCACCGCTCTCATGGTGAAGTGATGCTATGCTGGATGCAACCCAGGATATGGTTGCACTCTTTGCTTGCCAGGGCAAAGTTCTGGCTCATGTCCACTCACTGGAACTCTCGCAGCCCAACCTATCAGCTCATTGCTCACCCAGCGTACAATGGGCTTGTCTGGTGGTGTGTGGACATTGTGTTCAGGAGGATATGGGGAAAGTTGGTGTCAAGAGCTTCACTGAAATTGAAACCAGCCACATGAAGTCATGGGGTGGTTTGGATTGGGATGATTTGAGCTGGGGCTCAGGGAGAACCAAGGAGTCTCCTCAGTCCTCTGCCAGGCACAGCACAGCTGTGGAGTCCTGGCACTCTAGGAGCTCCAAGATCTCCCTTGTTTGCCAGAGGAGATTCCCAGTCAAAGGGTTTCTGGACAAATATTTCTACCTGCTGCAGGCTCTCCTGGTGCACTCAGCTATTCTGGGCCATGCTGTGCCCCAGTACCATGTGAAGCAAGGTTGGAACAGAGAGGCTGCGGGCTAGGACCTAGGGAATGAGGTTCCCCAGGAGGCCCCTGCACCACAGCCAGCCCTAAGGGAAATGTTTCTCCCAACCTTGAAGGACACTGCTTGTAGCTGGCAGCCTCTGGAAGTGCCATGTTCATCCTCACCCACTGGAAGTGCCACGCTCATCCACACTTCTGCCTGAGCCAGAGGTTTTCTGTCGGTTTGCACCATCATGACTTGATTGTGGAGCTGTTGCCTGCCTGGGTGCAAACCCATGATCTCTTCCACTAACCATGCAGAACTGTAACTCAGGGTTGGGGCTGAACGCTTGCCTCATGCACACCTTCTCAGCACAGAACATCACATTTATTATAACAACAACAACACAAGCACCAACAAACACCTATGCCAACTCATCTAAACTCACACCCATAACCCCAGCCCCCCTCCCCCACCCCCTCCAAAGGTCTGACTGTTCTTATGGAGACTGCTAAACATCCACTCTTCAGAGCTTCACCAAGCACTGCTCCATGGTTGGAAGGAGTCGAGGCTCTTTTCAAGCATCACTGAAATCAGAAAAAAAATCCTAATAGATTAGATGGAAGAGCAGGAGTAATGTCATGGTGTTAATCTTCTCCAGGAATCATCCTCTGCCCAGATGCAGAGAATGGTTGTGTTTTCTAAATTAGCAAAGCTGACCTCATTGCTGTTCCAAAATCAGCTTTTCATTGCCAGTGGGAGCTTGGCATCTGGCTTTCCTCTGGCTGCTCCTCAGTTTTTTGGCGCTTTAAAGGCCACCTGACATTTACAATGTAGTCTGGGTCCTCCTCATGTGTGCATTCAGTCCATTTTACTTGGAAAACACCCTGGAAGTTAGAGGACAAATGGGGATCTCTTTATTCCAATAAAAAACATTACACAGGCTCCGTAATTTTACTGCTGTGACTTTCTGACACATCGTGTTACAGAGTTTCATTCCTTCATTGTGCAGTACCCCTAGTTGTGGGAGACATGAGAAGTTAAACAAGAGAGATACTTGTGCTGGAAAGGGTTGTACATTTCAAAGGGGAAGGGGGTACCCTCAGCCTGCTTCCTTTTCCCCCAGGAAGTTTGGGAAGGTGAAACCTCTTCTAGTAGAAACCACGGTTCTTCCAGAAAAAAGATGAATGCTATATTTCACATTCTAGAAATGCAAATAGAGTCTGAGTATCTCCATTTCCAGCCTGGGATGGTAGCTGGCACAGATCGCAGGATGGGCAGCTGGCGCTGCTAAGTCTCTTCTTGGAAACCCTTGGCTGTGGCTCCGGGCTCTCCTCCCACACACGCCACTCCCACTTCCTGGGGCCACAAACAGACTTCAAAGACTTAAGACTTAGGAAAAATGAATAACTCCCACAGGGAAGCATAGAATGCTGCTGCTTCTGAATGTCTTCTCTTATAGCACTTTCACTGCAAAGCAAGACTTGTAGAACTTTCAGTGCAGGCTTGTGAACTCTAACATCACTATGGCTACTAAGGCGTCACTTCAAAATTTCAGAGCGTTCAGCACAAGTACAGCAGGGAAGCTGCTAAGAACAAATGCTGGCTCTTGTTAGAACTTCTCTGGCAGCACTGTCATTACGAGCAGCAGAGCATGACTAACAGAACATTTTAGTATAGGCTAGTGAATTCTGATTAAGTGTTCCTAATAATGCGCTTTAGGAAAGTTGAATAACTCCCGCAGGGAAGATGCTAGCATACAATGCCCCTGCCTCTCAATGTCTTCCCTTATAGCACTTTCACTGCAAAGCACGACTTAGGGAACTTTCAGTGTAGGCTTTTGAGCTGTAATATCAGCATATCTGTTAAGGTGTCACTTCAAAATTTTAGGGTGTTAAGCACAAGTACTACAGGGAAGTTGCTATGATCAAATGCTGGCTCTTGTTCGACTCTTCTCAGGAAGAGCTGTCACTGCAAGCTGCAAAGCACGACTAACAATACATTTGAGAATAGGCTAGTGAATTCTGATTAACTCTTTCTATTAATTCGCTTTAGGAAAACTGAATAACTCCTGCAGGAAGCTGCTTGCATGGAATGCTGCTGCCTCTGAATGTCTTCTCTTATAGTGCCTTCACTGCAAAGCACGACATTTAGTGTAGGTTTGTGAACTCTATTTCACCAGGGATATTAAGGCATTACTGCAAAATTTTAAAGCGTTAAGCACAAGTACAGCAGGGAAGCTGCTATGATCAAATGCTGCCTCTTATTACAGTCTTCTCTGTTCCTGTAAGCAGCAAAGCACGACTAACAGAATGTTTTAGTATAGGCTAGTGAATTCCAATTAACTGTATTTATGCGCTTTAGGAAAAGTGATTAACTCCCACAATGAAGATGTTAGCATGGAATGCCGCTGTTTCTGAATGTCTTCTCTTACAGTGCTTTCACTGCAAAGCATGATTTGTAGAACTTTCAATCTAGGCTTGTGAAGAGTAACATCACCGTGGCTATTAAGGCGTCACTTCCAATACTTCAGAGCATTCAGCACAAGTAGAGCAGGGAAGCTGCTGCGATCAAATTCTGACTCTTGTTAGAGTCTTCTCTGACAGATGTCACTGCAAGCTGCAAAGCACGACTAACAGAACTTTTAGTATAAATGAGTGAATTCAGACTTATATGTCCATATTAAGGCACTTTAGGAAACTTGAATAACTCCCACAGGGAAGATGCTAGCATGGAATGCTGCTGCTTCTGAATGTCTTCTCTTATAGCACTTTCACTGTAAAGCACGATTTGTAAAACTTTCAGTATAGGCTTGTGAATAGTAACACCACCATGGCTATTAAGGCGTCACTTCCAAAATTTCAGTGTTAAACACAAGTACAGCAGGGAAGGTGCAACGATCAAATTCTGGCTCTTGTTAGAGTGCTGCTGCTTTTGAATTAGCTCTCTGATAGTGCTTTCACTGCAAAGCAGGACTTAGAGAACTATCAGTGTAGGCTTGTGAACTCTAATATCACCGTATATTAAGGCGTCACTTCAAAATTTTAGAGTGTTATGCACAAGTACAGCAGGGTATCTGCTACAATCAAATGCTGGCTCTTGTTACAGTCATCTTCAGCAGTGCTGTCACTGCAAGGTTCAAAGCACGACTAACAGAACTGCTAGTATATTTATTAATTCTGAGTTACCTGGGCCTATTAAGGCGCTTTAGGAAAATTGAGTAACTACTGCAGGGAAGATGCTAGCCTGAAATGCTGCTGCTTCTGAATGTCTTCTCTTATAGCACTTTCACTGCAAAGTATGTCTTAGAGAACTGTTGATGGTAGCATCATGGAGTCAAACGCTGATATCTGCTAATGTTCACTTTATTGAGCTTAGCTGTTTGTTTATAAACCCTTTTTGGTTACATAACTGGGTGCCCACGAGGTTATCTACAGTGTATTATTGGTTAAAGATAGCTGTCCATAAAACTACTGCACGTGCTAAGAAACCATATTACACTAAAATTAACAATTTTGATAGTTCTCTTTAGTTGTTTTTCTTTCAGCTGATACTCGTTCCCACTGAACTAGCTCTTGTATTCTTTTCAGTCAGCCTTTGCTTATCAGAAGGCAGTCTTTTCTCCTTACCTTACTGGCCTTTGTTTATCTTTCAGTTCTCTGTTTCAAGGCCTTTTTAGAATTGTTCTGTATCAATCACTGCCACAGCATCCAGGCCTTCTCTGTAAAATGTTCCTACAGTTCCCCCTTTTTGTTTTTCAACGACTAAAGCGTTCAGGTGAAACATGATTGACTCAACGTTGTATACACTGTAACACACAGGATAATTGTTAAAGCAATTAACACCATTAGAAATAACATTCCTCTTCTTGACCAAAAGTTCTCATACCCATCCTGTTATCCACACATTGTTTTGAGAATCGATCACCCAGGGACCTCCTTTAACTGCCACTCATAAGATTAAGAATATCTCTAATGTTTACATCCTCCTCATTCTTGTTGACTGCTTTCATGGTTGGGGTATAACAGTTGTCACACAGCAACGTGGGCTTGATCCACTTCACAGGTGCCCAAAGTGGTCCTGTAGCCGTTAAAACACAAGCATAACCTCATCCCCATATTAGCAGCTTATACAGACCTGACCATTGCCCTTAATAACTGCTTTTCAATAGCACTTTCACATTGTCTTGTACTTGCTCTAATTTTGATGACATGGTTTGCATATGCTTCAACATCAGCACAATTTGATCATCTCCTGCTAATTGCAAAAAAATTTCATTAGATATTACACCTTCATCAATCTGTTTTGCAGTGTCTCTACTGATTCCCCCCATTTTTGTTTTGCTAAGATTTTTTTTACTACTTGATGGGTACTTGATGATGTGACTTGGTAAATGGATATCAACACTTCCTGGATAATCTCTTAGATCTACTTGTAAATTCAAAATATTTGCCATGCACCACTCAGCATATTCTTTTGTCACTGGGATATAAATGATTGTTGAGTCTTGGCCTAATAAGTGAACACTTCTTTTTCTTCCCTTGGTGGTTATCATTGTAATCATTTCAAATATAGTGACTATGTTTTTTGGGGGGTTAGTGTGGCAAAACATCCACTCAGTAATTTGTAATGAATCATTTGAATTTTCCTCTATCACTGGCTCAATTATCCCTAAAGGTTGTCTGCACTAGGGCCCAGTAGTTGCTGATGAGTGACACTGGAATGTGGAGTGTTCTCACAAATTAGCATTCCCCTAGAGAGATAACACTGTTAACTCCTCTGGACTTCTTCAAAGCTAAAAAAAAAAACTTAGAAAGGAAGGAGAAGGGGGGGAGCACTCACACAGATACAGCTGCAAGGATGGGCTTTATCCATTTTTTTCTCTCTCTCTTTCCTTTTTTTATGTTTTGCCAGGTATTTTAAAATTTTTGCTTCTGAAGACTTTCATTCCAAAGATCCCCAGGTAAATCTACCTGTTTGGTAGATTTGGTAGTGGACATTTGAGATTGAAAGGTCCCAGAGATATATTTTCAAGATTAATCAAAACCAATTTGTAAGTCTTACAAATGTTTGAAGCGCTTCACACACACACACACACACAAACACTCATTTCTCAGCTAGCTGAATACATTCATACAATGTTGTTTACCACTATTGGATCCACAATTTTTCCATGCTCTGGATATTTAAACTACACACAGTACTGGGAATATATAACACTTAAAATACGTACATGCACTATCTAATAAGGCTTGTATTGACTGTCTAACAAATATTTAACTTGTGGTAATCCTTTTGGGTTTCTTTTTTTGGTGGGTTTTTTTTTTTTTTTTAAGTTTCTGTGTTGGTAGAATCACAGACTGGTCAGTTGAACCACAGCCTTTGTCTCCGTGTATGCGATTTCCTTCATGGGGTACAATTGCTGAAAAACAAATCAGCTGAGTGATTCTAGTGCCCTTTTATATGAAGTCAGGAGGAATAGGTATCTAAGGTATTACTTGCATAGCTCTCGTAAAGTCGGCATCAGTCAGTTCTGGTAAAACAAGAAATCTTTGTAACAGGTGATCATGCAATTAACAGTGCACTAAGTCCATTTTTGCATTCTCTAAGACTAATTGTTTAAGCAAACTTATCTAGCGGCTATATTGTCTGCCTGCTTATTTAATACCTCTTGTAGTTTGCTTAGAAAAGTCATGTAAATAATGCCATTTTCCAGATTTCTTTTTTATCACAAATACAGGTGTGTTCCAAGGACTATTAAATGGGACTCTATGCCCTTGATCTATTTGCTCCTCCCCTAAATTTTGCAATGTACCCGATTTTTCACTCATTCATAGTTCCAATTGCCTATTCCTCTTGCATTTAACACATCTCTCCCCCATAAGATTAGTGGAACATGCACAACTAAGGGTTACACTACAGCGATTTTAAGATGTTCTGGCTTTCCTCCTTTTTCTTTTTGTTTTGTAAAACCTTAATGTTCACTTCAACCTAAGAGGCTGAGCTTGTAGGGACTACGCTGAATGTATTTCAAGGATTCTTATGGGCTCAAATCCTTGTGAGCCATGCTCTACAGAGTCAGCTTGGAACACAGCTGCTTTGAACAAAATTAAATACACTATCCAGCTATCCTTTGGTATTAATACTAGTGGTAATGATGTTCATAACACTAGTGGAGACAGCATCCATGCCCTTGCCTGAATGATTCTAGTACAGCCTGCATCAATGACCACAGGTAAAACAAAGATGCCCAACCAAATTATTGATGATCATTTTAATTACAAGGCAGTAAAGCCTCCTCCCCAATGGTCCTTTTACGTTTCATGGTATTGTGTGAAGTGCGGATGATTGCAGCACTACAGCAGTGGTGGTGATCATGTCTATCTCGGTGCTGCCTCTGGTTCTTGCTCTGAGGTGAGAGCTGTTGCTTGCCGTGGAGGCACCTGTGTTGGCACATGACTCCTAACCATGATTTGCTCCTGGTTTTCTGACAATACTGTCCCATTCTTATCCCATTTTGATCTACACCAACTGGTAAAATGTTTACCCTTTCCACACCAATGGCAGATTTTAGGCCCTCTATCCTGGCATTGCATGTGGCGGTCTCTTTTAAAATGTCTCTCCTTGCCATGTCTCTAACAGAACATATTTCTGTCCTGGATTACAGTCAAGGCAGCAGCTACCAGCTGTGCTTGATAGGTAAATGATCCCAGCTGTTGTTGTAGGAGTTTTCAGACCGCACCATATCTTTCTATAGTTGTCATTAGGATTTTTTTTGTCACAGATTGCAAAATTAAGGCTTCTGAAACTGCTCAGTTGTCTACCTGCTTGTTGAACACATCCTTCGATCTATCTATAAACACCATATACAGGTCATGCCAGTTTCAACTTTCCAACATCTGGTATTTTTATAAGTGTTTGATAAAACAAAAAGCTGCATCTGTTGTAACATTGCATTATTTAAGCTGTCTTGATTCTTGAACTGCTACTAACATTGTTTAATCGAGCCATTTCTTATTGTATCTGTTAACAGTCTCTTCTGTAATGCTGAAACTGCTTGGGTGGCAGTGGTGGTGGTGAGCGGCCCTCCCTCAGCTCAGAGCAGTGCCCCCCCCTCCACTGCGATAGTGGAGAAGTTAGTACTTTCTGATTCTTGCAGCCCTTCGGTCCCAAAGGACCATCCTGTGGGTGCTGTAAATGCCCGAGGCTGCTGCAGCTGCTCCAGTTGGGGCCGCAGGAGCTGCAGAGGTGGGGGGTTGGGGGGGGGGGTGGGGGGTCGCGGAACCCCTCGGCCGGGCGGCTCGGTACCAGAGCAGTTAGTATGTTCACTTTTGCAGCTTTTGGAATCTTCTTTATCGCTTCATCACCAATTAGCTCCCAGTGTGGACCACCGTCCCGTGCATAGATCACTGGAAAACCTTGCAATATTTCAACTTCCCCACACTGCTGTGCCTCCCTACTGCCTTGTGCCCGTTGGTCTGAGGAACGGGGTAGAGGTGGATCAGGCTCCTTGTCGGTGTCTATCAGACCCGGATCGAAGGGATTGTCGGCCCTCCTGTCGAGGGGTGCAGAGGCAAGCTCATCCAGTTTAGGGGAGTGGGGGTTTAATGCACTTGTTGACGATCCTGCCCTCAGCTCGGAATTATCACTCTGCTTTTTAGAGCCGAAATGTGCCTTTAACGCTTCAAAAACTTTCAGCCAGGGAACAAGCAACTTAGTAGCTGTTTTATCTGACCAAGTCGCTTTATCCCATAGTCGAACCCCTATGTCTTTCCAAGTAGTTTAGAGAAACGGTACAGGAATAAATCCCCTATCTCTCCTCCATTTCAATAGCTCAATTAAACAATTCTTGTTGTATTTAATCCCTATCTTGGAGAGGATATGCTGGAGGAGTTTCACCACTGCCTCTTCATCCTTAGAGAGTGTGGAGCTCATTCCTCCCTGACTGCTGCATACACTTGCCTGTAGCGGATCCTTGAAGTTTTCTAACTTCTTTACTCTGATGTGTCCTTTTGTATTCTTCAAACTTCAGCACTGGGGCAGTGCTGGAATGCTTTTGGCTGGTCTTTCCACCCTCTAGCACGTCTTCAGTCATTTTGAGCACCTTTGGCAGGTAATTGGAGGGTCCCTGTTCGGGTGCAACTTGTTGACAGGAGCATCATGGAATCAAATGCAGAGATCAATATGATCTGCGAGTGTTCACTTTATTGAGCTTAGCTGATTCTTTATAAAACCTCTTTGGTTCCATAACTGCGTGCCCACAACGGTATCTACAGTGTATTATTAGTTAAAGGTATATGTCCATAAAGCTATTACTAATATATTATTGCCTAAACTACTGCAAACGCTAAGAAACCAAATTACACTAAAACTAATGATGTTGATAGTTCTCTTTGTTTTTCTTTCAGCTGGGACTCGTTCCTACTGAATTAGCTCTTGTATTCCTTTCAGCTGGCCTTTGCTTATCAGAAGGCAGTCTTTTCTGCTCACCAAACTGGCCTCTGTTTATCTTTAAGTTTTCTGTTTCAAGGCCTTGTTAGAATTGATCGGTATCAATCACTCCCATGGCATCCAGGCTTTCTTCTTTGTAAGATGTTCCCACAGAGAACTTTCAGTATAGACTTGTGAAATATAATAAAACCATGGTTATTAAGGTGTAACTTCAAAATTTTAGAGCTTTAAGTGCAAGTACCGCAGGGAAGCTGCTACGATCAAATGCTGGGTCTTCTTACATTCTACACCGGCAGCGCTGTTACTGCAAGCTTCAAGGTACGACTAACATAAAGTTTTAGTATAGCCTAGTGAATTCTGACTTACTTGTGCTTATTAAGGTGCTTTAGGAAAATTGAATAACTCCCGAAGGGAAGATGCTAGCGTGGAATGCTGCTGCTGAATGTCTTCTCTTAAAGCGCTTTCACTGAAAAGCATGACTTAGAGAACTTTCAGCCTAGGCTTGTTAACTGTAACATCACCATGGCTGTTAAGGTGTCACTTCAAAAATTTAGATCGTTCAGCACAAGTACTGCAGGGAAGTTGCTACGATCAAATGCTGGCTCTTGTTAGAGTATTGTCCAGCAGCGCTTTCATTTCAAGCAGCAAAGCACAACTAACAGAACCTTATGATATGGGCTAGTGAATTCTGATAAACTGTTCCTAATAATGCGCTTTAGGAAAATCTCCCGCAAGAAAGATGATAGCATGGAATGCTGCTGCTTCTGAATGTTTTCCCTTATAGCATTTCTGCTGCAAAGCACATCTTAGGAAACTTTCAGTGTAGGCTTTTGGACGGTAACATCAGCATGCCTGTTAAGGCGTCACTTCAGAATTTTAGAATGTTAAGCACAAGTACTCCTGGGAAGGTGCTACGATTAAATGCTGGCTCTTGTTAGAGTCTTCTCTGGAAGGGCTGTCAAGCAAGGTGCAAAGCACAACTAACAATACATTTGAGAATAGGCTAGTGAATTCCTATTAACTGTTTATATTAATGCGCTTTAGGAAACTCGAATAACTTCCACAGGGAAGATGCTATCATGGAATGCTGATGCTTCTGAATGTCTTCTTTTATAGTGCTTTCACTGTAAAGCACGACTTAGAGAAGTTTCAGTGTAGGCTTGTTTACTCAAACATCTCCGTGGCTATTAAGGCGTCCCTTCGAAATTTTAGATCGTTAAGCACAAGTATCGCAGGGAAGCTGCTACGATCAAATACTGGCTCTTGTTAGAGTCTTCTCTGTAATCGCTGTCATTTCAAGCTGCAAAGCAGGACTAACAGAACATATTAGCATAGACTAGTGAATTCCTGTTAACTTTCGTATTAATGCGCTTTAGGAAAATTGAATATCTCCCGAAAGAAAGATGCTAGCATGGAATGCTGCTGCTTCTGAATGTCTTCTCTTATAGCACTTTCACTGCAAAGCACTACTTGTAGAACTTTCATTGTAGGCCTGTGAATAGTAACATCACCGTGGCTATTAAGGCGTCACTTCAGAATTGCAGATCTTCAATATAAGTACCACAGGGAAGCCGCTAACATCAAATGCTGGCTCTTGGAAGATTCTTGTCCGGAAGCCCTGTCACTGCAAGCAGCAAAGAACAACTAACAGAACATTTGAGAACTGACTGAACTGTTCCTATTAATTCGCTTTAGGGAAATAGTATAAATCCCCCAGGGAAGACACTTATGAAATACTGCTGCTTCAAAATGTCTTCTTTTTATAGCGCTTCTCTGCAAAGTACGACTTGTAGAACTTTCATTGTAGGCTTGTGAACTGTAACGTCACAATGGCTATTAAGGTGTCACTACAAAATTTTAGAGCTTTAAGCACTAGTACTGCAGGGAAGCTGATAGTATAAAATTCTGGCTCTTGTAAGAGTCTTGTCTAACAGCGCTGTCACTGCAAGCTGCAAAGCATGACTTACAATGTTTTAGTATAGGATACTGAATTCTGAATAACTGTACTTTTTAATGCGCTTTAGGAAAATTAATGGAATGCTGCTGCTTCTGAATTTCTTCTCTTATAGTACTTTCACTGCAAAGCACGAATAATACAACGTTTCTGTATAGTCTAGGGAATTATGATTAACTCTTTCCATTAATGAGCTTTAATAAAATCGAATAACTCACGCAGGGGAGATGCTATCATGGAATGCTGCTGCTTCTGAATGTCTTGCCTTATAGCACTTTCACCGCAAAGAACGTCTTATGGAACTTCCAGTGTAGGCTTTTGGACCGTAACATCAGCATGCCTGTTAAGGCGTCACTTCAAAATTTTAGAATGTTAAGCACAAGTACTGCAGGGAAGTTGCTATGATCAAATACTGGCTCAAATACTGTTAGAGACTTTTGCGGGAGTGCTATCATTGCAAGCTGCAAAGCACGACTAACAATACATTTGAGAATAGGCTAGTGAATTCTGATTAACTCTTTCTATTAATGCGCTTTAGGAAAATTGAATAACTCCCTCAGGGAAGATGCTAGCTTGGAATGTTGCTGCTTCTGAATGTTTTCTCTTATAGCACTTTCAGTGCAAAGCACGACTTAGAGAAGTTTCAGTGTAGGCTTGTTTACTCAAACATCTCCGTGGCTATTAAGGTGTCTCTTCAAAATTTTAGAGAGTTAAGCACAAGTACCTCAGGGAAGGTGTTACAATAAAATACTGGCTCAAATACTATTAGAGACTTTTACGAGAGTGCTGTCATTGCAAGCTGCAAAGCAAGACTAACAGAACGTATTAGTGAATTCCTATTAACTGTTCGTATTAATGCGCTTTAGGAAAATTGTATATCTCCTGCAGGGAAGATGCTAGAATGGAATGCTGATGCTTCTGAATGTCTTCCTTATAGCACTTTCACTGCAAAGTGTGACTTGTATAACTTTCAGTCTGGGAATGTGTACTGCAACATCAGAATGACTATTAAAGAGACACTTCAACATTTCAAATTGTTCAGCACAAGTACCGCAGGGAGCTGCTACAATCAAATGTTGGCTCACATTAGAGTCTTCTCTTGAAGCACTTTCTCTGCAAGTGGCAAAGCGTGACTTATGGACTGTTTTAATATAGGTTATTAAATTGAGACCTAGCTGCGCCTATGAAGGCACTTTAGGAAAATTGAATAAGTCCCACATGGATGATATTAGCATGGAATGCTGCTGCTTCTGAATGTTTTCTCTTATAGTGCTTTCACTGCAAAAGCAAGACTTGTGGAACTTGCAGTCTAGGCTTGTATACTGTAACATCAGAATGGCTATTAAAGTGTCACTTGAATATTTCAGAGCGTTCAGCACAAGTACGGCAGGGAGTTACTACAATCAAATATTGGCTCACATTAGAGTCTTCTCTTGAAGCACTTTCTCTGTAAACTGCAAAGCACGACTTATGGTCCATTTTCGTATAGGGTACTGAAAAGTGACTTAACTACGCCTATGAAGGCTCTTTAGGAAAGGTGAGTAACTCCCACAGGGCAGATGCTAGCATGGAATTCTGTAGCTTCTGAATGTCTTCTCTTATAGCGCTTTCACTGCTAAGCACAACATATAGAACTTTCAGTCTAGACTTATGAACTGTAACAGCAGAATGGCTTTTGATGCATCACTTCAAAATTTCATGTCATAAAGGACAAGGTCTGCAGGGAAACTGCTAAGATCATATGCTGGCTCTCATTAAAATCTTCTCTTGAAGCACTTTCAATACAAGCTGCAAAGCACAACTTATAGCCCTTTTTAGCATAGGGTACTGAATTTTGACTTAACTGCCCCTAATGAGGTGCTTTAGGAAAAGTGAGTAATTCCCGCAGGGAAGATGCTTAGCATGGAATATTGCAGCTTCTGAATGTCTTCTCCTATAGTGCTTTCACTGCAAAGCAAGACTTATAGAACTTTGAGTCTAGGCTTGTGTACTGTAACATCACGATGTCTTTTGATGCATCACTTCAAACTTTCAGAGCATTCAGCACAAGTACCCCAGGGAAGCTGCTACGATTAAATGCTGGCTCTCGTTAGAGTCTTCTCTGAAGCGCTTTCACTGCGAGGTGCAAAGCATGACTAACAGAATATTTTGGTATAGTGTACTGAATAGTGACTTAAATGCGCCTATTAATGTGCTTTAGGAAAAGTGATCATCTCCTCAAGGGTAGATACTAGCATGGAATGCTGCTGTTTCTGAATCTCTTCACTTATAGCGCTTTCACTGCAAAGCAAGACTTGTAGAATTGTCAGTCTAGGCTGCTACATCTACTGCTGCTGCATCTCTTGCTGAATCTCCTGCTGCATCTCGATGCTGCAAATCCTGCTGCATCTCCTGCTGAATCTATTGCTGAATATGCATTTGTTGCTGCATCTCCTGCTGCTGAATTTGCTGCAGTGTCATCTGCTGTTGAATCTCCTGCTACTTCATCACCTGCTGCTGACTCTCCAGCTTCATCTCCTGCTGCTGCATCTCCTGCGGCTGCATTTCATGATGCTGCATGTCCTGCAGATGCTCCTGCTACACCCGCTGCTGCATAGACTGCTGCATCTCCTGCTGCATCTCCTGCTACTGCATCTTATGTTACTCCATCTCCTCCTGCATCTCCTGCTGCATCTCCTGCTGCTGAATCTCCTGCTTCTGCATCTGCTTCTGCATCTCTGTTTGCAGCATCACGTGCTGCATCTGCTGTTGCATCAGCTGCTGTATCTGCTGCTGCAGCATCTCTTGCTGCTGAATTTTTTGCTGCTGTGACTCCTACTGCACCTCCGGCTGCTGCATCTCCTCCTGCTGCATCTCCTGCTACTGCTTATCCAGCTTAACTTTCTGCTGCATTTTCTGCTTCTGCATCTCCTGCTTCTTCATTTCCTGCTGTCTGTCCTGCTGCTTAATCTCCTGCTGCTGCATCTCATGAGGTATCTGCTGCTGCATCTCCTCCTGCTAAATCTCCTCCTCCATCTGCTGGTTCATCTCCTGTTGCTGTGTCTCATGCTGCATCTCTTTCTGCTGCATCTCCTCCTACTGCATATCCTGCTGCATCTCCTCCTGCTGCATCTCCTGCTCAATAACATGGTGCCTCTTCTGCTGCTACATCTTCTGCTTCTGCATATCCTATTGCATCACCTTCTGCTATATCTCCTGCTTCTGCACCTCCTACTCCTGCATGTTCTACTGCTTCATCTCCTGATGCTGCATCTGCTATTGCTGCTGCATCTTATCCTGCTTCATCTCCTGCTGCATTTTCCTGTGCATCTCCTGCTTCATTAACTGCTATATCTTCTGCCGCTGCATCTCCTGCTGATGCATCTGCTGTTGCATCTCCTGCTGCTGCATCTTCTTTATTGCATCTTCTTCGCTGCTTTGCCTCCTGCTGCATCTCCTGCTGCAGAATCTCCTGCTGAATCTGCTGCTGCATCTCCTGTGGCTGCATCTCCTTCTGAATCTCCTGCTGCTGCATCTCCTCCTTCTCAATCATCTGTTGAATCTGCTGTTGCACCTCCTGCTGCTGCACCTCCTGCTGCATCCTCTACTGCTGCCTCTGCTGCTTCATCCCTTTCTGCTGCATCTCCTGCTGCTGCTGCATCTCCAGGTGCTGAATTTCCTGTTTCTTTGTCTCCTGCTTCTGCATCTCCCGCTGCTGCACCGCCTGCTAAAGCTCTTGCTTCATCTCCTGCTTCATCTCCTGCTGCTTCATCTCCTGCTGCTGCATCTCCTGCTGCTGCTTCTCCTGGTTCATCGCCTGCTGCTGCATCTCCAGCTGCATCTCCAGCTGCATTTCCTGCTGCATCTGCTGCTGCATCTCCTGCTGCTGAATCTCCTGAAGAATTCCCTGTGGTATCCCATGCTGCTATATCTCCTGCTGCATCTCCTTCTGAATATGCATCTCCTGATACATTCTCACCTGCTGTCACTCATACTGCTGTGTCTGCTGTTGCATCTCCTCCTGCATCTCCTGCTGCTGCATTTCCTGCTGGATATGCAACTCCTGCTGCATCTCCTAATAATGCATCTCCTGCTGAATCTCCTGCTATATCTCCTGCTGATGCATCTCCTGCATCATCTTCTGCTTCAGCTCCTCCTGCTTCTCCTGTTTCTTCATCTTCTGCTCATGTATATCCTGCTGCAGCTCCCACGGCTGCATCTCCTTCTGCATTTCTTGCTGCATCTCGAGCTGCACCTGCTGTTGTTGAATCTGTCTCCTTCTGCTGCTCTATCTCCTTCTACATCTCTTGCTGCTGCATGTCATGCTGTATCTCCTGTTGTGGCTCCTGATAAAGCCCTTGCTGGATCTCCTGCTGCATATCCTACTGCTGAATCTCCTGCTGCATCTGCTTATGAATCTCCTGCTGCATCTCCTGCTGCTGCATCTCCTTCTGCATCTCCTTCTGCTGCATCTCCTGCGACTGCATCTTCTCCTGCTGCATCTCCTGCTGCATTTCCTGCTGATTAATCTCCTGCTGCTACATCTCCTGAGGTATCTGCAGCTTCAGATCCTCCTGCATCTCATGTTGGATCTCTTTCTGCTAGATCTCCTTTTGCTGCTTCTCTTCCTGCTGCCTTTCCTGCTACATCCCCTCCTGCTGCATCTCCTAGTGAATCTACTGCTGCATCTCCTCCTTCTGCATCTTCTGCCGCTGCATCTCCTCCTTCTGCATCTCCTATTGCATCTCCTGCTCCTGCATCTGCTCCTGAATCTGCTGATGCATCCCCTTCTGCATCATCTCCTCCTGCTGCATTTCCTGCTGCATCTCCAGCTTATGGATCTCTGTGTGATTATCCTGCTGCTCTATCTCCTTATGCATCTCTTGCTACTGCATTTGCTGCTGCATCTCCTGCTGATGAATCTCCTTCTACATCTCCTACTGTTGCATCTGCTGCTTCATCCCTGACAGCATCTCCTTCTGCTCCATCTGGTGCATCTGCTGCTGCTTCATCTACTGCTGATTTATCTCTTCCTGAATTTTTTGTTGCAGGAACTCCTACTACTTCTGTTGCAGCATTTCCAGCTGCCTCTCCTCCTGCTGAATCTCTTGCTGAATCTCCTTTTGCATCTCCTGCTGCTGCATCTCCTGCCCTATCTCGTCCTACTGCACCTCTGGCTGCATCTCTCGATGCATCTCCTGCTGCTTCATCCCCTGAAGCTGCATCTCCTGCTGCAACATCCCCTCCTTCTGCATCTCCTGCCACTGCATCTGTTGCACATTTCCTGCTGCATCTGCTGCTGCTGCATCTGCTGCTGCATCATCTGCTGCTGCATCTCCTGCTGCTGCATTTCCTCCTGCATCATCCCCTGTTGCAACTGCTTCTGAATCTGTTTCTTCTCCTGCTGCTGCATCTCCTCCTCCTGCATTTCTTGCTGCCTCTGCTGATTAATCTGCTTCTTCATTTCCTGCTGCATGTTGTGTTGCTGCATCTCCTGCTGCTTCATGTGATTTTGCATCTCCTTCTGCTGTTTATCATTCTCAGAATCTTCTGCTCTGAATCTCCTGCTACTGCATCTCCTGCTGCTGCATCTGTTGCTGCATCTCCTGCTACTGCATCTCCTGCTGGTGCTGCATCTGCTGCTTCATATCCTGCTGCTGCATATCATAGTACATCTTCTTCTGCTCTATCTCCAGCTGCTGCACCACCTAATGCATCTCCAGCTGCATCTCATTCTTCTGCATCTACTGCTCAATATGCATCCCCTGCTGAATCTCCTGCTTCGTCTTGTGTTGCTGCATCTCCTACTTCTGCATCTACTACAACATCTCCTTCTTCTGCATCTCCCGTTGAATCTGCATCTCCTGCTGCATCTCCTGCTGAATCTATAACTGTTGCATCTGCAGCATGTGCTGATGTAGCTTGTGCTTCTTCACCTACTGCTGCTTCTCCAGCTACATCTACTGCTGATGCATCTACTGCTACATCTGCTGCTGCTACATCTCCAGCTGCCTAATCCTCTGCAGCATCTCCTCCTGCTGGATCGTCTCCTGCATCAAGTGCTGCTGCAACTTCTATTGCTGCATCTCCTGCTGTAACTCCTGATTCATTAGCGGATTCATCTCATAATGCTGCTCTCCTGCTGCAACTCCTGCTGCTGAATCTCCTGCTGGTGCATACCCTGCTGCATGTACTTCTGCTGCATCACCTGCTGCTGAATCTCCTACTGGTGCATACCCTGCTGCACCTACTTCTGTTTCATACTCTCCTGCATTTCATGCTGCTTCATCTCCTGTGTAATGTCCTGCTGCTGCATCTGCTGCTGCAACTCCTGCTGCTGCATCTCCTGCTTCATATTCTTTTTGAAGCATCTGCGGATTAATCCCATGATGGTGCTCTCTTACTGGGCTTCCTACTGCTGTATCTTCTGCTGCTAAAAACGCTGCTGCATCTACTGCTGCTGCATTTTCAGCTGCATATGCTGCTGCTGTACCTCCTGCTGCTGCATCTGCTGATGCATCTCCTTATGTATCTCCTGCTGCTGCATTACCTGCTGCTGCATCTCCTTATGTATCTCCTGCTGTTGCATTACCTGCTGCTGCATCTCCTGCTGCTGTGTCTCCTGCGTAATGTCCTGCAGCTCCATATGTTTGTGCTGCATCTTAGGCTTAATCTCCTGCTGCTGTGTCTGCTGGTGATGCATCTGCTGCTGCATCTCCTTCTTTTGCTTATCTTGCTGCATCACCTGCTGCTGCATCTCCTGCTGCTGGATGTCCTCCTGCATCTCCTGATGCTGCATGTCTTGCTGCTTCATCTTCTGCTTCACCTCCTACTGCTGAATCTCGTGCTGCTGCAGACACTGCTGCATCTACTCCTTCTGCATCGCCTGCTGCATCTGCTGCTGAATCTGCTTCTTCATCTCCTGCTGCTGCATCTGCCGCTGCAGCATCTGCCGCTGCAGCATCTGCCGCTGCAGCATCTGCCGCTGCAGCATCTGCCGCTGCAGCATCTGCCGCTGCATTTGCTTCTGAATCTGCAGCTACTGCATCTCATACTGACTGTTCTGCTTTTCAGTCTCCTGCTGCTGCACTTCCTGTGTGATCTCCTGCTGCTGCATCTCCTGCTGCTGCATCTCCTGCTGTATCTCTTGGTGCTGCAACTCCTTCTGATGAATATCTTGCTTCAACTCCTGCTGCTGCATTACCTTCTGCCAATCTTCCTGCTGTATTTCCTGCTACTGCTTCTCCTGCTGCTGCATCTCCTGCTGAATATCCTGATGATGCAGCAGCAGGAGATGCAGCAGGAGGAGATGCAGAAGTAGATGCAGCAGGAGATGCAGCAGCAGGAGATTTAGCAGGAAATGCAGCCGGAAGAGATGCATTAGTAGGTGCAGCAGCAGGAGATGCATCAGGTAATGCAATAGGGGATGCAGCAGCGGGAGATGGAGTAGCACAAGATACAGCAGGAGATGCAGGAGGATCTTAGGGAGATAGAGCAGCAGGATATACAGGAGGAAATGAAGCAGGAGATGCTGAAGCAGGAGACTAAGCAGTGGGACAAGCAGCAGGAGATGAAGAAGCAGGAGATGCAGAAGCAGAAAATGCAGCAGAAGGTTAAGCCGGAGAAGCAGTAGCAGGAGATGCAGCAGGAGGTGCAGCAGCAGCAGATGCAGCAGGAGATGCAGCAGCAGGGGAAACAGTAGCAGGAGATGCAGAGAAGAAGATGCAGGGAATGAGAAGCAGAAGCAGGAGATGTAGCCACAGTAGATGCAGTAAGAGATGCAGCAGCAGCAGATGGAGCAGCAGTAGATATAGCAGGAGATGCAGCAGTACGTGAAGCAGCAGCAGATGCCACAGCACAGGCTGCAGATGCAGCAGTAAGAGATTCAGCAGAAGCACCAGAAAGAGATGCAGCAGGAAATGCAGAAGATGCAGCAGAAAGTGATGCATAAGGAGATGCATCAGGAGAAGATTCATCAGCAGGAGATGTAGCAGGAGATGCAGCCACTAGAGATGCAGCAGGATATGCAGAAGGATATACAGTATCAGGTGATGTAGCAGCAGGATATGCAGCAGGAGATTGAATAAGAGGAGATGCACCATCAGATGCAGCAGCAGACAAAGCAGCAGCAAGAGATGAAGTAAAAGATACAGAAGCAGGAGATGCAGAAGCCGGAGATGTATCAGGAGAGGTGCAGCAGGTTATGCATCTGCAGTAGACGTAGCAGGGTATGTACCAGCAGGAGATTCAGCAGCAGGATAGCAACATCAAGAGATGAATCCGCAGATGTGTGAGAAGGAAAAGCAGCAGGAGATGCAGAAGCGTGAGACACAGCAGGAGCTGCAACAAAAGGAGATGCAGAAGCAGGGGATTAAGCAGCAGGTGCAGCAGGAGGAGATGGAGTAGCAGGAAATGTTGCAGCAGATTCAGCACCACATCTAGCAGGAGATGAAGCAGCAGAATATACAGTAGCAGGAGATACAGCAGCAGAAGATGCAGCAGGATATGCAGCAGCAGGAGATGCAGAAGCAGGATATGTAGGAATTGATGCCGCAGGAGATGCAGCAGGAGATTTAGCAGCAGGAGATTTAGCAGCAGGAGATTTCGCAGCAGGAGATGTAGAAGAGATGGTGCAGCAGCAGAAGATGCAGCAGCAGATGCAGCAGCTAATGCAGCAGATGCAGCAGTAAGAGATTCAGCAAGAGATGCAGCAGGAAGAGATGCATCAGGAAATGCAAAAGATGCAGCAGAAAGTGATGCAGCAGCAGGAGCTGCAGCAGATGGAGTTGCATCCGCAGCAGATGCAGTAGCAGTTTCAGCAGCAGATTCAGTAGGGGATGCATCAGAAAGCTATGCATCAGGAGGAGATGCATCAGAAGGACATACAGCAGTAGATGCAGAAGTAGAAGATACAGAAGCAGGATATGCACCTGCAGGAGGTATAGTAGCAGATGCAGCAGCTGATGCCGCAGCAGGAGATGCAGCATCAAGAGAAGCAGCAGGAGATGCCATAGGATGAGATTCAGCAGGATATGCCGCTGGAGGAGATGCATCATCAGGAGTTGCAGAAGGAGGAGATGAAGCAGGAGATTAAGCAGCAGGAGATGCAGCAGCAGGAGAAGCAGCAGGAGATGCAGCAGCAGGAGAAGCAGCAGCATATGCAGCAGGACATGCAGCAGCAGAAGATGCAAAAGAGGATGTACCAGGAAATGAAGATTCAGCAGAAGATGCAGTAGGAAGAGAATCTTCACCAGATGCAGCAGCATGAGATGCAGCAGCAGGAGATTCAGCAGGAGATACGGCAGGAAGATATGCAGCAGGAAATGCAGTAGATACTGCAGAAAAAGATGCAGCAGCAGGACCTGCTGCAGATGGAGATGCAGCTGCAGCAGATGCAGTAGCAATTTCAGCAACATCCATCGGGAGATGGAGCAGCAGGATACTCATCAGCAAGAGATGCATTAGAAGGACATGCAGCAGCAGGATATGCTCCTGGAAGAGATACAGCAGCAGGATATACACCTGGAAGAGATACAGCAGCAGATGCAGCCGCAGATGCAGCAGGAGATTCAGCAGCGGCAGGAGATGCAGAGGCAGGAGATACTGCAGCAAATGCTGCAGCAGGAGAATCAGCAGGAGATGCAGCAACAGGTCATGCCACAGGATGAGATTCAGCAGGATATGCTGCTGGGGAAATGCAGCAGATAATGCAGAAGGAGGAGAAGCAGCCCGATACAGAGCAGGAGATTCCACAGGAGATGCAGCAGCAAGAGATGCATAAGGAGTTGCAAAATCAGACGCAGCAGGAGAAGATGAAGCAGCAGATACAGCAGGAGATTCAGAAGGAGGAGATGCAGCAGCAGGAGATGCAGCAGCAGCCGATGCAGCAGCAGCCAATGCAGGAGTAGGAGATGCAGCAGGAGATGCAGAAGGAGATGCAGCAGCAGCAGAATCACAGAATCACAGAATAACCAGGTTGGAAGAGACCCACTGGATCGTCGAGTCCAACCATTCCCACCAATCCCTAAATCATGCTCCTAAGCACCTCGTCTACCCTAACCTTAAACACCTCCAGGGACGGTGACTCAACCACCTCCCTTGGCAGACCGTTCCAATGCCTAACCACCCTCTCTGTGAAGAACTTTTTCCTAATCTCAAGCCTAAATTTCTCCTGGCGGAGCTTGAGGCCATTCCCTCTCGTCCTGTCCCCTGTCACTTGGCAGAAGAGGCCAGCTCCCTCCTCTCCATAACCTCCCTTCAGGTAGTTGTAGAGAGTGATAAGGCTACATCTGCTTCTACATTACCTGCCACATCTTTTCTTGCTGCAACTGCTGTTGCTGCATCTCCTGCTGCTGCATCTGCTGGTGCTGCATCTGCCGTTACATTTGCTTCTGAATCTGCAGCTACTGCATTTCATACTGACTGTCCCGCCTTTCAGTCTCCTGCTGCTGCACTTCCTGTGTGATCTCCTGCTTCTGCATCTCCTGCTGCTGCATCTCCTGCTGTATCTCTTAGTGCTGCAACTCCTTCTGATGCATACCTTGCTTCAACTCCTGCTGCTGCATTACCTTCTGCCAATCTTCCTGCTGTATTTCCTGCTACTGCTTCTCCTGCTGCTGTATCTGCTGCTTCATCTCCTGGTTCTACATCTGCTGATGCATCTGCTACTGCTGTATCTCCTTCTGCATCTGCTGCATCTCTTGCTGCTGCATCTCCTGCTGCTGCATGTCCTTCTGCTGAATCTCCGGCAGCGTCTCCTGCTGCATATCCTACTGATAATCCTGCTGCATCTACTGCGACTGCACCTCCTGCAGCTGAATCTGCTGCTGAAGTGCTGCGGCTGCATATCCAGCTGTTGCATCTCTTGCTTCTGCATCCCCTGCTGAATATCTTGATTATGCAGATGCAGGAGATACAGTAGCAGGAGATGCAGCAGCAGGAGATGCATCAGGTAATGCAATAGGGCACACAGCAGCAGGAGATGCAGTAGCACAAGATGCAGCAGGAGATTCATCTAGTGCTGCATCTCCTGCTACATCTCCTTCTTCTGCATCTACTGCTCCTGGATCTCCTCCTGCATCTCCTGCTTCTGCATCTACTGCTTCATATCCTCCTGGTGCATCTGCGGATTCATCTCATGATGCTAATCTCCTGCTGGATCTACTACTGCTGAATCTCCTGCTGCTGCATCCTGTGCTGCTGCATCTCCTGTTTAATCTGTGTGAATCTGCTGCTGCAACACTGTGGCTGCATCTCTTGCTGCTGCATGTCCTGCTGCTGCAACTCCTGCTGCTTCATCCCTGCTGAATCACACACAGAATCACACACAGAATAACCAGATTGGAGGAGACCCACCGGATCATCGAGTCCAACCATTCCCACCAATCCCTAAATCATGCTCCTAAGCACCTCGTCTACCCTAACCTTAAACACCTCCAGGGATGGTGACTCAACCACCTCCCTTGGCAGACCATTCCAATGCCTAACCACCCTCTCCGTGAAGAACTTTTTCCTAATCTCAAGCCTAAATCTCCCCTGGCGGAGCTTGAGGCCATTCCCTCTCGTCCTGTCCCCTGTCACTTGGCAGAAGAGGCCAGCTCCCTCCTCTCCACAACCTCCCTTCAGGTAGTTGTAGAGAGTAATAAGGTCTCCCCTCAGCCTCCTCTTCTCCAGGCTGAACAACCCCAGTTCTCTCAACGACTCCTCATAAGATTTGTTCTCCAGCCCCTTCACCAGCTTTGTTGCTCTTCTCTGGACTCGCTCCAGAGCCACAACATCCCTCTTGTGGTGAGTGGCCCAGAACTGAACACAGTACTCGAGGTGCGGTCTCACCAGTGCCAAGTACAGGGGGAGAATAACCTCCCTGGACCTGCTGGTCACACCGTTCCTGATACAAGCCAAGATACCATTGGCCTTTTTGGCCACCTGGGCACACTGCTGGCTCATGTTCAGTCAGCTGTCACCCAACACCTCCAGGTCCTTCTCCTCCAGGCAGCTTTCCAGCCAGGTTTCTCCTAGTTTGTACCTCTGCTTAGGATTGTTGTGCCCCAAGTGCAGGACCCGGCATTTGGCCTTGTTAAACCTCATGCCGTTGGTCTCAGCCCAGCAGTCCAGCCTGTTCAGGTCCCTTTGCAGAGCCTCCCGACCCTCCAGCAGATCGACACTTCCTCCCAGCTTGGTGTCATCTGCAAACTTGCTAAGGGAACACTCGATGCCTTCATCCAGGTCGTTGATAAAGACATTAAACAGGACTGGACCCAGGACTGAGCCCTGGGGAACTCGATTTGTAACAGGCCTCCAGCTGGATTTAACTCCATTTACTACCACCCTCTGGGCCCAATCATTCAACCAGTTTTTCACCCAGGAGAGTGTGCACCCGTCCAGGCCAGAGGCCGACAGTTTCCGAAGCAGAATGCTATGAGAAACCGTATCAAAGGCTTTACTGAAGTCCACATCCACAGCCTTTCCCTCATCCAAGAGTTTAGTCACTCGGTCATAGAAGGTGATCAGATTACTCTGGCAAGACCTGCCTTTCATGAACCCGTGTTGACTGGGCCTGATCACCCGGTTCTCTTGCAAGTGCTTCCTGATCGCACTCAAGGTCACCCGCTCCATGACATTCCCCGGTACTGAGGTCAGGCTGACAGGCCTGTTGTTCACCGGATCCTCCATGTGCCCCTTCTTATAGATGGGCACGACATCAGCCAGCCTCCAGTCCAGCGGAACCTCCCCAGTCATCCAGAACTGCTGGAAGATGATGGAAAGGGGTTTGGCCAGCACATCCGTCAGTTCCCTCAGAACTCTTGGGTGGACTCCATCTGGCCCCATAGACTTGTGGGCATCTAGCTGGGCAAGCAAGTCTCTAACCACCTCCTCTTGGACCTTGGGAATCTCATACTTCTCATCCAACCCTTGGGGTTGTGCATAGAGGGAACAATTTTCCTTACTGTTAAAGACTGAGGCAAAGTAGGCATTGAGCACTTCAGCCTTGTCTTTGTCCCCTGTTACTCTTGTTCCCTCTGCATCTACTAGGGACTGGAGATTCTCCCTAGCCCTCCTTTTGCTGTTGATGTATTTGTAGAAAGACTTTTTGTTGTCTTTCACAGTCTTGGCCAATCGCATTTCTAGTTGGGCCTTAGCCCTCCTGACTTTTTCCCTGCACATTCTCACTGCCTCCCTATACTCCACCCAGGATGCCTGCCCCTTCCTCCAGAGGTCGTAGACCCTCCTTTTCCTATTGATGTCTCTTAGGACCTCCCTACTTAACCATGCTGGTTTCTTACCCCGCCGGCTACTTTTCCGGAACTTGGGGACGGCTTTCTCCTGAGCTGCTAGGAGTTCCTTCTTGAAGAGCACCCAGCCCTTATGGACACCTTTGCCTTCAAGGAGCGCCTCCCACGGGACTTTTCCGACCAGCCTTCTGAACAGCCCAAAGTCTGCTCTCTGAAAGTTGAGGGCGACTGTTCTGCTAACCTCCTTCTTCATTTTACCCCGCACTGAGAACTCTATCATCTCATGATCGCTTTGCCCCAAGCGTCCTCCAACCTTCACATCCCCCACCAGTCCTTCTCTGTTCACAAACAGCAGGTCCAGGAGGGCACCGTCCCTTGTCGGTTCGCTCACCAGCTGTGTGAGGAAATTGTCTTCCACGCACTCCAGGAACCTCCGGGACTGCTTCCTCTCTGCTGTATTATACTCCCAGCCTATATCTGGGAAATTGAAGTCTCCCACAAGGACTAGAGGTAGCGATTTTGAGACTACACTCAGTTGTTTGTAGAAGAGCTCATCAGCTGCTTCTTCTTGGCTGGGTGGTCTATAGCAGACTCCCATCACAATCTCTTCCTGCCCATGGGCTCCTCTGATTTTCACCCACAGGCACTCAGTCCCATCCTGATCGTAGTCCAGTTCGAGGGTATCAAAGCCCTCTCTAACATAGAGGGCTACCCCGCCTCCTCTTCTGCCCTTCCTGTCCTTCCTAAAGAGTTTATACCCCATCATGGGTACACTCCAGTTGTACGAGTCATCCCACCACGTCTCCGCAATGGCAACGACATCGTAGTCTCCTTGCCTTACTACAGCTTCCAGCTCCTCCTTCTTATTTCCCATGCTACGTGCATTGGTGTAAATGCACTTCATCTGGGCAGGGGAAGCTTCAGCCTTCGTAATAGGGCTTCTCCCCAACTGAGCAGTCCTTGACTTAACTAAGGCCACAGTGCCAGTTTGCTGCCTACCATCCTCAGATGCACTCACCCCCTCTTCCTTAGTGGTGATATACCAGCAGGCATCGCCAGCACACCACCCCTTTGCCATTGAAGTCTCACCTCCAGTCTCACTCCCATCCTGCCTGGCCTCCATCCCCTCCCCCCTCACATCTAGTTTAATAAGAGGAGATGCATCAGAAGATGCATCAGGAGATGCAGCAGCAGATGCAGGAGGAAATGCAGCAGCAGGAGATGAAACAGGATATGTAGCACCAGGAGATGCAACAGCAAGAGATGAAGGAGCAGGAGATGCAGCAGCAGATGCAACAGAAGATGCCATAGAAGATACAGCAGGAGATGCAGCAGCGGATGAAGCAGGATTTTCAGCTGCAGGAGATGCAGCAGGAGATGTAGCATTAGAAAATGCAGCATTAGAATATGCAGCATTAGAAGATGCAGCAACAGGAGACGAAGCAGCAGGAGATGTAGCAGGAAAAGCAGGAGGAGATGCAGCAGGGGATGCAACAGAAGATGCAGCAGCAGGAGCTGTAGAAGGACATGCAGCCACAGCAGATGCACAAGAAGATTCAACAGCATATTCAGCAGGATATGCATCAGCAGCGGATGCATCAGCAGGAGATGCATCCGCAGAAGATGCATCAGCAGGAGATCGAGAACATGCAGCACTAGATGCAGCAGGAGATGCATCTGAAAATACAGCAGCAGGGGATGCATCAGCAAAAGATGCAGCAGGAGATGCAGCAGCAGTAGATTTAGCAGCAAATTAAGCAGCAGAGGCTTCAGCAGCAGATGCAGCAGCAGATTATTCAGCAGATGCAGCAGAAGGAGATTCAGCATCAAATACAGGAGCCGAGGCATCAGAGGCAGATGCAGAAGCAGGAGAGGCAGCAGCAGGAGATGCCGCAGTAGGAGATGCAGAAATAGATGCAGAAGCAGGAGATGCAGCAGCAAAAGATTCAGCAGGAGATAAAGTAGGAGGGGATTCAGCATGAGATGAAGAAGAACGAGATGCAGCAGGACATGCAGCATTAAGAGTTACAAAAGAAGGACATGCAGCATTAAGAGTTGCAAAAACAGGAGATGCAGCAGCAGGAGATGCAGCAGCAGGAGATGCAGCAGCAGATGTATCAGGAGATGCATGAGCAGTAGATATAACAGCAGGAGATGCATGAGCAGGAGATGCATGAGCAGGAGATGCAGAAAATGATATGCAGCAGTAGATGTAGCAAGAGATGCAGCAGTAGGAAATGCTGCAGCAGGAGATGCAGGCGCAGCTCTGTAGCAGCAGATTCAGTTGCAGGAGATGCAGCCACAGAAAACACAGCAAGATTTTCAGCAGGAGATGCAGCAGAAGGCGATGCGTGAGGAGATGCAGCAGGATGACATGCAGAAGCAAGAGATGCATCAGGGAATGCAGCCACAGGTGATGCATATGGAGATACAGCAGCAGATGCAGCAGCAGATGTGGCAGCAGGAGATGCAGAAGGGATGCAGCAGAAGAAGATACAGCAGGAGATGCATCAGCAGACGCAGCAGCAGAAGACAGGCAGCAGCACGAGATGCAGAAGCAGGTGATGCAGGAGAAAGAGATAAGACAGCAGGATATGCGGTATGATATGCAGCAGCTGGAGATGCAGAAAAAATGCAGCAGGAGTTGCAGTACCAGCGGATGGAGATGCAGCAGAAGGATATGCAGCAGGAAATGCAGCAGCAGGAAATGCAGCTTGAGATGCAGCGGGAGATTCTGCAGCAGGTGATGCCGCAGGAGATGCAGCAAGAAATGCAGAAGCAGGAGATCCATCAGGAGAGTAGCATCATGAGAGGAACCTGCCGATGCAACAGGAGATTATGAGGCAGCAGATGCAGAAACAGGAGATGCAGGAGGACATCCAGGAGCAGGAGATGCAGAAGAAGGAGATGTAGCAGGTGATGCAGGAGTAGATGAATCAGCAGCAGATGCAGCAGCTGATGCAAGAGATGAAGCAGCAGTAGATGCAGAAGCAGATGCAGCAGCAGGAGATCACACAGGAGATGCAGCAGCAGGCGATGCAGGAGTAGGAGATGCATCAGGATATGCAGAAGCTGATGCAGCAGGAGATAGATTTAGCAGGAGATGCAGAGGCAGGAGATGCTGCAGCAGATGCAGCAGCAGGAGATGCAGCAGCAGGAGATGCAGCAGCGGGGAATAATAGAATCATAGGATAACCAGGTTTGATGAGACCCACCGGATCATTGAGTCCAACCATTGCTATCAATCCCTAAATCATGCCCCTTAGCACCTCGTCCTCCCATCTCTTAAACACCTCCAGGGAAGGTGAATCAACCACCTGCCTGGGCAGCCTGTTCCAGAGCCCAACGAACCTTTCTGTGAAAAAATATTTTCCTGATGTCCAGCCAAAATCTCCCCTGGTGGAGCTTGTGGCCATTCCCTCTCATCCTGTCCCCTGTCACTTGGCAGAAGAGGCCAACTCCCTCCTCTCTGCAACCTCCTTTTAGGTAGTTATAGAAAACCATGAGGTCTCCTCTCAGCCTCCTCTTCTCCAAGCTAAACAACCCCAGTTCTCTCAACGACTCCTCATAGGGCCTGTTTTCCAGCCCCTTCACCAACTTAGTTGCTCTTCTCTGGACTCGCTCTAGGGCCTCAACATTCTTCTTCTGGTGAGGGGTCAAGAACTGAACACAGTATTCGTGGTGCAGTCTCACCAGTGCCGAGTCCAGAGGGAGAATAACCTCCCTGGACCGGCTGGTCACACCGTTCCTGATACAAGCCAAGATGTCACTGGCCTTCTTGGCCACCTGGGCACACTGCTGGCTCATGTTCAATCGGCTGTCAACCAACACCACCAGGTCCCTCTCCTCCAGGCAGCTTTCTAGACAGACTTCTCCTAGTCTGTATGCAGCTATATATACAGAAGCGGGAGATGCAGCAGCAGGAGATGAAGCAGCAGGAGATGCTGCAGTTGATGCAACAGCAGGAGATGCAGGAGGTGATTCAGCATCAGGAGATGCAGCAGCAGATGCTGCAGCATATGTAGCAGGAGGAGATGCAGCAGGAGATTCTACAGCAGGAGATCCTGCAGGAGATGCAGCAGGAGATACAGAAGCAGGAGATGCAGCACCAGGAGATGCATCAGGAGATGCAGGAGGAGATGAAGCTGTAGGAGATTCAAGCAGCAGGAGATGCAGCATGAGATGAGGCAGCAAACTAAATAGCAGCAGATGAGGCAGCAAGAGATGCATCAGGAGGAGATGTAACAGGAGATGCAGCAGTATATGAATCATCAGCAGATGTAGCAGCAGATGCAGGAGATGGAGCAATAAGAGATGCAGCAAGAGGAGATTCAACAGGATGTTGAGCAGGAGATGCAGCAGAAGAAGATGCTGCAGGAGATGAAGATCAGGAGATGCAGCAGCAGGAGATGCAACAAGAGATGCAGAAGCATTAGATGTAGTAGCAGAAGATGCAGAAGGAGATGCAGCAGCAGGAGATGTAGCAGAAGATGCAGCAGCAGCAGATGGTACAGGAGATTCACCAGGAGATGCAGCAGCAGGAGATGCAGCAGCAAGAGATGCAGAGAGGTAGATGCAGAGAAGAAGATGGAACAGAAGGATATATAGCAGGAGATTCAGCAGCAGTAAATGCAGCAAGAGTTGCAGCAGCATCAGATGTAGCATCAGATGCAGCATCAGAAGATGCACCAGCAGGAGATGTAGCAGGAGATGCAGCAGTATATGAAGCAGTAGCAAATGCAGCAGCAGATTCAACAGATGCAGCTGTAGTAGATTAAAAAGGAAACGCATCAGCAGGAGATGCAGCAGTAGGAGATGCATCAGGAGATGCAGAAGCAAATGCAGCAGGAGATGCAGCAAGAGATTCAGCAGCAGGAGATGCAGCAAGAGATTCAGCAGCAGGAGATGCAGCAACAGGAAATGCAGTAGTATATACTGAAGCAAGAAATGCAGCAGCGTGATATGCTGCAGGAGATGCAGCAGGAGGATATGCGGCAGCAGGAGACGCAGCAGGAGGTGATGCAGTAGGTAATACGGAAGCAGGAGATGCAGCAAGAGATTCAGCAGCAGGAGAAGCAGCAGCAGATGCAGCAGCAAGAGATGCACCGGCATGAAATGCAGCAGTAGATACAGAAGCAGGAGTTGCAGCAGCAGGAGATGCAGCAGGTAATGAAACAGGAGAAGCAGGAGGAGATGCAGGAGGAGATTCAGCAGGTGATGCAGCAGCAGCAGATGTAGCAGGAGATGCAGCAGTAGAAGAATCAGCAGCAGATGTAGCAGCAGATGCAGGAGATGCAGCAGGAGGAGATTCAGCAGGATATTGAGCAGGAAATGCAGCATCAGAAGATGCAGCAACGGATGTATAATCAGGAGATGAAGCAGCAGGGGATGTAGTAGCAGGAGATGCAGTAACAGGAGTTGAAGCAGCAGTGGATGCAGCAGGGAATGCAGCAGCAGCAGCAGATCCTGCAGGAGATGCAGGAGCATCATATGCAGCAGGAGATTTAGCAGCAGGAGATGAAGAAGTAGGAGATGGTACAGGAGATTCAACAAGAGATGCAGAGAGGTTGATGCAGAGAAGAAGATGTAGCAGAAGGAGATACAGCAAAATATTCAGCCGCAATAAATTCAGCAAGAGTTACAGCAGCAGAGGATGCAGCAGAGGATGCAGCAGCAGAGAATGCAGCAGTAGTAGATTCAGAAGGAGGTGCAGTAGGAAGAGCTGCATCAGGAAATGCAGATGAATATGCAGCAGCAGGAGATACAGCAGGAGATTCTTTCACAGGAGATGAATCTGCAGGTGATGCACAAGGAGATGCAGCTGGTGATCGAGAATGAGGTGCAGCGGTAGAATACGCAGCAGCAGGAGATGAAGCAGGAGATGCTTCAATACGAGTTGCAACATGAGATGCAGCAGCAGACAAAACAGAAGGAGATGCAGAAGCAGGAGATGCAGCAGCAGACGAAGCAGAAGGAGATGCAGAAGCAGGAGATGCAGCAGCAGACGAAGCAGAAGGAGATGCAGAAGCAGGAGATGGAGCAGCAGGACATGGAGCAAGAGATGCAGCAGCAGGAGATGAAGCAGCAGGAGATTCATTAAGTAATGCAGCAGCAGGATATGAAGCAGCAGGAGATATAGCAGCAGGAGATGCAGTAGGAGATGCAGCAAGATGAGATGAAGCAGCAGGGGATGCATCAGGAGAAGCAGAAGAAGCAGATGCCACAGGATATGCCGTAACAGGAGATGAAGCAGGAGATGCAGCAGCAGGAGATGCAGCAGAAGGAGATGCAGCAGCAGGAGATGCAGCAGGAAATGTAGCCTCAAGAGATATATCAGCACCAGCAGATACTGCAGCATATGCAGCAGCAGGAATGCATAAGAGATGCAGCAGCAATTGATACAGCAGGAGATGCTGGAGCAGGAGATGAGGAAGAAGTAGATGCAGAAGCAAGAGATGCAGAAGGAGATGCATCAGAAGGAGATGCATCAGCAGGAGCCACAGCAGCAGGATATCAGGCGGTAGATGCACCAGCATGAAATGTAGTAGGAGATGCAGCAGGAGATGAAGCAGAAGATGCTGCAGCAGGTGATGCAGCAGCAGATGCAGCAACAAACTCAGCAGTATGAGATGTATCCCTTCTGCATCTCCTGCTGCATCTCCTCTTGCTGCATTTCCTGCTGATGCATCTGCTGGTGCTGCATCTGCTGGTGCTGCATCTGCTCCTGCATCTGCTGCAGGATCTCCTGCTTCTTCACCTCATGCCACAGCTCCTGCTGATGAATCTCCTTGCTGATTCACCTGCTGCTGCATCTCCTGCTTATGGATGTCGTCCTACATCTCCTGCTGCTGCATCTGCTGATGCATCTCCTTCTGATGCATCTCGTGCTGCTGCATACACTGCAGCATTTACTGCTTCAGCATCTGCTGCTGCATCTCTTGCTGCTGCATCTCCTGCTGCTGCATCTCCTGCTGCGTCATCTAGTAATGCATCTCCTGAGGTTCAGCAATTGATGTAGCAGTAGGAGATTACGCAGGACATGCAGCAGCAGGAGATGGAGGAGATGCAGCTGCAGATGAAGCAAAAGGAGATGACGCAGCAGGAGATGAAGTAGGAGATACAGAAGCAGGAGATGCAGGAGGAGGAGATGCAGCAGCAGTAGACGCAGCAGGGAATGCAACAGCAGGAGATTCAGCAGCAGGAGTTGCAGCAGGAGATGCAGAAGGGTGAGATGCAGCAGGAGATGTAAAGCAGGAAATACAGCAGGAGATGCAGAAGGAGATGCAGCAGGCCCAGATGCAGAAGAAGCTGAAGAAGCCAGAGGTGCAGCAGCAAGATATTCAGAAACAGCAGATGCAGCAGGAGATGCAGTAGAAGCAGAAGCTAGAGAAGATTCAGCTGCAGATTCAGAAGGATATGAAGCAGGATGATGAAGCAGGACATGCAGCAGCAGGAGATGCAGCATGAGATGCAGCAGCAGGAGATGCAGCAGCAGATTAAGCAGGAGATGCCACAGGAGGAGATGCAGCAGGAAATGCAGAAGCAGGAAATACACCTTGAGATGCAGCAGGAGATAAAGCAGGAGATGCCACAGCACGTGATGCCAAAGGAGATGCTGCAGGAAATGCAGCAGCAGGAGATCATGCAGGAGATACAGCAGAGGGAGAATGAGAAGCAGGACATGCAGTATGAGATGCAGCAGCTGGAGATACAGAAAAAATGCAGCATCAGATGCAGCACCAGCAGATGCAGCAGCAGGAGATGAAGCAGCAGATTCAGTAGCAGGAGATGAAGCAGCAGGAGTTGCAGCAGTAGGAGACGCAGCAGTTAATGTAGCAGCAGGAGATTCTGCAGCAGAAGATTACGCAGGAGATGCAGCAGCAGGAGATGCAGGATCAGAAGATGCATCAGGAAATGCATCAGCAGGCGCAGCAGCAAGAGATGCCACAGCAGCACATGCAGAAGGACATGCAGTAGCAGTAGATGCTGCAGCGGATGCAGCAGCAGGAGATTCTGCAGCAGGAGATCCAGCAGGAGAGTAGCATCATGACATGAATCCACTGATGCATCAAAAGCATATGTAGCAGCAGAGGCAGAAGCAGGAGATGCAGGAGGAGAACCAGGAGCAGCAGATGTGGAAGAAGGAGATGTAGCAGGAGATGCATCAGTAGATGAATCAGGAGCAGATGCAGCAGAAGATGCAAGACATGCAGCAGTTGGAGATACAGCAGCAGATGCAGCAGAAGGAGGTGCAGCAGCAGCTGCAGCCAGAAGAGATGCAGCAATAGCTGCAGATGAAGCAGCAGTAGATGCAGCAGCAATATATGCAGCAGAAGGAGATGAAGGAGGAGATTCAGGATCAGGAGATTAAGCAGCAGAAGATGAAGCATCAGATGCAGCAGCAACATATGGAGCTACACGAGATTACGCAGGAGATGCAGCAGCAGGAGATGCAGCAGCAGCAGATGCAGCTGGATATACAGCATCAGTAGATGCAGATGGATATGCCTCTGCTGCTGATTCATCTACTGCTGCATCTCCTGCTACATCTCCTTCTCCTGCATCTACTGCTCCTGGATCTCCTCCTGCATCTCCTGCTTCTGCATCTGCTGCTTCATATCCTCCTGGTGCATCTGCGGATTCATCTCATGATGCTACTCTCCTGCTGCATCTCCTGCTGCTGCATCTGCTGCTGCATCTCCTGCTGCATATCCTTCTGCATATGCTGCTGCTGCTCCATCTCCTGCATAATCTCCTGCTGCTGCATATGCAGGTGCTGCATCTGATGCTTCATCTCCTGCTGCTGCATCTGCTGGTGCTACATCTGCTGCTACATCTGCTGCTGCATCTCTATTTGATGCATCTCCTGCTGAACCCCCTGCTGCTGCATATGCTTGTGCTGCATCTATACTTCATCTCCTGCTGCTACACCTGCTGCTGCATCTCTTTTTGATTCATCTCCTGCTGAATCTCCTGCTGCTGCATCTTCTGCTGCACCTTCTGCGGCTGCATCTGCTGCTGCATCTGCTGCTGCTGGTTCTCTTGCTACATATCTGTCGGCTGCTTATAATTCTTTACATCTTCTGCTCCACATCCCCTGCTGCTGCATTTCCTGGTGCATCTCCTACTGCTGCATCTGCTAAAGTATCTCGAAATTCTGCATCTCTTGCATCTGCTGCTGCATCTTCTGCTGATTCATCTTGTGCTGCATCTCCTCTTCTGCATCTACTGCTGCTGGACCTCTTCCTGCATCTCCTGCCTCTGCATCTGCTGCTTCATATCCTCCTGATGCATCTGCGGATTCATCTCATGATGCAACTCTCCTGCTGAATCTCCTGCTGCTGCATCTGCTGCTTCATCTACTGCTGCTGCATACCCTTCTGCAAGTGCTGCTGCAGCATCTCTTGCTGCTGCATCTGCTGATGCTTTTACTGATGCATCTTCTAATGCTGCATGCCCTGCTGCTGCATCCCCTGCATAATCTCCTGCTGCTGCATGTGCTGGTGCTTCATCTGCTCTTCATCTCCTGCTCCTGCATCTACTGGTGCTACATCTGCTGCTGCACCTGCTGCTGCATCTCCTGCTTCTGCATTAACTAATGCATCTCCTACTGCTGCAACTCCTGCTGCTGCATCTGCTGCTGCTGAATATCCTGCTTCATCTCCTGCAGCTGCATCTGCTAGTGTTGCTTCTGCTGCTGCATTTTCTTTTGTATCTTCAGCTGCTGCATCTCATACTGCATGTCCTGGTCCTCAATCTCCTTCTATTGCATCTTCTGCTGAATCTCGCGCTGCTGCATCCCGTGCTGCTGCATCTCCTGTTTAATCTGCACATGAATCTGCCGCTGCAACACTGTGGCTGCATCTCTTGCTGCTGCATGTCCTGCTGCTGCATGTCCTGCTGCTGCATGTCCTGCTGCTGCAACTCCTGCTGCTTCATCCCTGCTGAATATCCTCCTGCATCTCCTATTGCAACTCCTATTTCATCTCCCGCTGAATATTCATCTCCTGCTTGATCTCCTGCTGCTGCCTATCCTTCTGCTGCATGTCTTCTCATCTCCTGCTGCCGCATCTGCTGCTGCTGTATCTCCTTTTGTATCACCTGCGACTGCATCTCCTGATGCATCTCTTGCTGCTGCATCTCCTGCTGCTGCATGTCCTCCTGCAGCATCTCCTGCAGCATCTCCTTCTGCTGCAACTCCTGCTGAAAAACCGTGTTGCAATTCCTGCAGCTGAATCTGGTGCTGCAGAGCTGCATTTCCATCTCCTGCTGTGGCATCTCCTGCTGCTGCATCTCCTGCTGAATATCCTGATGATGCATATGCAGGAGATACAGCAGCGAGAGATGCAGCAGGAGGAGATGCAGGAGGAGTTGCAGCAGGAGATGCAGCAGCAGGAAATGCAGCAGCAAGAGATGCATCCGGAAGAGATGCATTATAAGATGCAGAAGCAGGAGATCGATCAGGTGATGCAATAGCAGACACAACAGCAGGAGATGCAGCAGCAGGAGATGCAGCAGGAGATGCAAGAGGATCTTATGGGTGAAGATGCAACTAGAGTAGCAGGAGATGCAGGAGAAGATGCAGCAGCAGATACTGCATGAGATGCAGCAGCAGGAGATTAAGCAGCGGGAGAAGCAGCAGGAAATTAAGAGGCAGGATATGCAGAAGCAGAATATGCAGTAGAAGGTTAAGCCGAAGAAGCAGTAGCAGGAGATGCCGCAGGAGGAGATGCAGCAGCAGACAATGCAGCAGCAAGATATGCTACAGCAGCAGATTCAGCAGTTGATGCATAAGCAGAAGGAGATACAGCAGGAGAGGCTTTAGCAGGAGATGAATCTGCAGGTGATGCACAAGGAGATGCAGCCAGTGATAGAGAACGAGGTGCAGCAGTAGAATACACAGCAGCAGGAGATGAAGCAGGAGATGCTTCAATACGAGTTGCAACATGAGATGCAGCAGCAGACAAAACAGAAGGAGATGCAGAAGCAGGAGATGCAGCAGCAGGACATGGAGCAAGAGATGCAGCAGCAGGAGATGAAGCAGCAGTAGATTCATTAAGTAATGCAGCAGCAGGATATGAAGCAGCAGGAGATATAGCAGCAGGAGGTGCAGCAGGAGATGCAGCAAGATGAGATGAAGCAGCAGGGGATGCATCAGGAGAAGCAGAAGCAGCAGATGCTGCAGGATATGCTGTATCAGGAGATGAAGCAGGAGATGCAGCAGCAGGAGCTACAGCAGCAGGATATCAGGCGGTAGATGCACCAGCACGAAATGCAGTAGGAGATGCTGCAGGAGATCCTGCAGCAGGTGGTGCAGCAGCAGATGCAGCATAAGTCTCAGCAGTATGAGATGTTGCAGGAGATGCAGCAGTAGGTTAAGCAGCACCGGATGAAGCAGCATATGTTGCAGATGCAGCAGTAGGAGTTGCCGCAGGTGATGCAGCATAAAGAGATGCATCAGGAGATGCAAATGAAGATGATGCAGCAAGAGATGCAGCAGGAGATGCACAAACAGGAGATGCATCAGCAGGAGATTCTTAAGCAGGAGATGTATCAGCAGGCTATGTAGCAGGAGATGCATCCGCGGGAGTTTCAGCAGCAGATGTAGAAGCATATTGAGCAGCATGCAGTCGAAGATGCAGTCGAAGGAGATGCAGCCGAAGGAGATGCATCAGGAGATGCAAATGAAGATGAAGCAGCAAGAGATGCAGCAGGAGATGCACAAACAGGAGATGCATCAGCAGGAGATTCTTAAGCAGGAGATGTATCAGCAGGCTATGTAGCAGGAGATGCATCCGCGGGAGTTTCAGCAGCAGATGTAGAAGCATATTGAGCAGCATGCAGTCGAAGATGCAGTCGAAGGAGATGCAGCCGAAGGAGATGCAGCAGGAGATACATCATCAGCAGATGCACCAGGAGAGGAAGCAGCAGTAGATGCAGCAGGAGATACAGAAAAAGATGCGGCAGCAAGAGATGTAGTGTGAGATGCAGCAGTAGATGAAGTAGCAGTAGATGCAGAAGCAGTTGCATCAGGAAATGCAGCAAGAGAAGCAGCAGGAGATGAACCAGCAGGAGATTCAGCAGCAGATGCAGCAGGATATGCAGGATCAGTAGATGCATCCGCAGATGGATCAGCAGAGCATGCAGCAGAAGATACAGCAGCAGGAGATGTAGCAAGAGATGCAGCAGCAGAAGCAGCAGGTGATGCAGCAGAAGATATCCTGCTGCATCTCCTGCTGCATTTCCTGCTGATTCATCTCCTGCTGCTACATCTATTGAGGTATCTGCAGCTTCAGATCCTCCTGCATCTCATGTTGAATCTCTTTCTGCTAGATGTCCTTTTTCTGCTTCTCTTCCTGCTGCCTTTCTTGCTACATCCCCTCCTGCTGCATCTCCTAGTGAATCTACTGCTGCATCTCGTGCCGCTGCATCTCCTCCTTCTGCATCTCCTATTGCATCGCCTGCTGCTGCATCTGCTCCTGAATCTGCTGATGCATCCCCTTCTGCAGCATCTCCTGCTGCATCTCCAGCTTATGCATCTCTGTCTGATTATCCTGCTGCTCTACCTCCTGATGCATCTCTTGCTACTGCATTTGCTGCTGCATCACCTGCTATGGCATTGCCTAGTGCATCTCCTGCTGCTGCATCTTCTGCTGCATCTCCTGCTGATGAATCTCCTTCTGCATCTCCTACTGTTGCATCTGCTGCTTCATCCCTGACAGCATCTCCTGCTGCTCCATCTGGTGCATCTGCTGCTTCATGTGCTGCTGCTTCATCTACTGCTGAATCGGCTGCTATATCTCCTTCTGCTGCATCTCCTTCTGCTCGATATCCTGCTGCACCTCCTGCATCTGCTGCATCTGCTGCTGCATCTGCTGCTGATTTATCTCTTCCTGAATTTTTTGTTGCAGGAACTCCTACTACTCCTACAGCATTTCCAGCTGCTTCTCCTCCTGCTAAATCTCTTGCTGAATCTCCTTTTGCAGTTCCTGCTGCTGCATCTCCTGCCCTGTCTCGTCCTACTGCACCTCTGGCTGCATCTCTCGATGCATCTCCTGCTGCTTCATCTCCTGAAGCTGCATCTCCTGCTGCAACTCTTGCTGCGGCATCCCCTCCTTCTGCATCTCCTGCTGCATCTCTTGCCACTGCATCTGCTGCACATTTCCTGCTGCATCTGCATCTGCTACTGATGCATCTCCTGCTGCTGCATCTCCTCCTGCATCATCTCCCATTGCAACTGCTTCTGCATCTGTTGTTTCTTCTGCTGCTGCATCTCCTCCTGCTACATTTCTTGCTGCCTCTGCTGATTAATCTGCTTCTTCATTTCCTGCTGCATGTTGTGTTGCTGCATCTCCTGCTGCTTCGTGCGATTTTGCACCTCCTGATGCACCTCCTGGTGCTGCATTACCTACTTCATCTCCTCCTGCTTCATATCCTGCTGCATCTGCTTCTGCATCTGCTGCTTCATCTGCTACTGCTGTATCTACTGCTGCACCTCCTGCAGCTGCATCACCTTCTGCTGCATCACCTTCTGCTGCATCTCCAGCTGCTGCAATTTCTGCAGCATCTCTTGCTGCTGCATTTCCTCCTACTGCATGTCCTCCTGCATCTCCTGCTGCATTTGCTGCAGGTGCATCTCATTATGACGCATCTTCTGCTGCATCTTCTGCTACATCTCCTGCTGCTGACTCTCCCACTGCTGCATTTCCTGCTGCTCTATCTGCTGCAGTATCCTCTGCTGCTGCATATTTGCTGAATCTGCACCTTCTGCTGCATCTGCTTCTGCATCTCCTGCTACTGCATCTGCTGCTTCTGCCTCTATTCCTGAGTTAGCTGCTGACTCTCCTGCTGCTGCATCTGCTACTGCATCTCCTGCTTTTGCAGCTCCTAATGCTGCATGTCCTGCTGCTTCATCTCCTGCTGCAATTCGTCCTTCTGCATCTAATACTTTATCTCCTGCTGGATCTTTTGCTGCTGCATCTCCTTCTACTGCATCTATATCTGCATCTCCTACTGCTGCATCTCCTGCTGCTGCAGCTGCTGCAACACCTTCTGCTGATGCATCTCCTGCTTCTGCATCTGCTGCTGATGCATCCGCTCCTGGATTTGATGCTGACTCTCCTTCTGATGCGTCTGCTTCTGCATCTCCTGCTGCTGCATCTGCTGCTGCATCCTCTGCTTCTGAATTTGCTGCTTAATCTACTGCTGCTGCATGTCCTGCTGCATCTTTTGCTGATGCATCCCCTGCTGATGCATCTCCAGATGCATCTCCTGCTGCATCTCGTGCTGCAGATTCTCGATCTCCTGCTGATGCATCCACTGCTGATGCATATCCTGCTGAATATACTGTTGAATCTGCATCTGCTGCTGCTGCTTGTCCTGCTCCTTCGTATCTTGCTCTTGCATCTCCTGGTGCTACATATCCTGTTTCATCTCCTGCTGATGAAAATCCTGCTGCCTCTGCTGCTGCATCTGCTGCTGCATCTTCTGTGGCATCTTCTGCTGTATCTCCTACTCCTTCATCTCTTGCTGTTGCATCTCCTGGTGCTACATATCCTGTTTCATCTCCTGCTGCTGCTATTCCTCCTGCACCTCCTGCTGCATCTCCTGCTGTATCTGCTGCTGCTGCATCTTTTGCTGTATCTCCTGCTTCATCTTCTCCTGCTAAATCTCCTGCTACTGCGTCTGCTTTTGCAACACCTTATGCATCTTTTGCTGCTGCATCTCCTGCGGAATCTCCTGCTCTAAATCGAGCTTCTCCTCCTTCTGCATTATCTGCTGCATTTCCCCAGAGGCATATCTTGCTGAGCCTCATCCTGTGGCATGACCTGCTGATGCATCTCCTGCTGATTCTCCTGCTGCTGCATTTGCTGCAACATCTCCTGCTGCTGCATCTCCTGCTACTGCTCAACCATCTGCTGCACCTGCTGCTGTATCTCCTCCAGGTGCATCTCCTGCTGCTGCATCTCCTGCTGCATCTCTTTCTGATGTCTCTCCTGCTGCTGCATCTCCTGTTGTTGCATATTCTGCTGAATCTGTTGGTCAAACTGCTACTGCATCTGCTGCTTCTGCCTCTATTCCTGAGTTAGCTGCTGACTCTCCTGCTGCTGCATCTGCTACTGCATCTCCTGCTTTTGCAGCTCCTAATGCTGCATGTCCTGCTGCTTCATCTCCTGCTGCAATTCGTCCTTCTGCATCTAATACTTTATCTCCTGCTGGATCTTTTGCTGCTGCATCTCCTTCTACTGCATCTATATCTGCATCTCCTACTGCTGCATCTCCTACTGCTGCAGCTGCTGCAACACCTTCTGCTGATGCATCTCCTGCTTCTGCATCTGCTGCTGATGCATCCGCTCCTGGATTTGATGCTGACTCTCCTTCTGATGCGTCTGCTTCTGCATCTCCTGCTGCTGCATCTGCTGCTGCATCCTCTGCTTCTGAATTTGCTGCTTAATCTACTGCTGCTGCATGTCCTGCTGCATCTTTTGCTGATGCATCCCCTGCTGATGCATCTCCAGATGCATCTCCTGCTGCATCTCGTGCTGCAGATTCTCGATCTCCTGCTGATGCATCCACTGCTGATGCATATCCTGCTGAATATACTGTTGAATCTGCATCTGCTGCTGCTGCTTGTCCTGCTCCTTCGTATCTTGCTCTTGCATCTCCTGGTGCTACATATCCTGTTTCATCTCCTGCTGATGAAAATCCTGCTGCCTCTGCTGCTGCATCTGCTGCTGCATCTTCTGTGGCATCTTCTGCTGTATCTCCTACTCCTTCATCTCTTGCTGTTGCATCTCCTGGTGCTACATATCCTGTTTCATCTCCTGCTGCTGCTATTCCTCCTGCACCTCCTGCTGCATCTCCTGCTGTATCTGCTGCTGCTGCATCTTTTGCTGTATCTCCTGCTTCATCTTCTCCTGCTAAATCTCCTGCTACTGCGTCTGCTTTTGCAACACCTTATGCATCTTTTGCTGCTGCATCTCCTGCGGAATCTCCTGCTCTAAATCGAGCTTCTCCTCCTTCTGCATTATCTGCTGCATTTCCCCAGAGGCATATCTTGCTGAGCCTCATCCTGTGGCATGACCTGCTGATGCATCTCCTGCTGATTCTCCTGCTGCTGCATTTGCTGCAACATCTCCTGCTGCTGCATCTCCTGCTACTGCTCAACCATCTGCTGCACCTGCTGCTGTATCTCCTCCAGGTGCATCTCCTGCTGCTGCATCTCCTGCTGCATCTCTTTCTGATGTCTCTCCTGCTGCTGCATCTCCTGTTGTTGCATATTCTGCTGAATCTGTTGGTCAAACTGCTACTGCATCTGCTGCGGTTCCATCTCCATCTGTTGCAGGTCCTGCTGCTGCAACTTTTTCTGTAGCATCTCCATCTCTTTCAGTTCCTGCTGCTGCAACTTTTCCTGCCGCATCTACTGCAATTCCTGCTGCATATCTTCCTGCTGCATCTCCTACTGAATTTCCATCTGCTGCATCTGCTGCTTCTTCACATAGTGCTGCATATTCTGCTGCTTTACCTACTGCTGCTCTATGTGCTGTTACATCTCCTGCTGGTGCTTCTGCTGCTGTTGTATCGCTTGCTGCATCTCCTTCTGCTGTTTATCATTCTCAGAATCTTCTGCTCTGAATCTCCTGCTACTGCAGCTCCTGCAGCTGCATCTGTTGCTGCATCTCCTGCTACTGCATCTCCTACGGCTGCATCTCCTGGTGCTGCATCTCTTGCATCTGCTTCTGCATCTGCTCCTGATTCATCTAATGCTGCATCTCCTGCTACCTCTTTTTCTTCTGCATCTACTGATGCTGGATCTCCACCTGCATCTCCTGCTTCTGCATCTGCTGCTGCATATCCTTCTGCATGTGCTGCTGCTGCATCTCCTACTGTTGCATCTCCTGCGCAGTCTCCTGCTGCTGCATCTGCTGGTGCTGCATCTGCTAATTCATATCCTGCTGCTGCATATCATAGTACATCTTCTTCTGCTCTATCTCCAGCTGCTGCATATGCTGGTGCTGCATCTGCTGCTTCATATCCTGCTGCTGCATATCATAGTACATCTTCTTCTGCTCTATCTCCAGCTGCTGCATCACCTAATGCATCTCCAGCTGCATCTCATTCTTCTGCATCTACTGCTCAATATGCATCCCCTGCTGAATCTCCTGCTTCGACTTGTGTTGCTGCATCTCCTGCTTCTGCATCTACTACAACATCTCCTTCTTCTGCATCTCCCGTTGAATCTGCATCTCCTGCTGCATCTCCTGCTGAATCTATAACTGTTGCATCTGCAGCATGTGCTGATGTAGCTTGTGCTTCTTCACCTACTGCTGCTTCTCCAGCTACATCTACTGCTGATGCATCTCCAGCTGCATCTGCTGCTGCTACATCTCCAGCTGCCTAATCCCCTGCAGCATCTCCTCCTGCTGGATCGTCTCCTGCATCAAGTGCTGCTGCAACTTCTATTGCTGCACCTCCTGCTGTAACTCCTTCTGATTCATTAGCGGATTCATCTCATGATGCTGCTCTCCTGCTGCAATTCCTGCTGCTGAATCTCCTGCTGGTGCATACCCTGCTGCATGTACTTCTGCTGCATCACCTGCTGCTGAATCTCCTACTGGTGCATACCCTGCTGCATCTACTTCTGTTTCGTACTCTCCTGCATTTCATGCTGCTTCGTCTCCTGTGTAATGTCCTGCTGCTGCATCTGCTGCTGCAACTCCTGCTGCTGCATCTCCTGCTTCATATTCTTTTTGAAGCATCTGCGGATTAATCCCATGATGGTGCTCTCTTACTGGGCTTCCTACTGCTGTATCTTCTGCTGCTAAAAACGCTGCTGCATCTACTGCTGCTGCATTTTCAGCTACATATGCTGCTGCTGTACCTCCTGCTGCTGCATCTGCTGATGCATCTCCTTATGTATCTCCTGCTGCTGCATTACCTGCGGCTGCATCTCCTGCTGCTGTGTCTCCTGCGTAATGTCCTGCAGCTCCATATGTTTGTGCTGCATCTTAGGCTTAATCTCCTGCTGCTGTATCTGCTGGTGCTGCATCTTAGGCTTAATCTCCTGCTGCTGTATCTGCTGGTGCTGCATCTCCTACTGCATCTCTTCGTGCTGCATTTCCTGCTGCTGCATCTCCTACTGCATCTACTGCTGCTGCAAAACCTGCTGCATCTCCACTTGCTGCATTTCCTGCTGCTGCATCTGCTGCTGACGCATCTGCTGTGGCATCACCTGCTGATGCATCTTCTGATCTGCATATCTTGCTGCATCTCTTGCTACTGCATCTCCTGCTTCATCTCCTGCTGCTGAATCTCGTGCTGCTGCATACACTGCTGCATCTACTCCTTCTGCATCGCCTACTGCATCTGCTGCTGAACCTGCTGCTGCATCTCCCGCTGCTGCATATCGTAGAGCATCTTCTTCTGCTACATCACCTGCTGCTGTATCTCCTCCGTACTCTACAGATGCAGAATCTACCGCTACATCTCCTGCTGCTACGTTACCTGCCGCATCTCTTCTTGCTGCAACTGCTGTTGCTGCATTTCCTGCTGCTGCATCTGCTGCTGCATTTGCTTCTGAACCTGCAGCTACTGCATCTCATACTCACTGTCCTGCTTTTCAGTCTCCGGCTGCTGCACTTCCTATGTGATCTCCTGCTGAATATCCTGATGATGCACATGCAGGAAATACAGCAGCAGGAGATGCAGCAGCAGGAGATGCAGCAAAGGGAGATGCAGAAGTAGATGCAGCAGGAGATGCAGCAGCAGGAGATGCATCAGGAGATGCAGGACTATCTTAAGGGAGATTGAGCAGCAGGATATACAGGAGGAAATGAAGCAGGAGATGCTGCAGCAAGAGACTAAGCAGTGGGACAAGCAGCAGGAGATGAAGAAGCAGGACATGCAGAAGCAGAAAATGCAGCAGAAGGTTAAGCCGGAGAAGCAGTAGCAGGAGATGCAGCAGGAGGTACAGCAGCAGCAGATGCAGCAGGAGATGCAGCAGCAGGGGAAACAGTAGCAGGAGATGCAGAGAAGGAGATGCAGGGAATGTGTAGCAGAAGCAGGAGATGTAGCCACAGTAGATGCAGTAAGAGATGCGGCAGCAGCAGATGGAGCAGGAGATGTAGCAGTATGTGAAGCAGCAGCAGATGCCGCAGCACAGGCTGCAGATGCAGCAGTAAGAGATTCAGCAGGAGAAGCAGCAGGAAGAGATGCAGCAGGAAATGCAGAAGATGCAGCAGAAAGTGATGCATAAGGAGATGCATCAGGAGAAGATTCATCAGCAGGAGATGTAGCAGGAGATGCAGCCACTAGAGATGCAGCAGGATGTGCAGAAGGATATACAGTATCAGGTGATGTAGCAGCAGGATATGCAGCAGGAGATCGAATAAGAGGAGATACACTATCAGATGCAGCATGAGGAGATGCAATAGGAGATGCAGCAGCAGGCAAAGCAGCAGTAGATTCAGCAGCAATATGTGTAGCAGCAGGAGATTCAGCAGTAGAAGATGCAGAAGGAGATGCATAAGGAGAAGATAAAGCACCAAGAGATGCAGCGTTAGCTTCAGCAGAAGGAGATGAAGAAAAACATGCAAGAGCGGATGCATCAGGAAATGCATCAGTATCTGCTGCAGCAGCAGGAGATACAGTAGCAAGAGATGCAGCACGAGATACAGCAGTAGCTGATGCAGCATCAGGAGTTGCAGCAGTAGATGAATCAGCACCAGATGCAGGAGCATATGCTGCAGATGCAGCAGTACTAGAAGCAGCAGGAGATGCAGAAAAAGACGCAGAGGCATGAGATGCATCAGGATATGCTCAGGAGGATATGCATCAGCAGGAAATGCAGCATCTAATGCAGTAGCAGATGCATTAGTAGATGCAGCACGAGATTAAGGAAACGGTGATGCAGATGCAGTAGCAGGAGATGCAGCAACAGGACATGCAGCAGGAGATGCAATATGAGCTGCAGCAGGAGATGCAGCAGGAGATGCAATACCAGGAAGTGAATCAGCAGATGCACCACCTTGAGATGCAGCAGGAGATACTCTAGGCTATGAAATTTTGCAATGACGCTTCTGCCATTCTGATGTTACTGTGCACAAACCTAGACTGAAAGTTCTACAAGCCTTTTTTAGAGACAAAGTGCTGGAAGAGAAGACATTTAGAAGCAGCTGCACACCATGCTAACAACTTCCCTTTAGGAATTACTCTCTTTTCCTAAAGCGCCTTTATAGGCGAAGTTCAGTCACAATTCAGTACCCTGTACTAAAAAAATCCGTTAGTCGTACATTGCAGCTAGCAGAGAAAGCGCTACCAGAGACTACTCGAACGACAACAAAAATTTCATGTTAGGAGCTTCCCTGTGGTACTTGTACTGAACGCTCTGAAATTTTGAAGTGACACTTTAATAGACATACGGGTGTTATACTACACAAGCCTGGAGTGAAAGTTCTACAAGTCTTGCTTTGCAGTACAAGCGCTGTAAGAGAAGACATTCAGAAGCAACAGCATTCTATGCTAGCATCTTCCCTGGGGGATTTACTCACTTTTCCTAAAGCTCCTTAATATGCACACAGTTCCTTACCTTATACGAAAACGCTCTGTTAGTCTTGCTTTGAGGCTTGCAGTGAAAGGGCTTCCATAGAAGACTCGATCAAGTCCCAGAATTGTATTGGAGCAGCTTCTCTGCGGTACTTGTGCTGAACGCTCTGATCTTTTCAATCGACGCCTGAATAGCCATTCTGCTGTTCCAGTAGACAAGCCTAGACTGAAAGTTGTACAAGTCGTACTTTGCAGTGAAATCGTTATAAGAAGAAAGGTATTCAGAAGCAGCAGCATTCCATGCTAGCACCTTCCCTGTGGGCGTTATTCGATTTTCCTAAAGCGCCTTAACAGGGAAGCGGCTTACCATCATATGATGGCTCTCGTTAGAGTCTTCTCTGGAAGCGCTTTCACGGCACACTGCAAAGTACGACTAACAGAAATTTTTAGTATAGGGTAATGAACTGTGACTTAACTGCACCTATAAAGGCGCTATAGGGAAAGCGGGTAATTGCGCAGGGAATATGCTATCGTGGAATGCTGCTGGTTTTAATGTCTTCCATTATAGCGCTTAATCTGTAAAGCAAGACTTGTAGAACTTTCAGTCTAGGTTTGTGTCCTGTAACGGCAGAACGGCTATTAAAGCTTCACTTCAAAATTCCAGATCGTTCAGCATAAGTATCGCAGGGAAGCTTCTACAATAAAATTCTAGTACTCGTTCAAGTCTTCACTGGAAGCGCTAAGAGAAAGTTTTAGTATAGGTTACTGAATTCTGACTTATCTGCGATATTTAGGAAAAGTGAGAAACTCCCGCAGGGAAGATGATAGCACTGGATGCTGCTCCTTCTGAATGTCTTGTCTTGTTTTCACTGCAAAGCAAGTCTTGCAGAGCTTTGAGTCTAGGCTTGTGTACTGTAACATCAGAATGGCCATTAAAGCGTCACTTCAAAATTGCAGTGCGTTCAGCACAATTACCACAGGGAAGCTGCTACGATCAAATGCTGGTTCTCGTTAGAGTCTTCTCTTGAAGAGCTATCACTGCAATATGCAAAGCGTGGTTATAAAGGCGCTTTAGGAAATGTGAGCAATTCCCGCAAGGAAGTTGTTTGCACGGAAAGTGCTGCTTTTGACGCATCACTTCGAACTTTCAGAACATTCAGCACAAGTAACGCAGGCAAGCTGCTACGATCAAATGCTGGCTCTCGCTAGAGTCTTCTCTGAAGCACTTCCCATGCGAGCTGCAAAGCATGACTAACAGAGCGTTTTAGTATAATGTACTGAATAGTGACTTAACAGCGCCTATTAATGCGCCTTAGGAAAAGTGATCATCTCCTCAAGGGTAGATACTAGCATGGAATGCTGCTGTTTCTGAATCTCTTCTCTTATAGTGCTTTCACTGAAAAGGAAGACTTGTAGAATTTTCAGACTAGGTTTGCGTACTGTAACATCAGATTGGCTATTAAAGCGTCACTTCAAAATTTCAGTGCGTTCAGCACTAGTACCACAGGGAAGATGCTACCATCAAATTCTGGCTCTCGTTAGACACTTCTCTTTAAATGCTTTCACTTCTACCTGCAAAGCACTTCTAACGGAACTTTTTAGTTCAGGGTACTCAATAGTGACTTAACTGCGTCTATTAAGGCGCTTTCGGAAAAGTGAGTTTCTCCCGCAGGTAAAATGAAATGTGATTTCACTGTAAAGAAAGACTTGTAGAACTTCCAGTATAGATTTGTGTACTGTAGCGGCTGAATGCCTATTAAAGAGTCACTTCAAAATTTCAGAGCGTTCAGCACAAGTACCGCAGGGAAACTGCTACAATAAAATTCTGGGTCTTGATCAAGTCTTCTGTGGAAGCGCTTTCACTGCACACTGCAAGCCGAAAAGCACAACTAACAGTAGGTTTTAGCGCAGCGTACGTTGTTATGACTTAACTTTGCTACTAAGGCGCTTTAGGAATAGTGAGTTACTCCCACAGTGAAGATGCTAGGATAGAATGATGCTGCTTCTGAATGTCTTCTCTTACAGTGCTTTCACAGCAAAGCAAGATTTGTACAACTTTCACTCCAGACTTCTGTACTATAACATCCGAATGGCTATTAACGTGTACTTCAACACTTAAAAGCGTTCTTAAGAAGTACCACAGGGAAGCACCTAACATGAAATTTTGGATCTCATTTGAGTCTTCTCTGGAATTTCTTTCACTGCCTGTGGCAAAGTACGGCTAACAGAATCTTTTAGCAGAGGATACTGAATCGTTACTTACTTGCACCTTTGAAGGCGCTTTTGGAAACGTCAGTATCTCTCACAGTGAAGATATTAGCATGAAATTCTACTGCTTCTGAATGTCTTTCCTTATATCGATCTCACTGCCAAGCAAGACTTCTAGAACTTTCAGTCTAGGCTTGAGTCTTGTAACAGCAGAATGGCTATTAAAGCGTCACTTCAAAATTTCAGTACGTTCAGCACAGGTTCTCTAGGGAAGCTGCCGTCATCAAGCGATGCATCTCGTTGGAGTCTTCTCTAGACGCACTTTCAATGCACGCTGAAAAGTACGACTAACAGCAAGTTTTTGTATAGGTTGACTTACCTGTGCCTATTTAGGCACTGTAGGACAAGTAAGTATCAGGGAAGGCAGGGAAGATGCTAGCAGCGAATACTGCTGCTTCTAAATGTTTCCTATATAGTGCTTTCACTGCAAAGCGAGAGTTTTAGAATTTTCAGTCTAGGCTTGTGTACTGCAACATGAGAATGGCTATTAAAGCGTCACTTCAAAATTTCAGAGCCTTCAGCACAGGCACCGCAGGAAAGCTGCTACCATCACATTCTGGCTCTCGTTAGAATTTTCTCCGGAAAAGTTTTCTCCTCTACCTGCCAAGCACGACTAACAGAACTTTTTAATATAGGATAATGAATAGTGACAACTGCGTCTATTAAGGCGCTTTAGGAAAAGTGAGTTTCTCCCGCAAGGAAGCAGCTAGCATGGAACCTTGCTGCTTCTGATTATCTTCTCTTATAGCGCTTTAGGAATAGTGTGTAACTCCCACAGTGAAGATGTTAGCATGGAATTTTGCTGCTTCCGAAAGTCTTCTCTAACAGTGCTTTCATTGCAAAGCAGGATTTGTAAAACTTTCATTCAAGGCTTGTGTGTTATAACATCCGAATTGCTATTAAAATGTCACTTCAAAATTTCAGAGCATTCAGCAGAAGTACCCTGGGAAGCTCCTAACATAAAATTATTGCTCTTGTTCGAGTATTCTATGGTAGTGATTTCACTGCTAGATGCAATGTACGAGTAGCGGTACGTTTTAGCAGAGGGTACTGAGTTGTGACATATCTGCAAGTATAGATGCGCTTACGAAATGTCAGTATCTCGCGCAGTGAAGATGCTAGCATGGAATGCTGCTGCTTCTGAATGTCTTCCCTTATAGCGCTTTCTCTGCAAAGCAAGACTTATACAACTTTCAGTCCAGGCTTGTGTACTGTAACATCAGAATGACTATTAATATTTTCAGCAGAGGTACCACTGGGAAGCTCCTAACATGAAATTCTTGCTTTCGTTCGTGTATTCCTTCGAAGTATATTGTACGACTAACAGCTTTTTAGTACAGGGTCCTGAATAATGACTTAAATGAGTCTATAAAAACGCTTTAGGAAAAGTGAGTAATTCATGCAGAAAATTTGCTAGCATGGAGTGCTGCTGCTTCTGAATGTCTTCTCTTGTAGCGCTTTGTCTCCAAAGCAAGACTTGTAGAAATTTCAGTCCAGTGAAAGCGCTACTTATGGACTGTTTTAATATAAGTTACTGAATTGTTAGTTCATTGCTCAAAATAAGGCACTTTGGGATACGTGAGTAACTACTGCAGGGAAAATGCTAGCATGGAATGCTGCTGCTTCTGAATATCTTCTCTTATAGCGCTTTCACCGCAAAGCAAGATTGGTAGAATTTTCAGTCTAGACTGGTGAACAGTAACAGTAGAATGGCTTTTGATGCATCACTGCAGATTTCATGTCGTGCGGAACAAGTACCACAGAAAACTTTTCACGATTATATGCTGGCTCTCCTTATGATCTTTCCTTGAAGTGCTTTCACTGCAAGCTGCAAAGCACGACTTCTGGGTCTTTTTAGTACCCTATAGGGTACTGAATTGTGACTTAAATACACCTAATAAGGAGATTTAGGAAAAACGAGTAACTCATGCAGTGAAGATGCTAGCATGGAATTCTGCGGCTTCTGAATGTCTTCTCTTAGAGCGCTTTCACTGCAAGGCAAGACTTGTAGAACTTTCAGTCCAGTCTTGTGTAATGTAACATCAGAATGGCTATTGAAGCGTCACTTCAAACTTTCAGAGCCTACAGTATCTCCTGCTGTATCTCCAGGTGATGCACCTGCTGATTGACTTCCTGCGATTGCATCTCCTGCTGCTGTAACTCCTGCTGTAGAATCGCCAGGTGCTGTATCTCCTGCAGCTTCTCGTGAGGCTTCATCTACTTCTGCTGCATCTCCTGCTGAATCTCTTACTGCTGCAACTCCAGCATTTGCTCCTGCATCTGCTGCAGCTTCACATACTGGTTCGTCTTCTGCTACATCTCCTTCTGGTGCATCTACTGCTGTTTCATCTGCTGCTGCATCTCCTGCTTCTGCACCTCCCGGTGCTGTATCTCTTGCTGCATCGCCTGCTACTGAATCTCCTGCTGCTGCGTATACTGATGCATTTCCTGATGGATCTTCTGCCACTGCATCTCCGATGTAGTCTCCTGCTGCTGTATATGTTGGTGCTGCATCTGATGCTTCATCTACTGCTGTCGTATCTGCTGCCGCATTTCCTGCTGCTTCATCCGGTGTTTCATCTCCTTCAGCTGCATCTGCTGGTCATTCATCTGCCATGTCACATATCCTGCTGATGCATATCCTGCTTCTGCCTATCTTGCTGCATCTCCTCCTTCTGCTGCATCTCCAGCTGTGTCACCTCCTGCATATTTTGCTTCATCTGGTGTAGATTCATCTACTTCTGCATCTCTTGCTGCTGCATATGAAGCAGCAGATGCAGCAGCAGGAGATGCAGGAGGAGATCCAGCAGAAGAAGATGCAGAAAGAGAGGTACTAGGACATGCAGCAATAAATGAATCAGCAGCAGATACAGCAGCAAATGCTGAAGATTCAGCAGCAGGATACGTAGCAGGAGATGCTGCAGGAAGATATGCAGCAGGAAATGCAGAAGATTAAGCATCAGGTGTAGCACTAACATATGCAGTTGCAGGAGATTACGCAGGAGATACAGCAGCAGATACAGCAGCAGTAGATGTAGCTGGAGATGCAGCAGTAGGTGAAGCAGCACAATAAGCATCAGCACATGCTGGAGATGCAGCAGTTATAGATTCAGCAGGAGTAGCAGCAGGAAGAGATGCAACGGGATATGCAGAAGAAGATACATGAACAAGAGATGCATCAGGAAATGCACCAGCAGGAGATGCAACAGCAGGAGATGGAGTAGAAGATGCAGCAGAATAAGCAGCATCAGTACTGCTGCTTCATTTGCTTCTGCATCTCCAGCAGCATCTCCTGCTGCTGCATCTCAGGGTGCATCTTTTCTTGAACAATCTCCTGCTGCATATCCTGCTTCTACATCTCCTGCTGATGAATCTTCTCTTTCTGCATCTCTTGTGGCTGAGTCTCCTGCTACATCTCCTGCTGATGAATCTTCTCCTGATGCATCTCCTTATGCATCACTTCCTGCTGCTGCTTCACATACTGCTGCATCTGCTGCTACATATTCTGCGGCTGCATCTGCTGCTGCTGCATCTGTTGCTGCTGTATTACTTGCTGCATCTACTGTGGCTACATCTCCTGCTGCATCTCCTTCTGCTGCTTCTCATTCGCTGCACCTTCTCTGCATCTTCTGATACTGCTTCCCCTGCTGCTGCATCTCCTGCTGCGGCGCCTCCTGGGGCTGCATCTCCTGCTGCTGAATCTCCAGCATCTGCTACTGATTCATCTGCTGCTGCATCTCCTGCTTCTGCGTCTCATGCTGCTGGATCCCCTCCTGCATCTTCTGCTGCTGCTGCAAACTCAGCTGCATCTATTGATGCTGCATATCCAGCTGCATCTGATGCTGCTCCATCTCATGCGTAATCTGTGTAACTCCATATGTTGGTGCTGCATCTGATGCTTCGTCTCCTGCTGCTGTATCTGCTGGTGCTGCATCTCCTGCTGCATGTCTTGGTGCTGCAAAGCCTGCTGATGCATCTCCTGTTGCAGTAGAAGCAGAAGCAGGAGAAGATTGAGCTACACATTCGGAAGGATATGAAGCAGGATGATGCAGCAGGAGATGTAGCAATAGGAGATTACACAGGACATGCAGCAGCAGGAGATGCAGCAGGAGATGTAGCAACAAGAGATGCAGCAGCATATTAAGCAGAAGGAGATGCCACAAGAGGAGGTGCAGCAGGAAATGCAGAAGCAGGAAATAAAGCTTGAGATGCAGCAGGAGATGAAGCAGGAGATGCTACAGCAGGGGATGTCGAAGAAGATGCCACAGGAAATGCAGCAGCAGGAGATCACGCAGGAGATACAGCAGAAGGAGGTTGAGAAGCAGGACATGTAGTATGAGACGCAGCAGCTGGAGATACAGAAGAAAATGTAGCAGCAGATGCAACAGCAGGAGATGAAGCAGCAGATTCAGCAGCAGGAGTTGCAGCAGCAGGAGATGCAGCAGGAGATTCTGCAGCAGAAGATTATGCAAGCGATGCAGCAGCTGGACATGCAGAATCAGAAGATGCATCAGGAAATGCATCAGCAGACGCAGCAGCAGGAGATTCAGCAGCAGAAGATCCAGCAGGAGAGGAGCATCATGACATGAATCCACCGATGCATCAGGAGCACATGAAGCAGCAGATGCAGAAGCAGGAGATGCAGGAGGAGAACCAGAAGCAGCAGATGCAGAAGATGTAGCAGGAGATGCAGCTGTAGATGAATCAGCAGCAGATGCAAGACATGCAGCAGATGGAGATACAACAGCAGATGCAGCAGCAGGAGGTGCAGCAGCAGCTGCAGCCAGAAGAGATGCAACAGCAGATGCAGCAGCAGGAGGTGCAGCAGCAGCTGCAGCCAGAAGAGATGCAGCAGAATTAGATGAAGCAGGAGATTCAGCATCAGGAGATTAAGCAGCAGGAGATGAAGTATCAGATGCAGCACCAACATATGAAGCTACACGAGATTACGCAAGAGATGCAGCAGCAGAAGATGCAACAGCAGCAGATGCAGCAGCAGCAGATGCAGCTGGATATACAGCATCGGTAGATGCAGATGGATATGCATCTGTTGATCATTCATCTCCTGCTGCATCTCCTGCTACATCTCCTTCTTCTGCATCTACTGCTCCTGGTTCTCCTCCTGCATCTCCTGCTTCTGCATCTGCTGCTTCGTATCCTCCTGGTGCATCTGCGGATTCATCTCATGATGCTACTCTCCTGCTGCATCTCCTGCTGCTGCATCTCCTGCTGCTGCATCCGCTGCTGCATCTATTGCTGCTGCATATCCTTCTGCATGTGCTGCTGCTGCATCGCTTGCTGCTGCATCTGCTGACGCATTTCCTGAAGCATCTTCTGATGCTGTATCTCCTGCTGCTCCATCTCCTGCATAATCTCCTGCTAATGCATCTGCTGCTGCATCTACTGCTGCTGCATCTGCTGATGCTTTTACTGATGCATCTTCTAATGCTGCATGCCCTGCTGCTGCATCTTCTGCTGCATCTCCTGCGGCTGCATCTGCTGCTGCATCCACTGCTGCTGGTTCTCTTGCTGAATCTCCTTCGGCTGCTTATAATTCTCTGCATCTTCTGCTCTACATCTCCTGCTGCTGCATTTCCTGGTGCATCTCCTACTGCTGCATCTGCTAAAGTATCTCGAAATTCTGCATCTCTTGCATCTGCTGCTGTATCTTCTGCTGCATCTCGTCTTCTGCATCTACTGCTGCTGGACCTCTTCCTGCATCTCCTGCCTCTGCATCTGTTGCTTCATATCTTCCTGATGCATCTGCGGATTCATCTCATGATGCAACTGTCCTGCTGAATCTCCTGCTGCTGCATCTGCGGATGCTTTTACTGATGCATCTTCTAATGCTGCATGCCCTGCAGCTACATCTGCTGCTGCATCTCCTGCTTCTGCATTAAGTACTGCATTTCCTACTGCTGCAACTCCTGCTGCTGCATCTGCTGGTGCTGCATCTGCTGCTGCATTTTCTTTTGTATCTTCAGCTGCTGCATCTCATACTGCATGTCTTGGTCCTTAATCTCCTTCTGCTGCATCTCTTGCTGAATCTCGTGCTGCTATATCCCGTGCTGCTGCATCTCCTGTTTAATCTGCACGTGAATCTGCGGCTGCAGGACATGCAGCAGCAGGACATGCAGCACCAGCAGATGCAGCAGGAGATGTAGAAGCAAGAGATGCAGCAGAAGATTCAGCAGCAGGAAATGCAGACGCTGAAGATACTGCAGAAATCACAGGAGCAGGAGATGCAGCAGAAGGAGGTGCAGCATCAGGAGATGAAGAAGTAGAGGCAGATGCAGGAGATGCAGCAGGAGATATAGCAGTTGCATGTGAAGCAGCAAATGCAGAAGGAGATTCAGCAGCAGACGCAGAAGCAGATGCAGCAAGATATGAAGCAGGAGGAGATGAAGCAGGTAATGCAGCACCAGGAGATGCAGTAGGAGATGCAGAAGCAGCCGATGCAGCAGGAAATGCAGTAGCCGATGCAGTACAAAGAGATGCAGCAGCAGGGATACTGCAGCAGGAGATGTAGCAGTAGATTCAGCAGTAGATGAAGCAGCAGCAGATTCACCAGATGGAGCAGAAGGAGATGCAGCAGGGGATGAAGCAGCAGATGTAACATGTAACATCTCTTGCTGCTGCATCTTTTGCTGCATCGCCTGCTACTGCATCTCCTGCTGCTGCATCTCCTCTTGCTGCATCTTTTGCTGCTGCATCTCAATGATCCTGCATCCTCTGCTGTGGCAATTCCTGCTGCTGCATCTCCTCTTGCTGCATCTTTTGCTGCTGCATCTCCTGCCGAATCTGCATTTCCTGTGGCATCTGCTGCTTAATCTCCTGATGCTCTCTATCTGTTGCTGCATCTGCTGCTGCATCTGCTTCGACATCTCTTTCTGCTGAATCTCTGATGCATCTCCTGCTCCTTTGCTGCTGCATCAGCTGCTGTATCTCCTGCTGCTGCACTTCCTGCTGCTTTATAAACTACTGTTACATATCCTGCTGCTGCATATCCGGCATCAGCATCTCGTATTTCGTCTCCTGGTGATGCTTCTGCTGCTGCATCACCTGCTGCACCTCCCGGTACTGCATCTCTTGATGCTGCATCCCCTGCTGCATCTTTTGCTTCTGCATCTTCTACAGCATCTTCTGCTGCTGCCTCTCCTGCTTAATCTACATCTCCTGCTGCATGTCCTGCTGCATCTCCTTCTACATCTCCTTCTGCGGCATCTCCTGATGCATCATCTGCAGCAGCATCTTCTGCTGGTACATCTCCTACTGAATCTGCACCTCCTGATGCATCTGCTGCTTCATCATCTGATGCTGCATCTGCTGCCTCTGCATCTGCTGCTGCATCTCCTGCTGCTGCATCTCCTTAATCATCTGCTGCATCTGCTGATTCTTCATGTACTGCTGCATTTCCTGCTGCTGCATCTGCTGCTTCATCTCCTGCTGCTGTATCTCCTGCTACTACATCTCCTGCACTCTCTGCTCATGCATCAGCAGACACATCTACTGGTGCTGCATATCCTGCAGCATCTGCTGATGCATTTCCTGCTGATGCAACAAGTGCTTTGGCATCTCCTGCTGCATATCCGGCTGAATGCATCTGCGGCTGAATATTCTGTTGCTAAATCTCCTGCTGCATCTGCTGCTGCACTTCCTGCTGCAACTGCTGATGCATATCTTGCTACTTCATCTCCTGCTACATCTCCTGCTGCAGAATCTCCTACCACATTTCCTGCTGCAGAATCCCCTGCTGCATTTCCTGCTGATGCATCTCCTGCTGAATCTCCTGCTGCTGCAACTCCCACTGCTGAAACTCTTGCTGCAGAATCTCCTGCCTCTTCATCTTCCGCTGCTGCATCTGCTGCTGAAACTGCTGCTGAATCTGCTGCTGCATCTGCTGCGGCTGCATATTTTTTATTCTGCGTCTTCTGCTGCTGCATCTCCTGCTGAATCTGCCGCTGCATTTCCTTCTGCAGATGCAGAAGAAGATTCAACAGCATATTCAGCAGGATATGCATCAGCAGCGGATGCATCAGCAGGAGATGCAGCAGCAGCTGATGCATCAGCAGGAGATCCAGCAGCAGCTGATGCATCAGCAGGAGATCGAGAACATGCAGCACGAGATGCAGTAGGAGATGCATCTGGAGATACAGCAGCAGGGGATGCATCAGCAAAAGATGCAGCAGGAGATGCAGCAGCAGTAGATTTAGCAGCAAATTCAGCAGCAGAGGCTTCATCTGCAGATGCAGCAGCAGATTATGCACCAGCAGATGCAGCAGAAGGAGATTCAGCTTCAGTTCCAGGAGCCGAGGCATCACAAGCAGATGCAGAAGCAGGAGATGCAGCAGTAAGAGATTCAGAAATAGATGCAGAAGCAGGAGATGCAGCAGCAAAAGATTCAGCAGGAGATAAAGTAGGAGGGGATTCAGCATGAGATGCAGAAGGACGAGATGCAGCAGGAGATGAAGCAGCAGGACATGCAGCATTAGGAGTTGCAAGAGCAGGAGATGCAGCAGCAGGAGATGCAGCTGCAGCAGATGCAGCAGAAGGAGATGCAGCAGCAGATGTAGCAGGAAATGCATGAGCGGTAGATGCAACAGCAGAAGATGCATGAGCAGGAGATGCAGAAAATGATATGCAGCAGTAGATGTAGCAGGAGATGCAGCAGCAGATGTGGCAGCAGGAGATGTAGGAGGGATGCAGCAGAAGAAGATACAGAAGGAGATTCATCAGCAGACGCAGCAGCAGAAGACAGGCAGCATCAGGACACGCAGCAGGAGATGCATATTCAGCAGGAGATGAATTAGGAGTTGCAGTAGGAGATGCAGGAGGATATTCAGCAGGGATGAATTAGGAGTTGCAGTAGGAGATGCAGGAGGATATTCAGCAGGGATGAATTAGGAGTTGCAGTAGGAGATGCAGGAGGATATTCAGCAGGGATGAAGCAGCAGGAGTTGCAGCAGCAGGACATGCAGCAGCACGAGATGCAGAAGCAGGTGATGCAGGAGAAGGAGATAAGGCAGCAGGACATACAGTATAATATGCAGCAGCTGGAGATGCAGGAAAAATGCAGCAGGAGTTGCAGTACCAGGAGATGGAGATGCAGCAGAAGGATATGCAGCAGGAAATGCAGCAGCAGTAAATGCAGCTTGAGATGCAGCAGGAGATTCTGCAGCAGGTGATGCCGCAGGAGATGCAGCAAGAAATGCAGAAGCAGGAGATCCATCAGGAGAGTAGCATCATGAGAGGAACCTGCCGATGGATCAGGAGGTTAATGAGGCAGCAGATGCAGAAACAGGAGATGCAGGAGGACATCCAGGAGCAGGAGATGCAGAAGAAGGAGATGTAGCAGGAGATGCAGGAGAAGATGTATCGGCAGCAGATGCAGCAGCTGATGCAAGAGATGAAGCAGCAGTAGATGCAGAAGCAGATGCAGCTAGAGATCAGATTTAGCAGGAGATGCAGAGGCAGGAGATGCTGCAGCAGATGCAGCAGCAGGAGATGCAGCAGCAGGAGATACAGCAGCGGGAAATAATAGAATCATAGGATAACCAGGTCTGATGAGACCCACCGGATCATCGAGTCCAACCATTGCTATCAAACACTAAACCATGCCCCTTAGCACCTCGTCCTCCCATCTCTTAAACACCTCCAGGGAAGGTGAATCAACCACCTGCCTGGGCAGCCTGTTCCAGAGCCCAACGAACTTTTCTGTGAAAAAATATTTTCCTGATGTCCAGCCAAAATCTACCCTGGTGGAGGTTGTGGCCATTCTCTCTTGTCCTGTCCCCTGTCACTTGGCAGAAGAGGCCAACTCCCTCCTCTCTACAACCTCCTTTCAGGTAGTTATAGAAAACCATGAGGTCTCCTCTCAGCCTCCTCTTCTCCAAGCTAAACAACCCCAGCTCTCTCAACGACTCCTCATAGGGCCTGTTTTCCAGCCCCTTCACCAACTTAGTTGCTCTTCTCTGGACTCGCTCTAGAGCCTCAACATTCTTCTTCTGGTGAGGGGCCAAGAACTGAACACAGGTATTCGAGGTGCAGTCTCACCAGTGCCGAGTCCAGAGGGAGAATAACCTCCCTGGACCGGCTGGTCACACCATTCCTGATACAAGCCAAGATGTCACTGGCCTTCTTGGCCACCTGGGCACACTGCTGGCTCATGTTCAATCGGCTGTCAACCAACACCACCAGGTCCCTCTCCTCCAGGCAGCTTTCTAGACAGAGATCTCCTAGTCTGTATGCAGCAGTATATACAGAAGCAGGAGATGCAGCAGCAGATGAAGCTGCAGCAGATGCAACAGCAGGAGATACAGAAGCAGGAGATGCAGCAGGAGATACAGAAGCAGGAGAATCAGCAGCAGGAGATGAAGCAGGAGGAGATGTAACAGGAGACGCAGCAGTAGATGAATCATCAGCAGATGCAGCAGCAGATGCAGGAGATGCAGCAGGAAGAGATGCAGCAAGAGGAGATTCAACAGGATGTTGAGCAGGAGATGCAGCAGAAGAAGATTCCGCAGGAGATGAAGATCAGGAGATGCAGCAGCAGGAGATGCAACAAGAGATGCAGAAGCATTAGATGTAGTAGCAGGAGATGCAGAAGGAGATGCAGCAGCAGGAGATTTAATAGTAGGAGATGCAGAAGGAGATGCAGCAGCAGGAGATGTAGCAGAAGATGCAGCAGCAGCAGATGGTACAGGAGATTCACCAGGAGATGTAGCAGCAGGAGATGCAGCAGCAAGAGATGCAGAGAGGTCGATGCAAAGAAGAAGATGCAACAGCAGGAGATTCAGCCGCAGTAAATGCAGCAAGAGTTGCAGCAGCATCAGATGTAGCATCAGATTCAGCATCAGAAGGTGCACCAGCAGGAGATGTAGCAGGAGATGCAGCAGTATATGAAGTAGCAGCAGATGCAGCAGCAGATTCAACAGATGCAGCTGTAGTAGATTAAAAAGGAAATGCATCAGCAGGAGATGCAGCAGTAGGAGATGCATCAGGAGATGCAGAAGCAGATGCAGCAGGATATGCAGCAAGAGATTCAGCAGCAGCAGATGCAGCAGCAGATTCAACAGATGCAGCTGTAGTAGATTAAAAAGGAAATGCATCAGCAGGAGATGAAGCAGTAGGAGATGCATCAGGAGATGCAGAAGCAGATGCAGCAGGATATGCAGCAAGAGATTCAGCAGCAGGAGATGCTGCAGCAGGAAATGCAGTAGTATATACTGAAGCAAGAAATGCAGCAGCGTGATATGCTGCAGGAGATGCAGCAGGAGGATATGCGGCAGCAGGATACGCAGCAGGAGGTGATGCAGTAGGTAATACGGAAGCAGGAGATGCAGCAAGAGATTCAGCAGCAGGAGAAGCAGCAGCAGATGCAGTAACAGGAGTTGAAGCAACAGTGGATGCAGCAGGAGATGCAGCAGTAGCAGCAGATGCCACAGGAGATGCAGGAGCATCATATGCAGCAGGAGATTTAGCAGCAGGAGATGAAGAAGGAGATGCTACATGAGATTCAGCAGGAGATGCAGAGAGGTTGATGCAGAGAAGAAGATGTAACAGGAAACAGAGCATCAGGAGATGCATCCGCAGATGCATGAGCAGAGGATGCAGCAGGAGATGTAGTAGCAGGAGATACACAGCAGGAGATGCAGGACGACATCAAGTAGCAGGAGATGCAGGAGCAGGAATTTTAGCAGGAGATTTCGCAGTGCATGAAGCATATCCTGCTGCTGCATCTCCTGCTGCATATCCTGCTACTGTATCTCCTGCGGATTCATCTCTTGCTGCTTCATCTCCTGTTGCATCTCCTGTTTCTGAATCTTCTGCAGCATCTCCTGCTACTACTTCTCCTGCTGAATATGCATCTCCTGCTGCGTGTCCTGATGCTGTATGTTCCTTCGTCTGCATGTCAGGATGTATCTCCTGCTGCACCTCCTTATTCTGAATCTCCTGCTCCATCTCCTGCTGAATATGCATATCCTGCAGAAACTCCTTCTGCTGCATCTCCTTCTGCTACATCTCCTGCTGCATCTCTTGTTGTTGCATCTCATGATCCTGCATCTCCTGTTGTGGCAAATCCTGGTGCTGCATTTGCTGATGCATTTTTCCTTCTACATCGCTGCTGCTTCATCTCCTGTTGCTGCATCTCCTGGTGCTGCATCTCTTGATGCTGCAATCCCTGATGTATCTCCATCTTATGCATCTTCTGCAAATTCTCCTGCTGCTGATTCTCCTGCTGCATCTGCATCTCCTGCTGCATCTACTGTGGCATCTCCTGCAGATGCATCTCCTGCTGCTGCATATGCTGCTGCATATGCTGCTGCATCTCCTGCAGCATAATCTCCTGTAACTATATCTCCTGCTGCATCTACTGCTTCATTTATTCCTACATTTCCTGCTGCATCTCCTGCTCAGGCATCTCCAATTGTTGCATGTCCTGCTGCACCTCCTGCTGCTTCATCTACTGCTGCATTTCCTGCTGTATCTCCTGCTGAATCTCCTGCTGCAGCTGCTGCTGCATCTCCTGCTACTGCATCTCCTGCTGCTAAATCTCCTGCTGGATCTTGTGCTGCATCTCTTGCTGCTGCACCTCCTTCTCCTGCATATCCTTCTGCATCTCCTGCTGAATATTCCTCTCCTGCTGCACCTCCTTCTCCTGCATATCCTTCTGCATCTCCTGATGCTGCATTACTTGCTGCATCTCCTTCTGCTGCATTACTTGCTGCATCTCCTTCTGCTGCATCTCCTGGGGCATCCCCTTCTGCGACATCTGTGCTGCATCATCTGTCGCAGCATCTTCTGCTGGTACATCTCCTACTGAATCTGCACCTCCTGATCCATCTGCTGCTTCATCTCCTGCTGCTGCATCTCCTGCTGCTGCATCTCCTTAATCATCTGCTGCTGCATCTGCTGATTCTTCATGTACTGCTGCATTTCCTGCTGCTGCATCTGCTGCTTCATCTCCTGATGCTGTATCTCCTGCTGCTACATGTCCTCCTGCACGCTCTGCTCATGCACCAGCAGACACATCTACTGGTGCTGCATATCCTGCAGCATCTGCTGATGCATTTCCTGCTGATGCAACTAGTGCTTCGGCATCTCCTGCTGCATATCTGGCTGAATGCATCTGCAGAAAAAGATGCAGCAGCAGGACCTGCAGCAGATGGAGATGCAGCCGCAGCAGATGCAGTAGCATTTTCACCAACAGATTCAGTATGAGATGGAACAACAGGAGATGTATCAGCAAGAGATGCACCTGCAGGAGATGCACCTGGAGGAGATACAGTAGCAGATGAAGAAGATGCAGCAGCAGATGCAGCAGGAGGTGCAGCAGCAGCAGGAGAATCAGCAGGAGATGCAGCAGCAGGAGATGCAGCAATAGATGAAGCAGGAAATGCACCAGGAAATGCATTCGAAGATGCATCAGCAGCAGATGCTGGAGGAGATGCAGAAGCAGGAGATGCAGCAAAAGATTTAGCAGGAGATGCAGCAAGAGATTTAGCAGGAGATGTAGCAGCAGGAGATGCAGCAGGAGATGCAGCAACAGGAGATGTAGCAGCAGATGCAGCAATAGATGCATATTCAGAAGGAGATGCAGAAGGAAGAGATGCTTCAGCAGGTACAGCTTCAGGAGATGCAACAGCAGATTCAGAAGGAGATGCTGTAGGAAAAGAGACAGGAATAGATGATGCAGCAGATGCAGAAGCAGGAGATGCAGAACACAAGATTCAGTGGGAGATGCAGCAGTATTAGATACAGTAGGGGATGCAGCAGCAGGAGATGCAGAAGCAATAGATGCAGCAGGAGAGTCAGAAAAAGGAGTTTCAGCAGCAGTAGCAGAAGATGCAGGTGAGATGAAGCAGGAGATGCAGCAGGACGAGATGCAGCAGGAGATGCAGCAGCAGGAGACAGAGCAGCAGCAGATTCAGCAGGGGATTCTGCAGCAGGAGATTCTGCAGCAGGAGATGCATATAAACAGATGCAGAGCAGAAGATGCAGCAGCAGGAGGTGCAGCTGCATGAGGTGCATCAGGAGATGCCACATCAGATGCAGCAGCAGGGGATGCAGCAGCAGAATATGTAGCAGTAATTGAAGCAGCAGATGCAAAAGAAAATGCAGCAGGAGATGCAGTATCAGGAGATGAAGCAGTTGAAGATGCATCAGGAGATGCAGGAGCAGGAGATGCAGAAGCAAGAGAAGCAGCAGGAGATGCAGCAGCAGGAGTTGCCACAGTTGCAGCAAGAGATTCACCAGCAGGAGATGCTGCAGAAAATGCTGCTGCAGCAGCAGATGCAACAGCAGGAGATCCAGCAGAAGATTCAGCAAGAGGAAATGCAGAAGCAGAAGATACTGCAGAAAAAGCAGCAGCCGGAGATGCAGCAGAAGGAGGTGCAGCATCAGGAGATGCAGAAGTAGATGCAGATGCAGGAGATGCAGCAGTAGCAGATGAAGCAGCAAATGCAGAAGGAGATGCAGCAGCAGGTGCAGCAAAATGAGATATAGCAGGAGATTCAGTAGTAGATGAAGCAGCAGCAGTTTCAGCAGCAGAAGCAGCAGATGGAGCAGAAGGAGATGCAGCAGGGGATGAAGCAGCAGATGTAACAGGAAACGGAGCATCAGGAGATGCATCTGCAGATGCATGAAAAGAGGATGCAGCAGGAGATGTAGTAGCAGGAGATACAGTAGCAGGAGATGCAGGACGACATCAAGTAGCAGGAGATGCAGCAACAAGAATTTTAGCAGTAGATGTAGCAGTACATGAAGCGTATGCTGCTGATGCATCTCCTGCTGCATATCCTGCTACTGTGTCTCCTGCAGATTCATCTCTTGCTGCTGCATCTTTTGCTGCATCGCCTGCTACTGCATCTCCTGCTGCTGCATCTCCTCTTGCTGCATCTCAATGATCCTGCATCCTCTGCTGTGTCAATTCCTGGTACTGCATTTTCTGCTGAATGTCTTCTTTCTACATCTCCTGCTGCTGCATCTCCTGCCAAATCTGCATTTCCTGCGGCATCTGCTGCTTAATCCTCTTGATGTTCTATCTGTTGCTGCATCTGCTGATGCATCTGCTTCGACATCTCTTTCTGCTGAATCTCTGATGCATCTCCTGCTGCTTTGCTGCTGCATCAGCTGCTGTATCTCCTGCTGCTGCACTTCCTGCTGCTTTATAAACTACTGTTTCATATCCGGCATCAGCATCTCGTATTGCGTCTCCTGGTGATGCTTCTGCTGCTGCATCACCTGCTGCACCTCCCGGTACTGCATCTCTTGATGCTGCATCCCCTGCTGCATCTTTTGCTTCTGCATCTTCTACAGCATCTTCTGCTGCTGCCTCTCCTGCTTAATCTACATCTCCTGCTGCATGTCCTGCTGCATCTCCTTCTACATCTCCTTCTGCGGCATCTCCTGATGCATCATCTGCAGCAGCATCTTCTGCTGGTACATCTCCTACTGAATCTGCACCTCCTGATGCATCTGCTGCTTCATCATCTGATGCTGCATCTGCTGCCTCTGCATCTGCTGCTGCATCTCCTGCTGCTGCATCTCCTTAATCATCTGCTGCATCTGCTGATTCTTCATGTACTGCTGCATTTCCTGCTGCTGCATCTGCTGCTTCATCTCCTGCTGCTGTATTTCCTGCTGCTACATCTCCTCCTGCACGCTCTGCTCATGCATCAGCAGACACATCTACTGGTGCTGCATATCCTGCAGCATCTGCTGATGCATTTCCTGCTGATGCAACTAGTGCTTCGGCATCTCCTGATGCATATCCAGCTGAATGCATCTGCGGCTGAATATTCTGCTGCTAAATCTCCTGCTGCATCTGCTGCTGCACTTCCTGCTGCAACTGCTGATGCCTATCTTGTTACTTCATCTCCTGCTGCAGAATCCCCTGCTGCGTTTCCTGCTGATGCAGCTCCTGCTGCTGCAACTCCCGCTGCTGAAACTTTTGCTGCTGAATCTCCTGCCTCTTCATCTTCCGCTGCTGCATCTGCTGCTGAATCTGCTGCTGCATCTGCTGCGGCTGCAAATTTTTTATACTGCATATTCTGCTGCTGCATCTCCTGCTGAATCTGCTGCTGCATTTCCTTTGCTGCATCTCCTGATGCATATCATGCTGATGCACCTAATGCTGCTGCATCTCCTGCTGCATCTCCTGCTGTTGAATCTCTTGCTGCTGGATGTCCTCCTGCATCTCCTGCTGCTGCATCTCTTGCTGCTTCATCTTCTGCTTCACCTCCTACTGCTGAATCTCGTGCTGCTGCAGACACTGCTGCATCTACTCCTTCTGCATCGCCTGCTGCATCTGCTGCTGAATCTGCTTCTTCATCTCCTGCTGCTGCATCTGCTGGTGCTGCATCTGCCGCTGCATTTGCTTCTGAATCTGCAACTACTGCATCTCATACTGACTGTTCTGCTTTTCAGTCTCCTGCTGCTGCACTTCCTGTGTGATCTCCTGCTGCTGCATCTCCCGCTGCTGCATCTCCTGCTATATCTCTTGGTGCTGCAACTCCTTCTGATGCATATCTTGCTTCAACTCCTGCTGCTGCATTACCTTCTGCCAATTTTCCTGCTGTATTTCCTGCTACTGCTTCTCCTGCTGCTGCATCTGCTGCTTCATCTCCTGGTTCTACATCTGCTACTGCTGTATCTCCTTCTGCATCTGCAGCACCTCGTGCTGCTGCATCTCCTGCTGAATATCCTGACGATGCAGCAGCAGGAGATGCAGCAGGAGGAGATGCAGAAGTAGATGCAGCAGGAGATGCAGCAGCAGGAGATGTAGCGGGAGATGCAGCCAGAAGAGATGCATTAGTAGGTGCAGCAGCAGGAGATGCATCAGGTAATGCAATAGGGGACGCAGCAGCGAGAGATGGAGTAGCACAAGATACAGCAGGAGATGCAGGAGGATCTTAGGGAGATAGAGCAGCAGGATATACAGGAGGAAATGAAGCAGGAGATGCTGCAGCAGGAGACTAAGCCGTGGGACAAGCAGCAGGAGATGAAGAAGCAGGAGATGCAGAAGCAGAAAATGCAGCAGAAGGTTAAGCCGGAGAAGCAGTAGCAGGAGATGCAGCAGGAGGTGCAGCAGCAGCAGATGCAGCAGGAGATGCAGCAGCAGGGGAAACAGTAGCAGGAGATGCAGAGAAGAAGATGCAGGGAATGAGAAGCAGAAGCAGGAGATGTAGCCACAGTAGATGCAGTAAGAGATGCAGCAGCACCAGATGGAGCAGCAGTAGATGTAGCAGGAGATGCAGCAGTATGTGAAGCAGCAGCAGATGCCGCAGCACAGGCTGCAGATGCAGCAGTAAGAGATTCAGCAGGAGAAGCAGCAGAAAGAGATGCAGCAGGAAATGCAGAAGACGCAGCCAAAAGTGATGCATAAGGAGATGCATCAGGAGAAGATTCATCAGCAGGAGATGTAGCAGGAGATGCAGCCACTAGAGATGCAGCAGGATATGCAGAAAGATATACAGTATCAGGTGATGTAGCAGCAGGAGATTGAGTAAGAGGAGATGCACCATCAGATGCAGCAGCAGACAAAGCAGCAGCAAGAGATGAAGTAAAAGATACAGAAGCAGGAGATGCAGAAGCCGGAGATGTATCAGGAGAGATGCAGCAGGTTATGCATCTGCAGTAGACGTAGCAGGGTATGTACCAGCAGGAGATTCAGCAGCAGGATAGCAACATCAAGAGATGAATCCGCAGATGTGTGAGAAGGAAAAGCAGCAGGAGGTGCAGAAGCGTGAGACACAGCAGGAGCTGCAACAAAAGGAGATGCAGAAGCAGGGGATTAAGCAGCAGGTGCAGCAGGAGGAGATGGAGTAGCAGGAAATGTTGCAGCAGATTCAGCACCACATCTAGCAGGAGATGAAGCAGCAGAATATACAGTAGCAGGAGATACAGCAGCAGAAGATGCAGCAGGATATGCAGCAGCAGGAGATGCAGAAGCAGGATATGTAGGAATTGATGCCGCAGGAGATGCAGCAGGAGATCTAGCAGCCGGAGATTTCGCAGCAGGAGATGTAGAAGAGATGGTGCAGCAGCAGAAGATGCAGCAGCAGATGCAGCAGCTAATGCAGCAGATGCAGCAGTAAGAGATTCAGCAAGAGATGCAGCAGGAAGAGATGCATCAGGTAATGCAGAAGATGCAGCAGAAAGTGATGCAGCAGCAGGAGCTGCAGCAGACGGAGATGCGTCCGCAGCAGATGCAGTAGCAGTTTCAGCAGCAGATTCAGTAGGGGATGCATCAGAAAGCTATGCATCAGGAGGAGATGCATCAGAAGGACATGCAGCAGTAGATGCAGAAGTAGAAGATACAGAAGCAGGATATGCACCTGCAGGAGGTATAGTAGCAGATGCAGCAGCTGATGCCACAGCGGGAGATGCAGCATCAAGAGAAGCAGCAGGAGATGCAGCAGCAGGAGATGCCATAGGATGAGATTCAGCAGGATATGTCGCTGGAGGAGATGCATCATCAGGAGTTGCAGAAGGAGGAGATGAAGCAGGAGATTAAGCAGCAGGAGATGCAGCAGCAGGAGAAGCAGCAGCATATACAGCAGGACATGCAGCAGCAGAAGATGCAAAAGAGGATGTACCAGGAAATGAAGATTCAGCAGAAGATGCAGTAGGAAGAGAATCTTCACCAGATGCAGCAGCATGAGATGCAGCAGCAGGAGATTCGGCAGGAGATACGGCAGGAAGATATGCAGCAGGAAATGCAGTAGATACTGCAGAAAAAGATACAGCAGCAGGACCTGCTGCAGATGGAGATGCAGCTGCAGCAGATGCAGTAGCAATTTCAGCAACATCCATCGGGAGATGCAGCAGCAGGATACTCATCAGCAAGAGATGCATTAGAAGGACATGCAGCAGCAGCAGGATATGCTCCTGGAAGAGATACAGCAGCATATGCAGCAGCAAGAGATGCAGCAGCAGGATATGCAGCAGCAAGAAATGCAGCAGCAGGATATGCACCTGGAAGAGATACAGCAGCAGATGCAGCCGCAGATTCAGCAGCGGCAGGAGATGCAGAGGCAGGAGATACTGCAGCAAATGCTGCAGCAGGAGAATCAGCAGGAGATGCAGCAACAGGTCATGCCACAGGATGAGATTCAGCAGGATAGGCCGCTGGGGAAATGCAGCAGATAATGCAGAAGGAGGAGAAGCAGCCCGATATAGAGCAGGAGATTCCACAGGAGATGCAGCAGCAAGAGATGCATAAGGAGTTGCAAAATCAGACGCAGCAGGAGAAGATGAAGCAGCAGATACAGCAGGAGATTCAGAAGGAGGAGGTGCAGCAGCAGGAGATGCAGTAACAGGAGATGCAGCAGCAGGAGATTCAGGAGTAGGAGATGCAGCGGGAGATGCAGAAGGAGATGCAGCAGCAGATGCAGGAGGAATTGCAGCAGCAGGAGATGAAACAGGATATGTAGCACCAGGAGATGCAACAGCAAGAGATGAGGGAGCAGGAGATGCAGCAGCAGATGCCATAGAAGATACAGCAGGAGATGCAGCAAGAGATGCAGCAGCGGATGCAGCAGGATTTTCAGCTGTAGGAAATGCAGCAGGAGATGTAGCATTAGAAAATTCAGCATTAGAATATGCAGAATTAGAAGATGCAGCAACAGGAGATGAAGCAGCAGGAGAAGCAGGAGGAGATGCAGCAGGGGACGCAACAGAAGATGCAGCAGCAGGAGCTGTAGAAGAAGGACATGCAGCCGCAGCAGATGCACAAGAAGATTCAACAGCATATTCAGCAGGATATGCATCAGCAGCGGATGCATCAGCAGTAGATGCATCCGCAGAAGATGCATCAGCAGAGGATTGAGAACATGCAGCACGAGATGCAGCAGGAGATGCATCTGAAAATACAGCAGCAGGGGATGCATCAGCAAAAGATGCAGCAGGAGATGCAGCAGCAGTAGATTTAGCAGCAAATTAAGCAGCAGAGGCTTCAGCAGCAGATGCAGCAGCAGATTATTCAGCAGATGCAGCAGAAGGAGATTCAGCATCAAATACAGGAGCCGAGGCATCAGAAGCAGATGCAGAAGCAGGAGAGGCAGCAGCAGGAGATGCCGCAGTAGGAGATGCAGAAATAGATGCAGAAGCAGGAGATGCAGCAGCAAAAGATTCAGCAGGAGATAAAGTAGGAGGGGATTCAGCATGAGATGAAGAAGGACGAGATGCAGCAGGAGGTGAAGCAGCAGGACATGCAGCATTAAGAATTGCAAAAGCAGGAGATGCAGCAGCAGGAGATGCAGCAGCAGATGCATCAGGAGACGCATGAGCAGTAGATGCAACAGCAGGAGATGCATGAGCAGGAGATGCATGAGCAGGAGATGCAACAGTAGATGTAGCAGGAGATGCAGCAGTAGGAAATGCCGCAGCAGGAGATGCAGGTACAGCTCTGTAGCAGCAGATTCAGCTGCAGGAGATGCAGCCACAGAAAACACAGCAAGATTCTCAGCAGGAGATGCAGCAGAAGGCGATGCATGAGGAGATGCAGCAGGATGACATGCAGAAGCAAGAGATGTATCAGGAGATGCAGCCACAGGTGATGCATATGGATATACAGCAGCAGATGCAGCAGCAAATGTGGCAGCAGGAGATGCAGAAGGGATGCAGCAGAAGAAGATACAGCAGGAGATGCAGCAGCAGACGCAGCAGCAGAAGACAGGCAGCATCAGGACACGCAGCAGGAGATGCGTATTCAGCAGGAGATGAATTAGGAGTTGCAGTAGGAGATGCAGGAGGATATTCAGCAGGGATGAAGCAGCAGGAGTTGCAGCAGCAGGACATGCAGCAGCACGAGATGCAGAAGCAGGAGATGCAGGAGAAGGAGATAAGGCAGCAGGACATGCAGTATGATATGCAGCAGCTGGAGAAGCAGAAAAAATGCAGCAGGAGTTGCAGTACCAGCAGATGGAGATGCAGCAGAAGGATGTGCAGCAGGAAATGCAGCAGCAGTAAATGCAGCTTGAGATGCAGCAGGAGATTCTGCAGCAGGTGATGCCGCAGGACATGCAGCAAGAAATGCAGAAGCAGGAGATCCATCAGGAGAGTAGCATCATGAGAGGAATCTGCCGATGCATCAGGAGGATACAAGGCAGTAGATGCAGAAACAGGAGATGCAGGAAGACATCCAGGAGCAGGAGATGCAGAAAAGGAGATGTAGCAGGAGATGCAGGAGTAGATGAATCAGCAGCAGATGCAGCAGCTGATGCAAGAGATGAAGCAGCAGTAGATGCAGCAGCAGATGCAGCAGCAGGAGATCACACAGGAGATGCAGCAGCAGGCGATGCAGGAGTAGGAGATGCATCAGGATATGCAGAAGCTGATGCAGCAGGAGATAGATTTAGCAGGAGATGCAGAGGCAGGAGATGCAGCAGCAGGAGATGCAGCAGCAGGAAATAATAGAATCATAGGATAACCAGGTCTGATGAGACCCACCGGATCATCGAGTCCAACCATTGCTATCAAACACTAAACCATGCCCCTTAGCACCTCGTCCTCCCATCTCTTAAACACCTCCAGGGAAGGTGAATCAACCACCTGCCTGGGCAGCCTGTTCCAGAGCCCAACGAACTTTTCTGTGAAAAAATATTTTCCTGATGTCCAGCCAAAATCTACCCTGGTGGAGCTTGTGGCCATTCTCTCTTGTCCTGTCCCCTGCCACTTGGCAGAAGAGGCCAACTCCCTCCTCTCTACAACCTCCTTTCAGGTAGTTATAGAAAACCATGAGGTCTCCTCTCAGCCTCCTCTTCTCCAAGCTAAACAACCCCAGCTCTCTCAACGACTCCTCATAGGGCCTGTTTTCCAGCCCCTTCACCAACTTAGTTGCTCTTCTCTGGACTCGCTCTAGAGCCTCAACATTCTTCTTCTGGTGAGGGGCCAAGAACTGAACACAGGTATTCGAGGTGCGGTCTCACCAGTGCCGAGTCCAGAGGGAGAATAACCTCCCTGGACCGGCTGGTCACACCGTTCCTGATACAAGCCAAGATGTCACTGGCCTTCTTGGCCACCTGGGCACACTGCTGGCTCATGTTCAATCGGCTGTCAACCAACACCACCAGGTCCCTCTCCTCCAGGCAGCTTTCTAGACAGACTTCTCCTAGTCTGTATGCCGCAGTATATACAGAAGCAGGAGATGCAGCAGCAGGAGATGAAGCTGCAGGAGATGCTGCAGCAGATGCAACAGCAGGAGATGCTGCAGCAGATGCTGCAGCACATGTAGCAGGAGGAGGTGCAGCAGGAGATTCTACAGCAGGAGATTCAACAGGAGATGCAGCACCAGGAGATGCATCAGGAGATGCAGGAGGAGATGAAGCCGTAGGAGATTCAGCAGCAGGAGATGCAGCATGAGATGAGGCAGCAAACTAAATACCAGCAGATGAGGCAGCAGGAGATGCAGCAGGAGGAGATGTAACAGGAGACGCATCAGTAGATGAATCATCAGCAGATGCAGCAGCAGATGCAGGAGATGCAGCAGGAAGAGATGCAGCAAGAGGAGATTCAACAGGATGCTGAGCAGGAGATGCAGCAGAAGAAGATGCTGCAGGAGATGAAGATCAGGAGATGCAGCAGCAGGAGATGCAACAAGAGATGCAGAAGCATTAGATGTAGTAGCAGGAGATGCAGAAGGAGATGCAGCAGCAGGAGATTTAATAGCAGGAGATGCAGAAGGAGATGCAGCAGCAGGAGATGTAGCAGAAGATGCAGCAGCAGCAGATGGTACAGGAGATTCACCAGGAGATGCAGCAGCAGGAGATGCAGCAGCAGGAGATGCAGCAGCAAGAGATGCAGAGAGGTCGATGCAAAGAAGAAGATGCAACAGCAGGAGATTCAGCCGCAGTAAATGCAGCAAGAGTTGCAGCAGCATCAGATGTAGCATCAGATGCAGCATCAGAAGGTGCACCAGCAGGAGATGTAGCAGGAGATGCAGCAGTATATGAAGCAGCAGCAGATGCAGCAACAGATTCAACAGATGCAGCTGTAGTAGATTAAAAAGGAACTGCAGCAGCAAGAGATGCAGCAGTAGGAGATGCATCAGGAGATCCAGAAGCAGATGCAGCAGGAGATGCAGCAAGAGATGCAGCAGCAGGAGATGCAGCAGCAGGAAATGCAGTAGTATATACTGAAGCAAGAAATGCAGCAGCATGATATGCTGCAGGAGATGCAGCAGAAGGATATGCAGCAGCAGGAGACGCAGCAGGAGGTGATGCAGTAGGTAATTCGGAAGCAGGAGATGCAGCAAGAGATTCAGCAGCAGGAGAAGCAGCAGCAGATGCAGCAGCAAGAGATGCACCAGCATGAAATGCAGCAGTAGATACAGAAGCAGGAGTTGCAGCAGCAGGAGATGCAGCAGGTAATGAAACAGGAGAAGCAGGAGGAGATTCAGCAGGTGATGCAGCAGCAGCAGATGTAGCAGGAGATGCAGATGTAGCAGGAGTTGCAGCAGTAGAAGAATCAGCAGCAGATGTAGCAGCAGATGCAGGAGATAACAGAATCACAGAATAACCAGGTTGGAAGAGACCCACTGGATCGTCGAGTCCAACCATTCCCACCAATCCCTAAATCATGCTCCTAAGCACCTCATCTACCCTAACCTTAAACACCTCCAGGGACGGTGACTCAACCACCTCCCTTGGCAGACCGTTCCAATGCCTAACCACCCTCTCCGTGAAGAACTTTTTTCCTTACCTCAAGCCTAAATCTCCCCTGGCGGAGCTTGAGGCCATTCCCTCTCATCCTGTCCCCTTTCACTTGGCAGAAGAGGCCAGCTCCCTCCTCTCCACAACCTCCCTTCAGGTAGTTGTAGAGAGTAATAAGGTCTCCCCTCAGCCTCCTCTTCTCCAGGCTAAACAACCCCAGCTCTCTCAGCCGCTCCTCATAAGATTTGTTCTCCAGCCCCTTCACCAGCTTTGTTGCTCTTCTCTGGACTCGCTCCAGAGCCACAACATCCCTCTTGTGGTGAGGGGCCAAGAACTGAACACAGTACTCGAGGTGCGGTCTCACCAGTGCCGAGTACAAGGGGAAAATAACCTCCCTGGACCTGCTGGTCACGCCGTTCCTGATACAAGCCAAGATGTCATTGGCCTTTTTGGCCACCTGGGCACCCTGCTGGCTCATGTTCAATCGGTTGTCAACCAACACTCCCAGGTCCTTCTCCACCTGGCAGCTTTCCAGCCAGGTTTCTCCTAGTTTGTACCTCTGCTTAGGGTTGTTGTGCCCCAAGTGCAGGACCCAGCATTTGGCCTTGTTAAACCTCATGCCGTTGGTCTCAGCCCAGCAGTCCAGCCTGTTCAGGTCCCTTTGCAGAGCCTCCCTACCCTCCAGCAGATAGACACTTCCTCCCAGCTTGGTGTCATCTGCAAACTTGCTAAGGGAGGACTCAATGCCTTCATCCAGGTTGTTGATAAAGACATTAAACAGGACTGGACCCAGGACTGAGACCTGGGGAACCCGACTTGTAACAGGCCTCCAGCTGGATTTAACTCCATTTACCACCACCCTCTGGGCCCGGTCATTCAACCAATTTTTCACCCAGGAGAGTGTGCACCAAGATGCAGCAGGAGGAGATTCAGCAGGTTATTGAGCAGGAAATGCAGCATCAGAAGATGCAGCAACGGATGTATAATCAGGAGATGCAGCAGCAGGGGATGTAGTAGCAGAAGATGCAGCAAGAGATGCAGCAGCAGGAGATGCAGCAGCAGGGGATGTAGTAGCAGGAGATGCAGCAAGAGATGCAGCAGCAGGAGATGCAGCAGGAGATGCAGGACCATCATATGCAGCAGGAGATTTAGCAGCAGGAGATGAAGAAGAAGGAGATGCTACAGGAGATTCAGCAGGAGATGCAGAGAGGTTGATGCAGAGAAGAAGATGTAGCAGAAGGAGATACAGCAAAATATTCAGCCGCAATAAATGCAGCAAGAGTTACAGCAGCAGGAGATGTAGCAGGAGATGCTGCAGTAGATGAATCAGCAGCAGATGCAGCAGTAGTAGATTCAGAAGGAGGTGCAGTAGGAAGAGCTGCATCAGGAAATGCAGATGAATATGCAGCAGCAGGACATACAGCAGGAGATGCTTTCACAGGAGATGAATCTGCAGGTGATGCACAAGGAGATGCAGCTGGTGATAGAGAACGAGGTGCAGCAGCAGAATATGCAGCAGTAGGAGATGAAGCAGGAGATGCTTCAATACGAGTTGCAACATGAGATGCAGCAGCAGACGAAGCAGAAGGAGATGCAGCAGCAGACAAATTAGAAGGAGATGCAGAAGCAGGAGATGCAGCAGCAGGACATGGAGCAAGAGATGCAGCAGCAGGAGATGCAGCAGCAGGAGATTCGTTAAGTAATGCAGCAGCAGGAGATATAGCAGCAGGAGATGCTGCACGAAATGCAGCAGGATATGCAACAACAGGAGATGAGGCAACAACAGAAGCAGCAGGACATGCAGAAAAATATGCAGCAGCAGACGCAGCAGCATTAGGTGCATCAGCATGATATGCATCAGGAGATGCAGCAAAGGAAATGCAGCAGGAGAATCAGCAAGAGATGCAGCAGCAGGAGATGCAGTATAAAAAATAGGCAGCCGCAGCAGATGCAGCAGCAGATTCAGCAGCAGTTTCAGCAGTAGATGCAGCAGCGGAAGATGAAGAGGCATGAGATTCAACAGCAGGAGTTGAACTGCTGAATCGGCTGCTATATCTCCTAATACTGCATCTCCTTCTGCTCGATATCCTGCTGCATCTCCTACTGCTGCATCTACTGCTGATTTATCTCTTCCTGAATTTTTTTGTTGCAGGAACTCCTACTTCTGTTGCAGCATTTCCAGCTGCCTCCCCTCCAGGTGAATCTTGCTGCAGCTCCTGCTGCTGCACCTCCTCCTGCTGAATCTCCTGCTGCTGCATCTCCTGCTTTATCTCGTCCTACTGCACCTCTGGCTGCATCTCTCAATGCATCTCCTGCTTTATCTCGTCCTACTGCACCTCTGGCTGCATCTCTCAATGCATCTCCTGCTGCTTCATCCCCTGAAGCTGCATCTCCTGCTGCAACTCTTACTGCAGCATCCCCTCCTTCTGCATCTCCTGCTGCATCTCTTGCCACTGCATCTGCTGCACATTTCCTGCTGCATCTGCATCTGCTACTGATGCATCTCCTGCTGCATCTCCTCCTGCATCATCTCCCATTGCAACTGCTTCTGCATCTGTTGTTTCTTCTGCTGCTGCATCTCCTCCTGCTACATTTCTTGCTGCCTCTGCTGATTAATCTGCTTCTTCATTTCCTGCTGCATGTTGTGTTGCTGCATCTCCTGCTGCTTCGTGCGATTTTGCACCTCCAGATGCATCTCCTGGTGCTGCATTACCTACTTCATCTCCTCCTGCTTCATATCCTGCTGCATCTGCTTCTGCATCTGCTGCTTCATCTGCTACTGCTGCATCTGCTCCTGATGCTTCATCCCTTGCTGCATCTTCTGCTGCTGCATCTCCTATTGTGAATCTGTTGCTGAATCTCCTGCTGAATCTGCATCTACTGCTGCATCTGCTGCTGCATTTCCTGCTGCTGTGTCTTCTGCTTCTGAATTTGCTTCTTCATCTGCTGCTGAATCTCCTGCTGCATCATCTCCTCCTGTCTCTCTTCCTAGTTCATCTCCTGCTGAATCTCCTGATGCAGTATCATCTGAAGCATCTCTTCCTGCTCTGTCTCCTGCTGAATCTTCATCTCCTGCTGCATCTGCTGCTGCATCTCCTTCTACTGCATCTCCTGCTGCATCTCCTGCGGCATCTTCTGCTACATCCCTGCTTCTGCATCTCCTGCTGCACCTACTGCTGCTGAATTTCCGTATGACTCTGCTGCTGCATCTGCTGCGGCTGCGTCTCCTGCTGCTTCATCTCCTGCTCTTGCATCTCCTTCTGCTGAATCTCATCCTGAATATCCTGTGGCATCTCATGCTTCTACATATCCTCCTACATCTCCTGATGCATCTCCTTCTGAATATTCATCTCCTGCTGCCTCTCCTACTGCGACATCTCCTGCTGCATCACCTGCTACTGCATCTCCTGCTGTATCCGCATATCTTCTTGCATCACGTGCTGCTGCATCTCCTGCTGCTGCCTCTACTGTTCTATCTCTTGCTGCATCTGCTGCTGTTGCATCTCCTGCTCCATCTCCTGCTGCTGCATTTTCCTTGTCCTGCTGCTGCAGCTCCTCCTTCTCAATCGTCTGCTGAATCTACTGTTGCACTTCCTGCTGCTGCACCTCCTACTGCATCCTCTACTGCTGCCTCTGCTGCTTCATCCCCTTCTGCTGCATCTCCTGCTGCTGAATCTCCTGAAGAATTCCCTGCGGTATCCCATGCTGCTATATCTCCTGCTGCATCTCCTTCTAAATATGCATCTCCTGATACATCCTCACCTGCTGTCACTCATACTGCTGCGTCTGCTGTTGCATCTCCTCCTGCATCTCCCGCTGCAGCATTTCCTGCTGGATATGCATCTCCTGCTGAATCTCCTGCTATATCTCCTGCTGATGCATCTCCTGCATCATCTGCTCCTCCTGCTTCTCCTCTTTCTGCATCTTCTGCTAAGGTATATCCTGCTGCATGTCCTACGGCTGCATCTCCTGCTGCATTTCTTGCTGCATCTCGAGCTGCATCTGCTGTTGTTGAATCTGTCTCCTTCTGCTGCTCTATCTCCTTCTACATCTCCTGCTGCTGCATCTCGTGCTGTATCTCCTGCTGCATCATGTGCTAAAGCCCTTGCTGGATCTCCTGCTTCATATCCTACTGCTGAATCTCCTGCTGCTCGATATCCTGCTGCATCTCCTGCTGCATTTCCTGCTGATTCATCTCCTGCTGCTACATCTATTGAGGTATCTGCAGCTTCAGATCCTCCTGCATCTCATGTTGGATCTCTTTCTGCTAGATGTCCTTTTTCTGCTTCTCTTCCTGCTGCCTTTCCTGCTACATGCCCTCCTGCTGCATCTCCTAGTGAATCTACTGCTGCATCTCGTGCTGCTGCATCTCCTCCTTCTGCATCTCCTATTGCATCGCTTGCTGCTGCATCTGCTCCTGAATCTGCTGATGCATCCCCTTCTGCAGCATCTCCTGCTGCATCTCCAGCTTATGCATCTCTGTCTGATTATCCTGCTACTCTGTCTCCTGATGCATCTCTTGCTACTGCATTTGCTGCTGCATCACCTGCTATGGCATTGCCTAGTGCATCTCCTGCTGCTGCATCTTCTGCTGCATCTCCTGCTGCTGCATCTTCTGCTGCATCTCCTGCTGATGAATCTCCTTCTGCATCTCCTACTGTTGCATCTGCTGCTTCATCCCTGACAGATCTCCTGCTGCTCCATCTGGTGCATCTGCTGCTTCATCTGCTGCTGCTTCATCTACTGCTGAATCGGCTGCTATATCTCCTTCTGCTGCATCTCCTTCTGCTCGATATCCTGCTGCACCTCCTGCATCTGCTGCATCTGCTGCTTCTGCTGCTGATTTATCTCTTCCTGAATTTTTTGTTGCAGGAACTCCTACTACTCCTACAGCATTTCCAGCTGCCTCTCCTCCTGCTGAATCTCTTGCTGAATCTCCTTTTGCAGCTCCTGCTGCTGCATCTCCTGCCCTATCTCGTCCTACTGCACCTCTGGCTGCATCTCTCGATGCATCTCCTGCTGCTTCATCCCCTGAAGCTGCATCTCCTGCTGCAACTCTTGCTGCGGCATCCCCTCCTTCTGCATCTCCTGCTGCATCTCTTGCCACTGCATCTGCTGCACATTTCCTGCTGCATCTCATCTGCTACTGATGCATCTCCTGCTGCTGCATCTCATCCCGCATCATCTCCCATTGCAACTGCTTCTGCATCTATTGCTTCTACTGCTGACGCATCTCCTCCTGCTACATTTCTTGCTGCCTCTGCTGATTAATCTGCTTCTTCATTTCCTGCTGCATGTTGTGTTGCTGCATCTCCTGCTGCTTCGTGCGATTTTGCACCTCCAGATGCATCTCCTGGTGCTGCATTACATACTTCATCTCCTCCTGCGTCATATCCTGCTGCATCTGCTTCTGCATCTACTGCTTCATCTGCTACTGCTTTATCTTCTGCTGCATCTCCTGCGGCTGCATCACCTTCTGCGGCATCGCCTTCTGCTGCATCTCCGGCTGCTGCAATTTCTGCAGCATCTCCTGCTGCTGCATTTCCTGCTACTGCATGTTCTGCTGCATCTCCTGCTGCATTTGCTGCAGGTGCATCTCCTTATGACGCATGTTCTGCCGCATCTTCTGCTACATCTCCTGCTGCTGCATTTCCTGCTTCTCTATCTGCTGCAGTATCCTCTGCTGCTGCATATTTGCTGAATCTGCACCTTCTGCTGCATCTGCTTCTGCATCTCCTGCTACTGCATCTGCTGCTTCTGCCTCTATTCCTGAGTTAGCTGCTGACTCTCCTGCTGCTGCATCTCCTGCTACTGCATCTCCAGCTTTTGCAGCTCCTAATGCTGCATGTCCTGCTGCTTCATCTCCTGCTGCAATTCGTCCTTCTGCATCTAATACTTTATCTCCTGCTGGATCTTTTGCTGCTGTATCTCCTGCTACTGCATCTATATCTGCATCTCCTGCTGCTGCATCTGCTGCTGCATCCTCTGCTTCTGAATTTGCTGCTTAATCTAAAGCTGCTGTATGTCCTGCTGCATCTCCTACTGCATCTCGTGCTGCATATTCTCGATCTCCTGCTGATGCATCTCCTGCTGATGCATCCACTGCTGATGCATATCCTGCTGAATATGCTGTTGAATCTGCATCTGCTGCTGCTGCTTGTCCTGCTGCTGCAGCTCCTGCTGCTGCATCTTCTAATGCTACATCTCCTGTAGCATCTCCTGCTGCTGAAAGTCCTGCTGCCTCTGCTGCTGCATCTGCTGCTGCATCTTCTGTGGCATCTTCTGCTGTATCTCCTGCTCCTTCATCTCTTGCTGTTGCATCTCCTGGTGCTACATATCCTGTTTCATTTCCTGCTGCTCCTATTCCTCCTGCATCTGCTGATGCATCTTCTTATGCATCTTCTGCTTCATCTTCTGCTGCATCTGCTGCTGCTGCACCCCCTGCTGCATCTCCTGCTGTATCTGCTGCTGCTGCATATTTTGCTGTATCTCCTGCTTCATCTTCTGCTAAATCTCCTGCTACTGCATCTGCTTTTGCAACACCTTATGCATCTTTTGCTGCTGCATCTCCTGCAGAATCTCCTGCTCTAAATCGGCTTCTCCTCCTTCTGCATTATCTGCTGCATTTCCCCAGAGGCATATCTTGCTGAACCTCATCCTGTGGCATGACCTGCTGCTGCATCTCCTGCTTATTCTCCTGCTGCTGCATTTGCTGCAACATCTCCTGCTGCTGCATCTCCTGCTACTGCTGAACCTTCTGCTGCATCTGCTGCTGCATCTCCTTCTGATGTCTCTCCTGCTGCTGCATCTCCTGTTGTTGCATATTCTGCTGAATCTGTTGGTCAAACTGCTGCTGCATCTGCTGCTGCATCTCCTTCTGATGTCTCTCCTGCTGCTGCATCTCCTGTTGTTGCATATTCTGCTGAATCTGTTGGTCAAACTGCTACTGCATCTGCTGCGGTTCCATCTCCACCTGTTGCAGGTCCTGCTGCTGCAACTTTTTCTGTAGCATCTCCATCTCTTGCAGTTCTTGCTGCTGCACCTTTTTCTGCCGCATCTACTGCAATTCCTGCTGCATCTCCTACTGAATTTCCATCTGCTGCATCTGCTGCTTCTTCACATAGTGCTGCATATTCTGCTGCTTCACCTACTGCTGCTCTATGTGCTGTTACATCTCCTGCTGGTGCTTCTGCTGCTGCTGTATCGCTTGCTGCATCTCCTTCTGCTGTTTATCATTCTCAGAATCTTCTGCTCTGAATCTCCTGCTACTGCAGCTCCTGCAGCTGCATCTGTTGCTGCATCTCCTGCTACTGCATCTCCTACGGCTGCATCTCCTGGTGCTGCATCTCTTGCATCTGCTTCTGCATCTGCTCCTGATTCATCTAATGCTGCATCTCCTGCTACCTCTTTTTCTTCTGCATCTACTGATGCTGGATCTCCACCTGCATCTCCTGCTTCTGCATCTGCTGCTTCATATCGTTCTGACTCATCTGCAGATTCATCTCATGATGCTATTATCCTACTTGATCTCCTGCTGCTGCACATCCTTCTGCATCTGCTGCTGCTGCATATCCTTCTGCATGTGCTGCTGCTGCATCTCCTACTGTTGCATCTCCTGCGTAATCTCCTGCTGCTGCATATGCTGGTGCTGCATCTGCTGCTTCATATCCTGCTGCTGCATCTCATTCTTCTGCATCTACTGCTGAATATGCATCCCCTGCTGAATCTCCTGCTTCGTCTTGTGTTGCTGCACCTCCTGCTTCTGCATCTACTACAACATCTCCTTCTTCTGCATCTTCCGTTGAATCTGCATATCCTGCTGCATCTCCTCCTGCTTCAACTCCTGCTTATTCAGTAACTGTTGCATCTGCAGCATGTGCTGATGTAGCTTGTGCTTCTTCACCTACTGCTGCTTCTCCAGCTACATCTACTGCTGATGCATCTCCAGCTGCATCTGCTGCTGCTACATCTCCAGCTGCCTAATCCTCTGCAGCATCTCCTCCTGCTGGATCGTCTCCTGCATCAAGTGCTGCTGCAACTTCTATTGCTGCACCTCCTGCTGTAACTCCTTCTGATTCATTAGCGGATTCATCTCATGATGCTGCTCTCCTGCTGCAATTCCTGCTGCTGAATCTCCTGCTGGTGCATACCCTGCTGCATGTACTTCTGCTGCATCACCTGCTGCTGAATCTCCTACTGGTGCATACCCTGCTGCATCTACTTCTGTTTCGTACTCTCCTGCATTTCATGCTGCTTCATCTCCTGCATAATATCCTGCTGCTGCATCTGCTGCTGCAACTCCTGCTGCTGCATCTCCTGCTTCATATTCTTTTTGAAGCATCTGCGGATTAATCCCATGATGGTGCTCTCTTTCTGGACTTCCTACTGCTGTATCTTCTGCTGCTAAAAACGCTGCTGCATCTACTGCTGCTGCATTTTCAGCGGCATATGCTGCTGCTGTACCTCCTGCTGCTACATCTGCTGATGCATCTCCTGCTGCTGCATTACCTGCTGCTGCACCTCCTGCTGCTGTGTCTCCTGCGTAATGTCCTACAGCTCCATGTTTGTGCTGCATCTTAGGCTTAATCTCCTGCTGCTGTATCTGCTGGTGCTGCATCTCCTGATGCATCTCCTGCTGCATCTCTTCGTGCTGCAGCTACTGCTGCTGCATCTCCTACTGCTGCTGCATCTCCTACTGCTGCATAACTTGCTGAATCTCCACTTGCTGCATTTCCTGCTGCTGCATCTGCTGCTGACGCATCTGCTGCTGCATCTCCTTCTTTTGCATATCTTCCTGCATCACCTGCTGATGCATCTTCTGATCTGCATATCTTGCTGCATCTCCTGCTGCTGCATCTCCTGCTTCATCTCCTGCTGCTGAATCTCGTGCTGCTTCATACACTGCTGCATCTACTCCTTCTGTATCGCCTACTGCATCTGCTGCTGAACCTGCTGCTGCATCTCCCTCTGCTGCACGTTGTAGAGCATCTTCTTCTGCTACATCACCTGCTGCTGTATCTCCCCCGTACTCTACGGATGCAGAATCTACCGCTACATCTCCTGCTGCTACGTTACCTGCCGCATCTCTTCTTGCTGCAACTGCTGTTGCTGCATCTCCTGCTGCTGAATCTGCTTTTTCATCTCCTGCTGCTGCATCTGCTGGTGCTGCATCTGCCGCTGCATTTGCTTCTGAATCTGCAGCTACTGCATCTCATACTCACTGTCCTGCTTTTCAGTCTCCTGCTGCTGCACTTCCTATGTGATCTCCTGCTGAATATCCTGATGATGCACATGCAGGAAATACAGCAGCAGGAGATGCAGCAAATGGAGATGCAGAAGTAGATGCAGCAGGAGATGCAGCAGCAGGAGATGCATCAGGATATGCAGGACTATCTTAAGGGAGATTGAGCAGCAGGATATACAGGAGGAAATGAAGCAGGAGATGCTGCAGCAAGAGACTAAGCAGTGGGACAAGCAGCAGCTATAAGGGAAGACATTCAGAAGCAGCAGCATTCCATGCTAGCATCTTCAGTGCGCGAGATACTGACATTTCGTAATCACATCTATACGTGCAGTAATGGCACGACTCAGTACCCTCTGCTAAAACATACCGCTACTCGTACATTGCATCTAGCAGTGAAATCACTACAATGGAATACTCAAACAAGAGCAAAAATGTTATGTTAGGAGCTTCCCAGTGGTACTTCTGCTGATTGCTCTGAAATGCTCTGACACTTTAATAGCAATTCGGATGTTATAGTACACAAGCCTGGAATGAAAGTTCTACAAATCCTGCTTTGCAATGAATAGCACTGTTAGAGAAGACTTTCGGAAGCAGCAAAATTCCATGCTAACATCTTCGCTGTTAGAGTTACACACCAATTCCTAAAGCGCTATAAGATAATCAGAAGCAGCAACGAATTCCATGCTAGCTTCTTCCTTGCGGGAGAAACTCACTTTTCCTAATGCACCTTAATAGACGCAGTTGTCACTACTCATTATCCTATACTAAAACGTTCTGTTTAGTCGTGCTTGGCAGGTAGAGGAGAAAACTTTTCCAGAGAAAAATCTAACGAGAGACAGCATTTGAGGGTAGCAGCTTTCCAGCGGTACCTGTGCTGAAGGCTCTGAAATTTTGAACTGACGCTTTAATAGCCATTCAGTATTGTTACAGAACACACACCTAGTCTGAAAATTCTACAAGTCTTCCTTTTCAGTGAAAGCACTATAAGAGAAGAGATTCAGAAACAGCAGCATTCCATGCTAGTATCTACCCTTGAGGAGATGATCACTTTTCCTAAGGCGCATTGATAGGTGCAGTTAAGTCACTATTCAGTACATTATACTAAAACTCTCTGTTAGTCATCCTTTGCAGCTCGCATGGGAAGTGCTTCAGAGAAAACTCTAACGAGAGCTAGCATTTGATCGTAGCAGCCTGCCTGCGTTACTTGTGCTGAATGTTCTGAAAGTTCGAAGTGATGCGTCAAAAAGACATGGTGATGTTAGAGTACAAAAGCCTAGACTGAAAGTTCTACAAGTCTTCCTTTGCTGTGAAATCGCTATAATAGACGAGATTCAAAAGCAGCAGCTCTCCGTGCAAACATCTTCCTTGCGGGAATTGCTCACATTTCCTAAAGCGCCTTTATAACCACGCTTTGCATATTGCAGTGATAGCTCTTCAAGAGAAGACTCTAACGAGAACCAGCATTTGATCGTAGCAGCTTCCCTGTGGTAATTGTGCTGAACGCACTGCAATTTTGAAGTGACGCTTTAATGGCCAATCTGATGTTACAGTACACAAGCCTAGACTCAAAGCTCTGCAAGACTTGCTTTGCAGTGAAAACAAGACAAGACATTCAGAAGGAGCAGCATCCAGTGCTATCATCTTCCCTGCGGGAGTTTCTCACTTTTCCTAAATATCGCAGATAAGTCAGAATTCATTAACCTATACTAAAACTTTCTCTTAGCGCTTCCAGTGAAGACTTGAACGAGTACTAGAATTTTATTGTAGAAGCTTCCCTGCGATACTTATGCTGAACGATCTGGAATTTTGAAGTGAAGCTTTAATAGCCGCTCTGTGTAGTTATACTACACAAGCCTAGATTGAAAGTTCTACAAGTCTTGCTTTGCAGATTAAGCGCTATAATGGGAGACATTAAAACCAGCAGCATTCCATGATAGCATATTCCCTGCGCAATTACCCGCTTTCCCTATAGCGCCTTTATAGGCGCAGTTAAGTCACAGTTCATTACCCTATACTAAAAATTTCTGTTAGTCGTACTTTGCAGTGTGCCGTGAAAGCGCTTCCAGAGAAGACTCTAACGAGAGCCATCATATGATGGTAAGCCGCTTCCCTGTTAAGGCGCTTTAGGAAAATCGAATAACGCCTACAGGGAAGGTGCTAGCATGGAATGCTGCTGCTTCTGAATACCTTTCTTCTTATAACGATTTCACTGCAAAGTACGACTTGTACAACTTTCAGTCTAGGCTTGTCTACTGTAACAGCAGAATGGCTATTCAGGCGTCGATTGAAAAGATCAGAGCGTTCAGCACAAGTACCGCAGAGAAGCTGCTCCAATGCAATTCTGGGACTTGATCGAGTCTTCTATGCAAGCCTCAAAGCCCTTTCACTGCAAGCCTCAAAGCAAGACTAACAGAGCGTTTTCGTATAAGGTAAGGAACTGTGCGCATATTAAGGAGCTTTAGGAAAAGTGAGTAAATCCCCCAGGGAAGATGCTAGCATAGAATGCTGTTGCTTCTGAATGTCTTCTCTTACAGCGCTTGTACTGCAAAGCAAGACTTGTAGAACTTTCACTCCAGGCTTGTGTAGTATAACACCCGTATGTCTATTAAAGTGTCACTTCAAAATTTCAGAGCGTTCAGTACAAGTACCACAGGGAAGCTCCTAACATGAAATTTTTGTTGTCGTTCGAGTAGTCTCTGGTAGCGCTTTCTCTGCTAGCTGCAATGTACGACTAACGGATTTTTTTAGTACAGGGTACTGAATTGTGACTGAACTTCGCCTATAAAGGCGCTTTAGGAAAAGAGAGTAATTCCTAAAGGGAAGTTGCTAGCATGGTGTGCAGCTGCTTCTAAATGTCTTCTCTTCTAGCACTTTGTCTCTAAAAAAGGCTTGTAGAACTTTCAGTCTAGGTTTGTGCACAGTAACATCAGAATGGCAGAAGCGTCATTGCAAAATTTCATAGCCTAGAGTATCTCCTGCTGCATCTCAAGGTGGTGCATCTGCTGATTCACTTCCTGGTATTGCATCTCCTGCTGCATCTCCTGCTGCAGCTCATACTGCATCTCCTGCTGCATGTCCTGTTGCTGCATCTCCTGCTACTGCATCTGCATCACCGTTTCCTTAATCTCGTGCTGCATCTACTAATGCATCTGCTACTGCATTAGATGCTGCATTTCCTGCTGATGCATATCCTCCTGAGCATATCCTGATGCATCTCATGCTGCTGCGTCTTTTTCTGCATCTCCTGCTGCTTCTAGTACTGCTGCATCTGCAGCATATGCTCCTGCATCTGGTGCTGATTCATCTACTGCTGCAACTCCTGATGCTGCATCTGCTACTGCTGTATCTCGTGCTGCATCTCTTGCTACTGTATCTCCTGCTGCTGCTGCAGATACTGATGCATTTCCTGATTCATCCGCTCTTGCATGTTTTTCTTCATCTCCTTCTGCTGAAGCTAACGCTGCATCTCTTGGTGCTTTATCTTCTCCTTATGCATCTCCTTCTGCATCTTCTACTGCTGAATCTCCTGCTGCTACACATATTGCTGCTGAATCTACTGCTGCTTTGCCTGCTGCTGCATCTCCTATTGCATCTCCTCATGCTGCATCTGATAGTGTATCTCCTCTTATTCGATCTCCTGCTGTATATCCTGCTGCTACATCACCTGATACTGTATATCCTTCTGCACATCCTGCTGCATCTCTAGTGGCTGCATCTCCTGCTACATCTCCTGCTGATGAATCTTCTCCTGATGCATCTCCTTATGCATCACTTTCTGCTGCATCTTCTGCATTTCCTGCTGCATCTCTTCCTGCTGCTTCTCCTGCTGAATCTCTTACTGCTGCATCTGCAGCATGTGCTGCGGCATCTGCTGCTGCTTCACATACTGCTACATCTCCTGCTCCATCTGCTGCTGCTCCATCTGCTGCTGCCGCATCTCTTACTGCATCGACTGTGGCTACATCTCCTGCTTCTGCTACACATTCTCTGCATCTTCTTCTCTGCATCTCCTGCTACTGTTTCCCCTGCTGCTGCATCTCCTGCTGCATCTGCTGCTGCTGCACCTCCTGCTGCATCTCCTGCTACTGCTTCTCCGGCTAAACCTTCTGCTGCATTTTCTGCTTCTGCATCTCCTGCTTCTTCATCTCCTGCTGCTTGTCCCACTGCTTAGTCTCTTGCTGCAGCATCTCCTGCTTCATTTCCTCCTGTATATCCTGCTGCTCAATCTCCTTTAAGATAGTCCTGCATCTCCTGACGCATCTCCTGCTGCTGCATCTCCTGCTGCATCTACTTCTGCATCTCCCTTTGCTGCATCTCCTGCTGCTGCATCTCCTGCTGCTGTATTTCCTGCATGTGCATCATCAGGATATTCAGCAGGAGATCACATAGGAAGTGCAGCAGCCGGAGACTGAAAAGCAGGACAGTGAGTATGAGATGCAGTAGCTGCAGGTTCAGAAGCAAATGCAGCAGCAGATGCAGCACCAGCAGATGCAGCAGCAGGAAATGCAGCAACAGCAGTTGCAGCAAGAAGAGATGCGGCAGGTAACGTAGCAGCAGGAGATGTAGCGGTAGATTTTGCATCTGTAGAGTACGGGGGAGATACAGCAGCAGGTGATGTAGCAGAAGAAGATGCTCTACGACATGCAGCAGCGGGAGATGCAGCAGCAGGTTCAGCAGCAGATGCAGTAGGCGATGCAGAAGGAGTAGATGCAGCAGTGTATGCAGCAGCACGAGATTCAGCAGCAGGAGATGAAGCAGGAGATGCAGTAGCAAGAGATGCAGCAAGATATGCAGATCAGAAGATGCATCAGCAGGTGATGCAGCAAGATATGCAAAAGAACGAGATGCAGCAGCAGATGCAGCAGCAGGAAATGCAGCAAGTGGAGATGCAGCAGGTTTTGCAGCAGCAGTAGATGCAGTAGGAGATGCAGCAGCAGGAAATGCAGCACGAAGAGATGCAGTAGGAGATGCAGCACCAGCAGATACAGCAGCAGGAGATTAAGCCTAAGATGCCGCACCAGCAGATACAGCAGCAGGAGATTAAGCCTAAGATGCAGCACAAACATATGGAGCTGCAGGACATTACGCAGGAGACACAGCAGCAGGAGATGCAGCAGCAGGTAATGCAGCAGCAGGAGATACATAAGGAGATGCATCAGCAGATGCAGCAGCAGGAGGTACAGCAGCAGCATATGTAGCTGAAAATGCAGCAGCAGTAGATGCAGCAGCGTTTTTAGCAGCAGAAGATACAGCAGTAGGAAGCCCAGTAAGAGAGTACCATCATGGGATTAATCGTCAGATGCTTCAAAAAGAATATGAAGCAGGAGATGCAGCAGCAGGAGTTGCAGCAGCAGATGCAGCAGCAGGACATTACACAGGAGATGAAGCAGCATGAAATGCAGGAGAGTACGAAACAGAAGTTGATGCAGCAGGGTATGCACCAGCAGGAGATTCAGCAGCAGGAGTTGCAGCAGGAGAGCAGCATCATGAGATGAATCCGCTAATGAATCAGAAGGAGTTACAGCAGGAGGTGCAGCAATAGAAGTTGCAGCAGCACTTGATGCAGGAGACGATCCAGCAGGAGGAGATGCTGCAGGGGATTAGGCAGCTGGAGATGTAGCAGCAGCAGATGTAGCTGTAGATGCATCAGCAGTAGATGTAGCTAGAGAAGCAGCAGTAGGTGAAGAAGCACAAGCTACATCAGCACATGCTGCAGATGCAACAGTTATAGATTCAGCAGGAGATGCAGCAGGAGATGCAGATTCAACGGGAGATGCAGAAGAAGGAGATGTTGTAGTAGATGCAGAAGCAGGAGATGCAGCAACACAAGACGAAGCAGGAGATTCAGCAGGGGATGCATATTGAGCAGTAGATGCAGAAGAATGAGATGCAGCTGGAGATGCATTAGGTGATGCAGCAGCTGGAGATAGAGCAGAAGAAGATGTACTATGATATGCAGCAGCAGGATATGAATTAGCAGATGCAGCACCAGCATATGCAGCAGCAGGAGATTGCGCAGGAGATGCAACAGTAGGAGATGCAGCAGCAGCACATGCAGAAGGATATGCAGCAGCAGATGCAGAAGCAGGAGATGCAGGAGGAGATCCAGCATCAGTAGATGCAGAAGAAGAGGTAGCAGGAGATGCAGCATTAGATGAATCAGGAGCAGATGCAGAAGCAGATGCAAGAGATGCAGCAGCAGGAGATGCAGCCATAGGAGATGCAGTAGCAGGAGATGCAGCAACAGATGCAGCAGCAGGAGATGCAGTAGCAGGAGATTCAGAGCAGAAGATTCTGAGAATTATAAACAGCAGAAGGAGATGCAGCAAGCGATACAGCAGCAGCAGAAGCACCAGCAGGAGATGTAACAGCACATAGAGCAGCAGTAGGTAAAGCAGCAGAATATGCAGCACTATGTGAAGAAGCAGCAGATGCAGCAGATGGAAATTCAGTAGGAGATGCAGCAGGAAGATATGCAGCAGGAATTGCAGTAGATGCGGCAGGAAAAGTTGCAGCAGCAGGAACTGAAAGAGATGGAGATGCTACAGAAAAAGTTGCAGCAGCAGGACCTGCAACAGATGGAGATGGAACCGCAGCAGATGCAGTAGCAGTTTGACCAACAGATTCAGCAGAATATGCAACAACAGGAGATGCAGCAGCAGGAGAGACATCAGAAAGAGATGCAGCAGGAGATGCAGCAGCAGGAGATGCACCTGGAGGAGATACAGCAGCAGGTGCAGAAGATGGTTGAGCAGTAGCAGGAGATGCAGCAGCAGGAGATGTTGCAGCAAATGCAGCAGCAGGAGAATCAGCAGGAGATGCATCAGCAGGTCATGCCACAGGATGAGGCTCAGCAAGATATGCCTCTGGGGAAATGCAGCAGATAATGCAGAAGGAGGAGAAGCTCGATTTAGAGCAGGAGATTCCGCAGGAGATGCAGCAGCAAAAGATGCATAAGGTGTTGCAAAAGCAGACGCAGTAGCAGGAGATTTAGCAGGAGAAGATGAAGCAGGAGATACAGCAAAAGATGCAGCAGCAGCAGATACAGCAGGAGATGCAGCAGGAGGTGCAGGAGGAATAGCAGCAGCAGGAGATGAAACAGGATATGTAGCACCAGGAGATGCAACAGCAAGAGATGAAGGAGTAGGAGATACAGCAGAAGATGCCACAGAAGATGCAGCAGCAGATGCAGCAGCAGAGGCAGCAGGATTTTCATCAGCAGGAGATGAAACAGGATATGTAGCACCAGGAGATGCAAGAGCAAGATACGAAGGAGCAGGACAAGCAGCAGCAGCAGATGCAGATTCAACAGTATATTCAGCAGGATATGCATCAGCAGTGGATGCATCAGCAGGAGATCGAGAATCTGCAGCACGAGATGCAGCAGGAGATGCATCTGGAGATGCATCAGCAGGGGATGCATCAGCAAAAGATGCAGCAGGACATGCAGCAGCAGTAGATTAAGCAGCAAATTCAGAAGCAGAGGATGCAGCAGCAGATGCAGCAGCAGGAGATGCAGAAGCAGACGCATCAGAAGGAGAGTCAGCATCAAATCCAGGAGCAGATGCATCAGCAGCAGATGCAGAAGCAGGAGATGCATCAGCAGAAGGTGTTGCAGCAGATGCATCAGCAGCAGATGCAGAAGCAGGAGATGCATCAGCAGAAGGTGTTGCAGCAGCTGCAGCAGCAGGAGATGCAGCAGTAGGAGATGCAGATATAGATGCAGTAGCAGGAGATGCAGCAGCAAAAGATCCAGCAGGAGATAAAGTATTAGATGCAGAAGGACGAATTGCAGCAGGAGATGAAGCAGCAGGACATGCAGCATTAGGAGCTGCAAAAGCAGGAGATGCAGTAGCAGATGCAGCAGCAGGAGAGTCAGCAGCTAACTCAGGAATAGAGGCAGAAGCAGCAGATGCAGTAGCAGGAGATGCAGAAGCAGATGCAGCAGAAGGTGCAGATTCAGCAAATATGCAGCAGCAGAGGATACTGCAGCAGATAGAGCAGCAGGAAATGCAGCAGTGGGAGAGTCAGCAGCAGGAGATGTAGCAGAAGATGCAGCAGAAGATGCGTCATAATGAGATGCACCTGCAGCAAATGCAGCAGGAGATGCAGGAGGACATGCAGTAGGAGGAAATGCAGCAGCAAGAGATGCTGCAGAAATTGCAGCAGCTGGAGATGCAGCAGAAGGTGATGCAGCAGAAGGTGATGCAGCTGCAGGAGGTGCAGCAGTAGATACAGCAGTAGCAGATGAAGCAGCAGATGCAGAAGCAGATGCAGCAGATATGAAGCAGGAGGAGTTGAAGTAGGTAATGCAGCACCAGGAGATGCATCTGGAGGTGCAAAATCGCACGAAGCAGCAGGAGATGCAGCAACACAACATGCAGCAGGAAATGAAGAAGCAGATTAATCAGCAGAGGCAGCAAGAAATGTAGCAGGAGGAGATGCAGCAGCAGAAGAAACAACAGATGCAGAAGCAGTTGCAATGGGAGATGATGCAGGAGGAGATGCAGCAGCAGGAGATGCATCAGTAGCAGATGCAGATGCAGCAGGAAATGTGCAGCAGATGCAGTGGCAAGAGATGCAGCAGGAGATGCAGAAGGAGGGGATGCTGCAGCAAGAGTTGCAGCAGGAGATGCAGCTTCAGGGGATGAAGCAGCAGGAGATGCATCGAGAGATGCAGCCAGAGGTGCAGTAGGACGAGACAGGGCAGGAGATGCAGCAGCAGGAACTGCAAAAGGAGATTCAGCAAGAGATTCAGCAGGAGGAGAGGCAGCTGGAAATGCTGTAGGAGTAGTAGGAGTTCCTGCAACAAAAAATTCAGGAAGAGATAAATCAGCAGCAGATGCAGCAGCAGATGCAGCAGATGCAGGAGGTGCAGCAGGATATCGAGCAGGAGATGCAGCAGAAGGAGATATAGCAGCTAATTCAGCAGTAAATGAAGCAGTAGCAGATGAAGCAGCAGATGCACCAGATAGAGCAGCAGGAGATGCTGTCAGGGATGAAGCAGCAGATGCAACAGTAGGAGATGCAGAAGGAGATTCATCAGCAGGAGATGCAGCAGAAGATGCAGCAGCAGGAGATGCACTAGGCAATGCCATAGCAGGTGATGCAGCAGCAAATGCAGTAGCAAGAGATGCATCAGGAGGTAGAGCAGCAGGATAATCAGACAGAGATGCATAAGCTGGAGATGCAGCAGGAGATGCTGCAGAAGGGGATGCATCAGCAGATTCAGGAGCAGATGCAGCAGCAGGCGATGCAATAGGAGATGCAGAAGGAGGAGATGCAGCGGCACGAGATGCAGCAGTAGATTCACTAGGAGATGCAGCAGGAGGGGATGTAGCAGGAAAGGCAGCAGGAGGGGATGTAGCAGGAAAGGCAGCAGGAAGAGAAGCAGAAAAAGGACATCTAGCAGAAAGAGATCCAACATGAGATGCAGGAGGATCTGAATCTGCAGGAACTTCAATAGATGTAGCAGCAGGAGATGAATCAGCAGGAAATGCAGCAGGAGATGCAGCAGGATATCGAGCAGCAGGAGATGCAGCAGGAGATTCATCAGCAGATGCAGCAGGAGATTCAGCTGTAGGATATGAAGCAGGAGATCCAGCAAGGGCTTTAGCACATGCTGCAGCAGGAGATACAGCACGAGATGCAGCAGCAGGAGATGTAGAAGGAGATAGAGCAGCAGAAGGAGACAGATTCAACAACAGCAGATGCAGCTCGAGATGCAGCAAGAAATGCAGCAGGAGATGCAGCCGTAGGACATGCAGCAGGATATACCTTAGCAGAAGATGCAGAAAGAGGAGAAGCAGGAGGAGCAGATGATGCAGGAGATGCATCAGCAGGAGATATAGCAGGAGATTCAGCAGGAGATGCATATCCAGCAGGAAATGCTGCAGCGGGAGATGCAGGAGGAGATGCAACAGCAGACGCAGCAGTATGAGTGACAGCAGGTGAGGATGTATCAGGAGATGCATATTTAGAAGGAGATGCAGCAGGAGATATAGCAGCATGGGATACCGCAGGGAATTCTTCAGGAGATTCAGCAGCAGGAGATGCAGCAGCAGATGCAGCAGCAGATGAAGAAGGAAATGCAGCTGGAGATGCAGCAGCAGGCGATGAACCAGGGGAAGCAGCAGCTGGAGATGCAGCAGCAGGAGATGAAGCAGGAGATGAAGCAAGAGCTTTAGCAGGTGGTGCAGCAGCAGGAGAAGCAGCAGGAGATGCAGCAGCAGATGAAGAAGGAAATGCAGCTGGAGATGCAGCAGCAGGTGATGAACCAGGAGAAGCAGCAGCAGGAGATGCAGCAGCAGGCGATGAACCAGGAGAAGCAGCAGCAGGAGATGCAGCAGCAGGAGATGAAGCAGGAGATGAAGCAAGAGCTTTAGCAGGTGGTGCAGCAGCAGGAGAAGCAGCAGGAGATGCAGCAGCAGATGAAGAAGGAAATGCAGCTGGAGATGCAGCAGCAGGTGATGAACCAGGAGAAGCAGCAGCAGGAGATGCAGCAGCAGGCGATGAACCAGGAGAAGCAGCAGCAGGAGATGCAGCAGCAGGAGATGAAGCAGGAGATGAAGCAAGAGCTTTAGCAGGCGGTGCAGCAGCAGGAGAAGTAGCAGGAGATGCAGCAGCAGATGAAGAAGGAAATGCAGCTGGAGATGCAGCAGCAGGCGATGAACCAGGGGAAGCAGCAGAAGGAGATGCAGCAGCAGGAGACGAAGCAGCAGAAGATGAAGCAGAAGATGAAGCAAAAGCTTTAGCAGGCGGTGCAGCAGCAGGAGATTCAGGAGCAGGAGATGAAGAAATAAGAGATTCAGCAGCTGGAGATGCAGCAGCAGGAGATGCAGCAGAAGGGGATGAAGCAGCAGAGGCAGCAGTAGAGGATGCAGCAGGAGGTGCAGCAGCAGGAGATGGAGCAGAAGATGCAACAGCAGCAGATGCAGCAAGAGATAGAACAGTAGATGCAGCAGCAGGAGATGCAGCAGCACGTGATGCAAGAAGATATGCGGATGCAGCCGGAGATGCCACAGTAGGAGATGCAGCAGGAGATGAATATTCAGAAGGAGATGCAGCAGGAGATGTAGGAGGATATGTAGAAGCATGAGATGCCACAGGATATTCAGGATGAGATTCAGCAGAAGGAGATGCAAGAGCAGGAGATGAAGCAGCAGGAGACGCAGCCGCAGCAGATGCAGCAGCAGAGTCATACGGAAATTCAGCAGCAGTAGGTGCAGCAGGAGATGCAGAAGCAGGGATGTAGCAGAAGATGCCGCAGGAGATGCAGTAGAAGGAGATGCAGCAGCAGATGCAGCAGGAGATGAAGATTCAGCAGGAGATAGAGCAGGAAGAGATGCTTCAGATGATACTGCATCAGGAGATTCAGCAGGAGATGAACTAGGAAGAGAGACAGGGGGAGATGATACAGCAGGAAATTCAGCAGCAGATGAAGAAGCAAATTCAGAAGCAGAAGACACAGCAGCAGGAAATGCAGCAGCAGATGCAGCAGTAGGTGCAGATTCAGCAGGAGATTCAGCAGCAGATTCACAATAGGAGATGCAGCAGCAGAAGATGCAGCAAGGGATGAAGCATCAGGAGCAGATGCAGCAGTAGCAGATGAAGCAGCAGATGCAGAAGCAGATGCAGCAAAATATGACGCAGGAGGAGATGAAGTAGGTAATGCAGCACCAGGAGATGCATCTGGAGGTGCAAAATCGCACGAAGCAGCAGGAGATGCAGCAATACAACATGCAGCAGGAAATGAAGAAGCAGATTAATCAGCAGAGGCAGCAAGAAATGTAGCAGGAGGAGATGCAGCAGCAGAAGAAATAACAGATGCATAAGCAGTTGCAATGGGAGATGATGCAGGAGGAGATGCAGCAGCAGGAGATGCATCAGTAGCAGATGCAGATGCAGCAGGAAATGTGCAGCAGATGCAGTGGCGAGAGATGCAGCAGGAGATGCAGAAGGAGGGGATGCTGCAGTAAGAGTTGCAGCAGGAGATGCAGCTTCAGGGGATGAAGCAGAAGGAGATGCATTGAGAGATGCAGCCAGAGGTGCAGTAGGACGAGATAAAGCAGGAGATGCAGCAGCAGGAGATTCAGCAGGAGGAGGTGCAGCAGCAGGAGCTGCAAAAGGAGATGCAGCAAGAGATTCACCTGGAGGGGAGGCAGCTGGAAATGCTGCAACAGAAGTAGGAGTTCCTGCAACAAAAAATTCAGGAAGAGATAAATCAGCAGCAGATGCAGCAGTAGGAGATGCAGCAGGATATCGAGCAGAAGGAGATGCAGCAGAAGGAGATATAGCAGCCGATTCAGCAGTTCAACTCCTGCTGTTGAATCTCATGCCTCTTCATCTTCCGCTGCTGCATCTGCTGCTGAAACTGCTGCTGAATCTGCTGCTGCATCTGCTGCGGCTGCCTATTTTTTATACTGCATCTCCTGCTGCTGCATCTCTTGCAGATTCTCCTGCTGCATTTCCTTTGCTGCATCTCCTGATGCATATCATGCTGATGCACCTAATGCTGCTGCATCTGTTGCTGCATCTCCTTCTGCATGTCCTGCTGCTTCTGTTGTTGTCTCATCACCTGTTGTTGCATATCCTGCTGCATTTCGTGCAGCATCTCCTGCTGTAATTCCTGCTGCATCTGCTACTGCATCTCCTGATGCATCTCTTGCTGCTTCATCTTCATTTGCATCTCCTGCTGCATCTCATTATGCTGCATCACCTGCAGCAACTCCTACTGCTGCATCTGCAACATATGCTGCTTCATCCGGTGCTGCTTAACCTACTTCTGCATCTCCTGCAACATCTCATACTGCTGAGACTTATGCTGCATCTGCTGCTGCACCACCTGCTGCAGGATCTCCTGCAGCATCTCCTACTGCATTTCGTGCTGGTGCATCTACCGCCTGATATCCTGCTGCTGTGGCTCCTGCTGCTGCATCTCCTGCTGCTGCATCTCCTGCTGCTGCATCTCCTGCTTCATCTCCTGTTACAGCATATCCTGCAGCATCTGCTGCTTCTGCTTCTCCTGATGCATCCCCTGCTGCTTCATCTCATCTTGCTGCATCTCCTGCTGCTATATATCCTGCTTTTTCATATCCTGCTGCTACATTACTTAATGAATCTCCTGCTGCTGCATCTCTTGCTCCATGTCCTGCTGCTGCATCTCCTGCTGCTGCATCTCCTTCTGCTTCGTCTGCTGCTGCATCTCACAGAATCACAGAATCACAGAATGACCAGGTTGGAAGAGACCCACTGGATCGTCAAGTCCAACCATTCCCACCATTCCCTAAATCATGCTCCTAAGCACCTCATCTACCCTAACCATAACACCTCCAGGGACGATGACTCAACCACCTGCCTTGGCAGACTGTTCCAATCCCTAACTACCCTCTCTGTGAAGAACTTTTTCCTAATCTCAAGCCTAAATCTCCCCTGGCGGAGCTTGAGGCCATTCCCTCTCGTCCTGCACCCTGTCACTTGGGAGAAGAGGCGAGCTCCCTCCTCTCCACAACCTCCCTTCAGGTAGTTGTAGAGAGTAATAAGGTCTCCCCTCAGCCTCCTCTTCTCCAGGCTAAACAACCCCAGCTCTCCCAGTCGTTCCTCATAAGATTTGTTCTCCAGCCCCTTCACCAGCTTTGTTGCCCTTCTCTGGACTCGCTCCAGAGCCTCAGCATCCCTCTTGTGGTGAGGGGCCCAGAACTGAACACAGTACTCGAGGTGCGGTCTCACCAGTGCCGAGTACAGGGGGAGAATAACCTCCCTGGACCTGCTGGTCACGCCGTTCCTGATACAAGCCAGGATGCCATTGGTCTTTTTGGCCACCTGGGCACCCTGCTGGCTCATGTTCAGTCGGTTGTCAACCAACACTCCCAGGTCCTTCTCCTCCTGGCAGCTTTCCAGCCAGGCTTCTCCTAGTCTGTACCTCTGCTTAGGGTTGTTGTGCCCCAAGTGCAGGACCCGGCATTTGGCCTTGTTAAACCTCATGCCGTTGGTCTCAGCCCAGCAGTCCAGCCTGTTCAGATCCCTTTACAATGCTGCATGCCCTGCTGCTGCATCCCCTGCATGATCTCCTGCTTCTGCATCTCCTTCTGCTTCGTCTGCTGCTGCATCTCCTGCTGCTGCATCTCCTTCTGCTTCGTCTGCTGCTGCATCTCATGTTGCAACTCGTATTGAAGCATCTCCTGCTTCATCTCCTGCTGCTGCGTATTTTGCTGCTGCACCTCGTTCTCTATCACCGGCTGCATCTCCTTGTGCATCACCTGCAGATTCATCTCCTGCTAAAGCCTCTCCTGCTGCATCTCCTTCTGCTTATGCATCAACTGCTGAATCTCTGTTTGCAGCATCACGTGCTGCAACTGCTAATGCATCTGCTGTTGGATCAACTGCTGCATCTGCTGCTGTAGCATATCTTGCTGCTGCATTGTCTGCTGCTGCATCTCCTCCTGCGGCATCTCCTGCTACTGCTTCTTCGGCTTAACCTTCTACTGCATATTCTGCTTCTGCATATCCTGCCTCTTAATTTCCTGCTGCTTCTCCCGCTGCTTTATCTCCTGCTGCTGCATCTCATGCAGTATCTGCTGCTGCATCTTCTCCTGCATCTCCTGCTACTCTAGTTGCATCTTCACCCATAAGATCCTCTTGCATCTCCTGCTGCATCTCCTGCTGCTGGATCTCCTGTTGGTGTGTCTGCTATTGTATCACCTGATCAATCTCCTGCTTCTGCATCTAGTAATGCATCTCTTCCGGATGCATCTCCTGCTCCATCTCCTGCTGCATCTCCTCCTGCTGCATCTCTCGCTGCTGTATCTCCTGCATCTGCATCATCAGGATATTCAGCAGGAGATGCAGCAGCAGGAGATGTAGCAGCAGGAGATGGAAGCGCAGCTCTGCCGCAGCAGATTCAGCTGCAGGAGATGCAGCCACAGGATTTGCAACACGGTTTTTCAGCAGGAGTTGCAGCAGAAGGAGATGCTGCAGGAGATGCTGCAGGAGGACATGCAGCAGCAGGAGATGCAGCAGCAAGAGATGCATCAGGAGATGCAGTCGCAGGTGATACAAAAGGAGATACAGCAGCAGCAGATGCGGCAGCAGGAGATGAGAAGACATGCAGCAGGATGGCAGCAGCAGGAGATCAAGCAGGAGATGAATATTCAGCGGGAGATGAAATAGGAGTTGCAGTAGGAGATGCAGGAGGATATTTAGCAGGGATGAAGCAGCAGGAGTTGCAGCAGCAGGAGTTGCAGCAGCAGGACATGCAGCAGCAAGAGATGCAGCCACAGTGTTGCAGCGGCAGATTCATGTGCAGATTAAACAGGAGATGCAGCAGCACGGGATGCAGCAGCGCGAGATTCAGCAGAAGATGCAACAGAAGGAGATTGAGGACCAGGACATGCAGTATGAGATGCAGCAGCTGAAGATACAAAAGAAAAAGCAGCAGCAGAAGCAGCACTAGCAGATGCAGCCGCAGGAGATGAAGAGGCTATTCAGCAGCAGCAGATGCAGCAGCAAGAGTTACAACAGTAGGAGATGCATTAGTTAATGCAGAAGCAGGAGATGCAGCAGCAGGTGCAGCAGCAGATGTAGCACCAGCAGATGCAGCAGCAGGAGATCATGCAGGGGATGCAGCAGCAGGGCATGCAGCATTCGAAGATGCATCAGTAAAAACATCAGCAGATGCAGCAGCAAGAGATGCAGCAGATACATCTGCTGCTACACCTGCTGCTGCATCTCTATTTGATGCATCTCCTGCTGAACCGCCTGCTGCTGCATACGCTTGTGCTGCATCTATGCTTCATCTCCTGCTGCTACACCTGCTGCTGCATCTTCTGCTGCACCTTCTGCGGCTGCATCTGCTGCTGCATCCGCTGCTGCTGGTTCTCTTGCTACATCTCCGTCGGCTGCTTATAATTCTCTACATCTTCTGCTCCACATCCCCTGCTGCTGCATTTCCTGGTGCATCTCCTACTGCTGCATCTGCTGAAGTATCTCGAAATTCTGCATCTCTTGCATCTGCTGCTACATCTTCTGCTGATTCATCTTCTTCTCCATCTACTGCTGCTGGACCTCTTCCTGCATCTCCTGCCTCTGCATCTGCAGCTTCATATCCTCCTGATCCATCTGCGGATTCAACTCATGATGCAACTCTCCTGCTGAATCTCCTGCTGCTGCATCCGCTGCTGCATTTACTGCTGCTGCATACCCTTCTGCAAGTTCTGCTGCTGCATCTCTTGCTGCTGCGTCTGCTGATGCATTTCCTGATGCATCTTCTGATCCTGCATCTCCTGCTGCTGCATCTCCTGCGTAATCTTCCGCTGCAGAATCTCCTGCTGCATCTCCTGCTGCTACATTAACTGCTGCGTCTCCTACTGCTGCAACTCCTGCTGCTGCATCTGCTGCTGCTGCACCTGCTGCTTCATCTCCTGCTGCTGCATCTGCTGGTGCTGCATCTGCTGCTGCATTTTCTTCTGTATCTCCAGCTGCTGCGTCTCATACTGCATGTCCTGCTTCTCAATCTCCCTCTGCTGTATCTCCTGCGTGATCTCCTCCTGCTGCATTTCCTGCAGCATCTCCTTCGGCATCACGTGCTATGGCATCTCCTGCTTTATCTCCTGCTGCATCTCAAGCTGTATTTCCTTATTTCCTGCTGCACCTCCTCCTGTGGCATCTCCTGCTTAATCTGCTGCTGTATCTCTTGTTGCTGCATCTCATGCTGCATCTCCTGCTGCTGCATGTCCTGTGTAATCTCTTATTGCTACATCTCCTGCTCATCATCCTGCTTCATATCCTTCTGAATCTGCAGCTGAATCTTCTCTAGCTTCTGCTTCTACTGCATCTCCTGCTGCATCTGCTGTTTCTGAATATCTTGCTGCTGCATCTCTGGCTTCTTCAGCTTCTTCTGCATCTGGGCCTGCTGCATCTCCTTCTGCATCTCCTGCTGTATTTCCTGCTCTACATCTCCTGCTGCATCTCACCCTTCTGCATCTCCTGCTGTTGCATTCCCTGCTGCGTCTACTGCTGCTGCATCTCCTCCTCCTGCATCTCCTGCTTCTGCATCTCCTGCTTCTGTATCTCCTACTTCATCTCCTGCTGCTGCGTCATCTCCTTTTGCTTCATCTGCAGCTGCATCTCCTCCATCTCCTGCTGCTGCGTCATCTCCTTTTGCTTCATCTGCAGCTGCATCTCCTCCATCTCCTGCTGCTGCATGTCCTGCGTAATCTCCTACTGCTACATCTCTTGCTGAACCTCAGGAGATGCATTACTAGATGACGCAGCAGGAGATGCAGCAGCAGATGCTGAAGCAGTAAATGCTGCAGTGTATGCAGCAGCAGGAGATTCAGCAGTGAGAGATGCACCACGAGATGCAGCAGAAGGAGATGCAGCAGCAGATGCAGCAGCAGGAGATGGAGGAGGACATCCACAAGCAGGAGATGCAGCAGCAGGTGAATCAGCAAGGAGATTCATCAGCAGGAGCTGTGGCATGAGGTGAAGAAGCAGGAGATCCTGCAGCAGATGCAGCAGCAGATGCAGCACCAGCAGATGCATCAGCAGGCGTGGTGGCACCAAGAGATGCAGCAGCAGATGCAGCAGCAGCAGATACAGCAGCAGGAGATGAAGCATCAGATGCGGCACCAACATATGGAGCTACACGAGATTACACAGGAGATGGAGCAGCATCAGATGCAGCTGGATATGAAGCATCAGTAGATGCAGCTGGATATGCAGCAGGAGATTCACGCTGGTGAGGATATCCAGCAAGAGACCAGCATCATGAGATGAATCCGCAAATGCATCAGAAGTATATGGAGCAGGAGATGCTATAGCAGAATTTGCAGCAGCAGATGCAGCAGCAGGAGATGCAGGAGGGGATCCAGCAGCATGAGATGCAGAAGCAGGAGATGTAGCAGGAGATGCAGCAGTAGATGAATCAGTAGCAGATGCTGGAGATTCATCAGCAGGAGATGCAGCAGCAGGAGGCGCAGTAGCAGGAGATGCAGCAGCAGGGGAAGCAGTAGGAGGAGATGCAGAGAAGAAGATGCAGGGAATGAGAAGCAGCAGAAGGAGATGGAGAGGAGATGCAGTCAGAAGAGATGCATTAGAAGATGCAGCAGAAGGAGATGCATCAGGTGATGCAATAGCAGGCACAGCAGCAGGAGATGCATCAGCAGAAGATGCATCAGGAGTTTCAGGGGGGTCTGAAGGCTGTACATGCAACGGGAGATTGAGCAGCAGGAGATTCATCAGCACGAGATTCAGCAGTAGGAGGTGAAGCAGAAGATGAAGCAGCAAGAGATGCAGCAGCAGGAGATGCAGGAGGACATCCAGCAGCAAGAGATTCAACAGCAGGAGATGCAGCAGGAGATGCAGCAGCATTAGGTGCATCAGCATGATATGCAGCAGGAGATGCAGTAAAGGAAATGCAGCAGCAGATTCAGCAGGAGATGCAGCAGCAGAATATGCAGTATAAAAAATTTGAAGCCGCAGCAGATGCAGCAGCAGATTCAGCAGCAGTTTCAGCAGCAGATGCAGCAGCGGAAGATGAAGAGGCAGGAGATTCAGCAGCAAAAGTTTCAGCAGTGGGAGTTGCAGCATCAGGAGCTGCATCAGCAGGAAACGCAGCAGGGGATTCTGCAGCAGGAAATGTGGTAGGAGATTCTGCAGCAGGAGATGAAGTAACAAGATAGGCATCAGCAGTTGCAGCAGGAAGTGCAGCAGCAGATGCAGCAGGAGATTTAGCAGCAGAATATTCAGCCGCAGATGCATTCAGCCGGATATGCAGCAGGGGATGCCGAAGCACTAGTTGCACCAGCAGGAAATGCATCAGCAGATGCTGCAGGATATGCAGCACCAGTAGATGTGTCTGCTGATGCATGAGCAGAGCGTGCAGGAGGAGATGTAGCAGCAGGAAATGCATCAGCAGGAGATGAAGCAGCAGATGCAGCAGCAGGAAATGCAGCAGTACATGAAGAATAAGCAGATGCAGCAGATGATTAAGGAGATGCAGCAGCAGGAGATGCAGCAGCAGATGCAGAGGCAGCAGATGCAGCATCAGATGATGAAGCAGCAGATGCATCAGGAGGTGCAGATTCAGTAGGAGATGTACCAGCAGAAGATGCTGCTGCAGATGATGCATCAGGAGATGCCGCAGAAGGAGATGTAGAAGGAGATGCAGCTGCACCTCATGCAGCTGCACCTCCTGCTGCTGCATCTTCTTCTCTGCATCTGTTTATATGCATCTCCTGCTGCAGAATCTCCTGCTGCAGAATCCCCTGCTGAATCTGCTGCTGCTCTGTCTCCTGCTGCTGCATCTCCTGCTGCATCTCCTGCTGCATCTCGTCCTGCTGCATCTCCTGCTTCATCTCACCTGCATCTTCTGCTACTGCTGCTGAAACTCCTTTTTCTGACTCTCCTGCTGCATCTATTGCTTCTGCATCTCCTGCTGCTGCATCCCCTACTGTATCTAATACTGCTGCATCTCCCACTGAATCTTGTGTTCTGCATCTCCTGCTTCTGCATCTGCTGCATCATCTATTCCTGTCTCTTTTCCTACAGCATCTCCTTCTGAATCTGCTGTTGCATCTCCTGAAGCTGTACCTGCTGAAGCATCTCTTCCTTCTGCATCTCCTTCTGAATATGCATCTATTGCTGCATCTGCTGCTACATCTCCTGTTGCTGCATCTCCTGCTGCATCTCCTGCTGCTACATCTCCTGCTAAATCTCTTGCTGCATCTCCTGCTAAATCTTTTGCTGCATCTCCTGCTTCTGCATCTCCTCCAGCATCTGCTGCTGATGCATCTTCGAATGCATTTCCTGGTGCATTTCCTGCTTCATCTATTGCTGCATCTCCTGCTGCTGTATCTCCTCCTGCATCTGCTCTTTCATATCCTGCCGTATCTTTTGCTGCTGCATCTGGTGAAGATTCTCTTCCTACTGCATCTCCTGCTGAATCTTCATTTCATGGTACATCCTCTTTTGCATCTCCTGCTGCATATGCTGCTGCTTGTCCTGCTGCTGCATCTCCTGCTGCTGCATCTCCTTCTGCATCTCATTCTTCTGCATTTCCTGCTGCTGTGTCTGCTGCTGAACGTCCTGCTGCGTCTGCTGCGGAATCTCCTGCTGCATCTCTTGCTGCTGCATCTCCTTCTGCATCTCATTCTTCTGCATTTCCTGCTGCTGTGTCTGCTGCTGAACATCCTGCTGCGTCTGCTGCGGAATCTCCTTCTGCATCTCCTGCTGCTGCATCTCCTTCTGGATGTGATGCTGCTGCATCTCCTTCTGCTGCATCTGCTGCTGCATCTCCTCCTTCTGCTGCATCTGCTGCTGCATCTCCTCCAGTGGCATATCCTGCTGAATCTCATCCTCTGGCATCTCCTGCATCTCCTCCTTCTGCATCCTCAGCAGGAGATGCAGCAGCAGCAGGAGTAGCAGATTCAGCAGGAGGTGCAGAAGCAGGAGATGCAACAACCGGAGATGCAGCAGCGGATATATATTCAGCAGTAGATGCAGCCACAGGAGATATAGCAGAAGAAGATGCACTACGAAATGCAGCAGCAGGAGATGCAGCAGCAGGAGATGAAGCAGCAGATGCAGCACCAGCATATGCAGTAGAAGGAGATTACGTGGAAGATGCAGTAGCAGAAGATTACGGAGAAAATACAGCAGCAGGAGATGCAGTATCCCAAGATGCATCAGGAAATGCATCTGAAGATGAAGGAGCAAGAGATACAGCAGCGGCACATGCAGGAGGATTTGCAGCAGCAGAGAATTCAGCAACAGGAGATCAACTAGGAGAGTAGCGTCATGAGATGAATCCGCATATGACTCAGAAGCATATGAAGCAGCAAATGCAGAAGCAGGAGATGCAGGAAGAGATCCAGGAGCAGCAGATGCAGAAGAAGGACAGGTAGCAGGAGATGAAGCATTAGATGAATCAGCAGTAGATGCAGCAGCAGATGCAAGAGATGCAGCAGCAGATGAAGCAGAAGGAGATGCCGCAGGAGAAGATGAAGTAGGAGATACAGAAGCAGGAGATGCAGTAGGAGGAGATGCAGCAGCAGTAGACGCAGCAGGGAATGCAACAGCAGGAGATGCAGAAGGGTGAGATGCAGCAGGAGATGTAAAGCAGGGCATACAGCAGGAGATGCAGAAGGAGATGCAGCGAGATATGCAGCAGGACCAGATGCAGAAGAAGCTGAAGAAAACGGAGTTGCAGCAGCAAGATATTCAGAAACAGGAGATGCAGCAGGAGATGCAGTAGAAGCAGAGACAGGAGAAGATTCAGCTGCAGATTCAGAAGGATATGAAGCAGGATGATGCAGCAGGAGATGTAGCAATAAGAGATTACACAGGACATGCAGCAGCAGGAGATGCAGCATGAGATGCAGCAACAAGAGATGCAGCAGCAGATTAAGCAGAAGGGGATGCCACAGGAGGAGATGCAGCAGGAGATAAAGCAGGAGGTGCTACAGCAGGTGATGCCGAAGGAGATGCTGCAGGAAATGCAGCAGCAGGAGAACACACAGGAGATAGAGCAGAAGGAGATCGAGAAGCAGGACATGCAGTATGAGATGCAGCAGCTGGAGATACAGAAGAAAATGCAGCAGCAGATTCAGTAACAGCAGATGTAGCAGCAGGAGATGAAGCAGTAGATTCAGCAGCAGGAGATGAAGCTGCAGGAGTTGCAGCAGTAGGAGACGCAGCTGGATATGCATCTGTTGATCATTCATCTACTGCTGCATCTCCTGCTGCATCTCCTTCTCCTGCATCTACTGCTCCTGGATTTCTTCCTGCATCTCCTGCTTCTGCATCTGCTGCTTCATATCCTCCTGGTGCATCTGCGGATTCATCTCATGATGCTACTCTCCTGCTGCATCTCCTGCTGCTGCATCCACTGCTGCATCTCCTGCTGCTGCATCCGCTGCTGCATCTACTGCTGCTGCATCTGCCGATGCTTTTACTGATGCATCTTCTGATGCTGCATGTCCTGCTGCTGCATCTCCTGCATAATCTCCTGCTGCTGCATGTGCTAGTGCCTAGTGCTGCATCTGCTGCTGCACCTCCTGCTTCTGCATTAAATGCTGCATCCCCTCCTGCTGCAACTCCTGCTGCGCAACTCCTACTGCTGCAAATCCTGCTGCTGCAGCATCTGCTGGTGCATTTTCTTTTGTATCTTCAGCTGCTGCATCTCATACTGCATGTCCTGATCCTTAAATCTCCTTCTGCTGCACCTCCTGCTGAATCTCGTGCTGCTGCATCTCCTGTTTAATCTGCATGTGAATCTGCCGCTGCAACACTGCGGCTGCATCTCTTGCTGCTGTATGTACTGCAGCTGCAACTCTGTGATTCTGTGAATCTGCTGCTGCAGAGCTGCGCTTCCATCTCCTGCTGCTACATCTCCTGCTACTGCATTTCCTGTTGCTGCATGTCCTTCTGCAGCATCTCCTGCTGATGCATGTCTTCCAGCTGCATCTCCTGCTTCTGCATCTCCTGCAGCTGCGTCTCATGCTAAATATCTTGCTGAATATCTTGCTGCTGCATCCTCTATTCCTGCATGTCTTACAGCTGCATCTCGTGCTGCTGCAGCTCTTGCAGTGGCATCTCCTACAGCATCTCCTATTGCTGCATTTCTTGCAGCTGAATCTCCTGCTGCTGCATCTTCTTTTTATGAATCTCCTGCTGCATCTCCTGCTGCTGCATCCCCTGCTGCATCTACTACTGACGCATCTCCTGCTTCATCTTCTCCTTCTGCATCTCCTGCTGCATATCCTGCTTCTGTGTCCGCTGTTCTATCTCTTGCTGCATTTGCTGCTGCTGCATCTCCTGCTTCATCTCCTGCTGCTGCATCTCCTGCTGCTGCATCTCCTGCTGCTGTGTCTAGGCTGTATCTACTGCTGCACCTGACGCTGATGCATATCCTGCTGCTGAATCTCCTGTTGCTGCGTCTCCTCCTGCATCTGCAGCGGAATCTCCTGCTGCATCTGTTGCTGCTGTATCTCTTGCTGCTCTGTCTACTGCTGCTTATCCTGCTGCAACTCTTGCAACGGCATCTCCTCCTACTAAATCTCCTCCTGCATCTGCTGGTGCATCTCCTGCTGCTCTATCTCCTGTTGCATCTCCTGCTGCATCTTTTGCTGCTGCATGTCCTGCTGCTGCATCTCCTCCTACTGCATATCCTGCTGCATCTCCTCCTGCTGAATCACATGGTGCCTCTTCTGCTGCATTTCCCCAGCGGCATATCTTGCTGAATCTCATCCTGTGGCATGATCTGCTGCTGCATCTCCTGCTGATTCTCCTGCTGCTGCATTTGCTGCTGCATCTCCTGCTACTGCTGCATCTCCTGCTACTGCTGCATCTGCTGCTGCATCTGCTGCTGTATCTCCTCCAGGTGCATCTCCTGCTACTGCTGCATCTGCTGCTGCATCTGCTGCTGCATCTCTTTCTGATGCATCTCCTGCTGCTGCATCTGCTGCTGAATCTGTTGCCGAAACTGCTACTGCATCTGCTGCGGCTGCATCTCCATCTGTTGCAGGTCCTGCTGCTGCACCTTTTCCTGCCGCATCTACTGCAATTCCTGCTGCATATCTTCCTGCTGCATCTCCTACTGAATCTCCTGCTGCTCCATCTGCTGCTTCTTCACATACTGCTGCATATCCTGCTACATATCCTCCTGCTTCATCTACTGCTGCTCTATGTGCTGCTGCATCTCCTGCTGCTGCTTCTGCTGCTGCTGTATCTCTTGCTGCATCTCCTTCTGCTGTTTATCATTCTCAGAATCTTCTGCTCTGAAGCTCCTGCTACTGCATCTCCTGCTGGTGCTGCATCTGCTGCTTCATATCCTGCTGCTGCATATCATAGTGCATCTTCTTCTGCTCTATCTCCAGCTGCTGTATCACCTAATGCATCTCCAGCTGCATCTCATTCTTCTGCATCTACTGCTCAATATGCATCCCCTGCTGAATCTCCTGCTTCGTCTTGTGTTGCTGCATCTCCTGCTTCTGCATCTACTACAACATCTCCTTCTTCTGCCTCTCCCATTGAATCTGCATCTCCTGCTGCATCTCCTCCTGCTTCAACTCCTGCTTAATCTGTAACCTTTGCATCTGCAGCATGTGCTGATGTAGCTTGTGCTTCTTCACCTACTGCTGCTTCTCCAGCTACATCTACTGCTGATGCATCTCCAGCTGCCTAATCCCCTGCAACATCTCCTCCTGCTGGATCGTCTCCTGCATCAGGTGCTGCTGCAACTTCTATTGCTGCACCTCCTGCTGTAACTCCTTCTGATTCATTAGCGGATTCATCTCATGATGCTGCTCTCCTGCTGCAACTCCTGTTGCTGAATCTCCTACTGGTGCATACCCTGCTGCATCTACTTCTGTTTTGTACTCTCCTGCATTTCATGCTGCTTCATCTCCTGTGTAATGTCCTGCTGCTGCATCTGCTGCTGCAACTCCTGCTGCTGCATCTCCTGCTTCATATTCTTTTTGAAGCATCTGTGGATTAATCCCATGATGGTGCTCTCTTACTGGGCTTCCTACTGCTGTATCTTCTGCTGCTAAAAACGCTGCTGCATCTACTGCTGCTGCATTTTCAGCTACATATGCTGCTGCTGTACCTTCTGCTGCTGCATCTGCTGATGCATCTCCTTATGTATCTCCTGCTGCTGCATTACCTGCTGCTGCATCTCCTGCTGCTGTGTCTCCTGCGTAATGTCCTGCAGTTCCATATGTTTGTGCTGCATCTTAGGCTTAATCTCCTGCTGCTGCATCTCCTGCTGCTGCATCTCCTGCTGCTGCATCTCCTGCTATATCTCTTGGTGCTGCAACTCCTTCTGATGCATATCTTGCTTCAACTCCTGCTGCTGCATTACCTTCTGCCAATTTTCCTGCTGTATTTCCTGCTACTGCTTTTCCTGCTGCTGCATCTGCTGCTTCATCTCCTGGTTCTACATCTGCTACTGCTGTATCTCCTTCTGCATCTGCAGCACCTCGTGCTGCTGCATCTCCTGCTGAATATCCTGACGATGCAGCAGCAGGAGATGCAGCAGCAGGAGATGTAGCGGGAGATGCAGCCGGAAGAGATGCATTAGTAGGTGCAGCAGCAGGAGATGCATCAGGTAATGCAATAGGGGACGCAGCAGCGGGAGATGGAGTAGCACAAGATACAGCAGGAGATGCAGGAGGATCTTAGGGAGATAGAGCAGCAGGATATACAGGAGGAAATGAAGCAGGAGATGCTGCAGCAGGAGACTAAGCCGTGGGACAAGCAGCAGGAGATGAAGAAGTAGGAGATGCAGAAGCAGAAAATGCAGCAGAAGGTTAAGCCGGAGAAGCAGTAGCAGGAGATGCAGCAGGAGGTGCAGCAGCAGCAGATGCAGCAGGAGATGCAGCAGCAGGGGAAACAGTAGCAGGAGATGCAGAGAAGAAGATGCAGGGAATGAGAAGCAGAAGCAGGAGATGTAGCCACAGTAGATGCAGTAAGAGATGCAGCAGCAGCAGATGGAGCAGCAGTAGATGTAGCAGGAGATGCAGCAGTATGTGAAGCAGCAGCAGATGCCGCAGCACAGGCTGCAGATGCAGCAGTAAGAGATTCAGCAGGAGAAGCAGCAGAAAGAGATGCAGCAGGAAATGCAGAAGACGCAGCCGAAAGTGATGCATAAGGAGATGCATCAGGAGAAGATTCATCAGCAGGAGATGTAGCAGGAGATGCAGCCACTAGAGATGCAGCAGGATATGCAGAAAGATATACAGTATCAGGTGATGTAGCAGCAGGAGATTGAGTAAGAGGAGATGCACCATCAGATGCAGCAGCAGACAAAGCAGCAGCAAGAGATGAAGTAAAAGATACAGAAGCAGGAGATGCAGAAGCCGGAGAGGTATCAGGAGAGATGCAGCAGGTTATGCATCTGCAGTAGACGTAGCAGGGTATGTACCAGCAGGAGATTCAGCAGCAGGATAGCAACATCAAGAGATGAATCCGCAGATGTGTGAGAAGGAAAAGCAGCAGGAGATGCAGAAGCGTGAGACACAGCAGGAGCTGCAACAAAAGGAGATGCAGAAGCAGGGGATTAAGCAGCAGGTGCAGCAGGAGGAGATGGAGTAGCAGGAAATGTTGCAGCAGATTCAGCACCACATCTAGCAGGAGATGAAGCAGCAGAATATACAGTAGCAGGAGATACAGCAGCAGAAGATGCAGCAGGATATGCAGCAGCAGGAGATGCAGAAGCAGGATATGTAGGAATTGATGCCGCAGGAGATGCAGCAGGAGATCTAGCAGCCGGAGATTTCGCAGCAGGAGATGTAGAAGAGATGGTGCAGCAGCAGAAGATGCAGCAGCAGATGCAGCAGCTAATGCAGCAGATGCAGCAGTAAGAGATTCAGCAAGAGATGCAGCAGGAAGAGATGCATCAGGAAATGCAGAAGATGCAGCAGAAAGTGATGCAGCAGCAGGAGCTGCAGCAGACGGAGATGCGTCCGCAGCAGATGCAGTAGCAGTTTCAGCAGCAGATTCAGTAGGGGATGCATCAGAAAGCTATGCATCAGGAGGAGATGCATCAGAAGGACATGCAGCAGTAGATGCAGAAGTAGAAGATACAGAAGCAGGATATGCACCTGCAGGAGGTATAGTAGCAGATGCAGCAGCTGATGCCACAGCAGGAGATGCAGCATCAAGAGAAGCAGCAGGAGATGCAGCAGCAGGAGATGCAGCAGCAGGAGATGCCATAGGATGAGATTCAGCAGGATATGCCGCTGGAGGAGATGCATCATCAGGAGTTGCAGAAGGAGGAGATGAAGCAGGAGATTAAGCAGCAGGAGATGCAGCAGCAGGAGAAGCAGCAGCATATACAGCAGGACATGCAGCAGCAGAAGATGTAAAAGAGGATGTACCAGGAAATGAAGATTCAGCAGAAGATGCAGTAGGAAGAGAATCTTCACCAGATGCAGCAGCATGAGATGCAGCAGCAGGAGATTCGGCAGGAGATACGGCAGGAAGATATGCAGCAGGAAATGCAGTAGATACTGCAGAAAAAGATACAGCAGCAGGACCTGCTGCAGATGGAGATGCAGCTGCAGCAGATGCAGTAGCAATTTCAGCAACATCCACCGGGAGATGCAGCAGCAGGGTACTCATCAGCAAGAGATGCATTAGAAGGACATGCAGCAGCAGGATATGCTCCTGGAAGAGATACAGCAGCATATGCAGCAGCAAGAGATGCAGCAGCAGGATATGCACCTGGAAGAGATACAGCAGCAGATGCAGCCGCAGATGCAGCAGGAGATTCAGCAGCAGCAGGAGATGCAGAGGCAGGAGATACTGCAGCAAATGCTGCAGCAGGAGAATCAGCAGGAGATGCAGCAACAGGTCATGCTACAGGATGAGATTCAGCAGGATAGGCCGCTGGGGAAATGCAGCAGATAATGCAGAAGGAGGAGAAGCAGCCCGATATAGAGCAGGAGAATCCACAGGAGATGCAGCAGCAAGAGATGCATAAGGAGTTGCAAAATCAGACGCAGCAGGAGAAGATGAAGCAGCAGATACAGCAGGAGATTCAGAAGGAGGAGGTGCAGCAGCAGGAGATGCAGTAGCAGGAGATGCAGCAGCAGGAGATTCAGGAGTAGGAGATGCAGCGGGAGATGCAGAAGGAGATGCAGCAGCAGATGCAGGAGGAATTGCAGCAGCAGGAGATGAAACAGGATATGTAGCACCAGGAGATGCAACAGCAAGAGATGAGGGAGCAGGAGATGCAGCAGCAGATGCCATAGAAGATACAGCAGGAGATGCAGCAAGAGATGCAGCAGCGGATGCAGCAGGATTTTCAGCTGTAGGAAATGCAGCAGGAGATGTAGCATTAGAAAATTCAGCATTAGAATATGCAGAATTAGAAGATGCAGCAACAGGAGATGCAGCAGCAGGAGCTGTAGAAGAAGGACATGCAGCCGCAGCAGATGCACAAGAAGATTCAACAGCATATTCAGCAGGATATGCATCAGCAGCGGATGCATCAGCAGTAGATGCATCCTCAGAAGATGCATCAGCAGAAGATTGAGAACATGCAGCACGAGATGCAGCAGGAGATGCATCTGAAAATACAGCAGCAGGGGATGCATCAGCAAAAGATGCAGCAGGAGATGCAGCAGCAGTAGATTTAGCAGCAAATTAAGCAGCAGAGGCTTCAGCAGCAGATGCAGCAGCAGATTATTCAGCAGATGCAGCAGAAGGAGATTCAGCATCAAATACAGGAGCCGAGGCATCAGAAGCAGATGCAGAAGCAGGAGAGGCAGCAGCAGGAGATGCCGCAGTAGGAGATGCAGAAATAGATGCAGAAGCAGGAGATGCAGCAGCAAAAGATTCAGCAGGAGATAAAGTAGGAGGGGATTCAGCATGAGATGAAGAAGGACGAGATGCAGCAGGAGATGAAGCAGCAGGACATGCAGCATTAAGAACTGCAAAAGCAGGAGATGCAGCAGCAGGAGATGCAGCAGCAGATGCATCAGGAGACGCATGAGCAGTAGATGCAACAGCAGGAGATGCATGAGCAGGAGATGCATGAGCAGGAGATGCAACAGTAGATGTAGCAGGAGATGCAGCAGTAGGAAATGCCGCAGCAGGAGATGCAGGTACAGCTCTGTAGCAGCAGATTCAGCTGCAGGAGATGCAGCCACAGAAAACACAGCAAGATTTTCAGCAGGAGATGCAGCAGAAGGCGATGCATGAGGAGATGCAGCAGGATGACATGCAGAAGCAAGAGATGCATCAGGAGATGCAGCCACAGGTGATGCATATGGAGATACAGCAGCAGATGCAGCAGCAGATGTGGCAGCAGGAGATGCAGAAGGGATGCAGCAGAAGAAGATACAGCAGGAGATGCAGCAGCAGACGCAGCAGCAGAAGACAGGCAGCATCAGGACACACAGCAGGAGATGCGTATTCAGCAGGAGATGAATTAGGAGTTGCAGTAGGAGATGCAGGAGGATATTCAGCAGGGATGAAGCAGCAGGAGTTGCAGCAGCAGGACATGCAGCAGCATGAGATGCAGAAGCAGGAGATGCAGGAGAAGGAGATAAGGCAGCAGGACATGCAGTATGATATGCAGCAGCTGGAGAAGCAGAAAAAATGCAGCAGGAGTTGCAGTACCAGCAGATGGAGATGCAGCAGAAGGATGTGCAGCAGGAAATGCAGCAGCAGGAAATGCAGCTGGAGATGCAGCAGGAGATTCTGCAGCAGGTGATGCCACAGGACATGCAGCAAGAAATGCAGAAGCAGGAGATCCATCAGGAGAGTAGCATCATGAGGGGAATCTGCCGATGCATCAGGAGGATACGAGGCAGTAGATGCAGAAACAGGAGATGCAGGAAGACATCCAGGAGCAGGAGATGCAGAAAAGGAGATGTAGCAGGAGATGCAGGAGTAGATGAATCAGCAGCAGATGCAGCAGCTGATGCAAGAGATGAAGCAGCAGTAGATGCAGCAGCAGATGCAGCAGCAGGAGATCACACAGGAGATGCAGCAGCAGGCGATGCAGGAGTAGGAGATGCATCAGGATATGCAGAAGCTGATGCAGCAGGAGATAGATTTAGCAGGAGATGCAGAGGCAGGAGATGCTGCAGCAGATGCAGCAGCAGGAGATGCAGCAGCAGGAGATACAGCAGCGGGGAATAATAGAATCATAGGATAACCAGGTCTGATGAGACCCACCGGATCATCGAGTCCAACCATTGCTATCAAACACTAAACCATGCCCCTTAGCACCTCGTCCTCCCATCTCTTAAACACCTCCAGGGAAAGTGAATCAACCACCTGCCTGGGCAGCCTGTTCCAGAGCCCAACGAACTTTTCTGTGAAAAAATATTTTCCTGATGTCCAGCCAAAATCTACCCTGGTGGAGCTTGTGGCCATTCTCTCTTGTCCTGTCCCCTGTCACTTGGCAGAAGAGGCCAACTCCCTCCTCTCTACAACCTCCTTTTAGGTAGTTATAGAAAACCACGAGGTCTCCTCTCAGCCTCCTCTTCTCCAAGCTAAACAACCCCAGCTCTCTAAACGACTCCTCATAGGGCCTGTTTTCCAGCCCCTTCACCAACTTAGTTGCTCTTCTCTGGACTCGCTCTAGAGCCTCAACATTCTTCTTCTGGTGAGGGGCCAAGAACTGAACACAGGTATTCGAGGTGCGGTCTCACCAGTGCCGAGTGCAGAGGGAGAATAACCTCCCTGGACCGGCTGGTCACACCGTTCCTGATACAAGCCAAGATGTCACTGGCCTTCTTGGCCACCTGGGCACACTGCTGGCTCATGTTCAATCGGCTGTCAACCAACACCACCAGGTCCCTCTCCTCCAGGCAGCTTTCTAGACAGACTTCTCCTAGTCTGTATGCCGCAGTATATACAGAAGCAGGAGATGCAGCAGCAGGAGATGAAGCTGCAGGAGATGCTGCAGCAGATGCAACAGCAGGAGATGCAGCAGGAGATTCAGCAGCAAGAGATGCTGCAGTAGATGCTGCAGCATATGTAGCAGGAGGAGGTGCAGCAGGAGATTCTACAGCAGGAGATTCAACAGGAGATGCAGCAGGAGATACAGAAGCAGGAGATGCAGCATCAGGAGATGCAGGAGGAGATGAAGCCGTAGGAGATTCAGCAGCAGGAGATGCAGCATGAGATGAGGCAGCAAACTAAATACCAGCAGATGAGGCAGCAGGAGATGCAGCAGGAGGAGATGTAACAGGAGATGCAGCAGTAGATGAATCATCAGCAGATGTAGCAGCAGATGCAGGAGATGCAGCAGGAAGAGATGCAGCAAGAGGAGATTCAACAGGATGCTGAGCAGGAGGAGATGTAACAGGAGATGCAGCAGTAGATGAATCATCAGCAGATGTAGCAGCAGATGCAGGAGATGCAGCAGGAAGAGATGCAGCAAGAGGAGATTCAACAGGATGCTGAGCAGGAGATGCAGCAGAAGAAGATGCTGCAGGAGATGAAGATCAGGAGATGCAGCAGCAGGAGATGCAACAAGAGATGCAGAAGCATTAGATGTAGTAGCAGGAGATGCAGAAGGAGATGCAGCAGCAGGAGATTTAATAGCAGGAGATGCAGAAGGAGATGCAGCAGCAGGAGATGTAGCAGAAGATGCAGCAGCAGCAGATGGTACGGGAGATTCACCAGGAGATGCAGCAGCAGGAGATGCAGCAGCAAGAGATGCAGAGAGGTAGATGCAAAGAAGAAGATGCAACAGCAGGAGATTCAGCCGCAGTAAATGCAGCAAGAGTTGCAGCAGCATCAGATGTAGCATCAGATGCAGCATCAGAAGGTGCACCAGCAGGAGATGTAGCAGGAGATGCAGCAGTATATGAAGCAGCAGCAGATGCAGCAACAGATTCAACAGATGCAGCTGTAGTAGATTAAAAAGGAACTGCAGCAGCAAGAGATGCAGCAGTAGGAGATGCATCAGGAGATCCAGAAGCAGATGCAGCAGGAGATGCAGCAAGAGATGCAGCAGCAGGAGATGCAGCAGCAGGAAATGCAGTAGTATATACTGAAGCAAGAAATGCAGCAGCATGATATGCTGCAGGAGATGCAGCAGAAGGATATGCAGCAGCAGGAGACGCAGCAGGAGGTGATGCAGTAGGTAATACGGAAGCAGGAGATGCAGCAAGAGATTCAGCAGCAGGAGAAGCAGCAGCAGATGCAGCAGCAAGAGATGCACCAGCATGAAATGCAGCAGTAGATACAGAAGCAGGAGTTGCAGCAGCAGGAGATGCAGCAGGTAATGAAACAGGAGAAGCAGGAGGAGATTCAGCAGGTGATGCAGCAGCAGCAGATGTAGCAGGAGATGCAGATGTAGCAGGAGTTGCAGCAGTAGAAGAATCAGCAGCAGATGTAGCAGCAGATGCAGGAGATAACAGAATCACAGAATAACCAGGTTGGAAGAGACCCACTGGATCGTCGAGTCCAACCATTCCCACCAATCCCTAAATCATGCTCCTAAGCACCTCATCTACCCTAACCTTAAACACCTCCAGGGACGGTGACTCAACCACCTGCCTTGGCAGACCGTTCCAATGCCTAACCACCCTCTCCGTGAAGAACTTTTTTCCTTACCTCAAGCCTAAATCTCCCCTGGCGGAGCTTGAGGCCATTCCCTCTCATCCTGTCCCCTTTCACTTGGCAGAAGAGGCCAGCTCCCTCCTCTCCACAACCTCCTTTCAGGTAGTTGTAGAGAGTAATAAGGTCTCCCCTCAGCCTCCTCTTCTCCAGGCTGAACAACCCCAGCTCTCTCAGCCGCTCCTCATAAGATTTGTTCTCCAGCCCCTTCACCAGCTTTGTTGCTCTTCTCTGGACTCGCTCCAGAGCCACGACATCCCTCTTGTGGTGAGGGGCCAAGAACTGAACACAGTACTCGAGGTGCGGTCTCACCAGTGCCGAGTACAAGGGGAAAATAACCTCCCTGGACCTGCTGGTCACGCCGTTCCTGATACAAGCCAAGATGTCATTGGCCTTTTTGGCCACCTGGGCACACTGCTGGCTCATGTTCAATCGGTTGTCAACCAACACCCCCAGGTCCTTCTCCACCTGGCAGCTTTCCAGCCAGGTTTCTCCTAATTTGTACCTCTGCTTAGGGTTGTTGTGCCCCAAGTGCAGGACCTGGCATTTGGCCTTGTTAAACCTCATGCCGTTGGTCTCAGCCCAGCAGTCCAGCCTGTTCAGGTCCCTTTGCAGAGCCTCCCTACCCTCCAGCAGATAGACACTTCCTCCCAGCTTGGTGTCATCTGCAAACTTGCTAAGGGAGGACTCAATGCCTTCATCCAGGTCGTTGATAAAGACATTAAACAGGACTGGACCCAGGACTGAAACCTGGGGAACCCGACTTGTAACAGGCCTCCAGCTGGATTTAACTCCATTTACCACCACCCTCTGGGCCCGGTCATTCAACCAGTTTTTCACCCAGGAGAGTGTGCACCGAGATGCAGCAGGAGGAGATTCAGCAGGTTATTGAGCAGGAAATGCAGCATCAGAAGATGCAGCAACGGATGTATAATCAGGAGATGCAGCAGCAGGGGATGCAGTAGCAGGAGATGCAGCAAGAGATGCAGCAGCAGGAGATGCAGCAGCAGGGGATGTAGTAGCAGGAGATGCAGCAAGAGATGCAGCAGCAGGAGATGCAGCAGGAGATGCAGTAACAGGAGTTGAAGCAGCAGTGGATGCAGCAGGGAATGCAGCAGCAGCAGCAGATGCCGCAGGAGATGCAGGACCATCATATGCAGCAGGAGATTTAGCAGCAGGAGATGAAGAAGAAGGAGATGCTACAGGAGATTCAGCAGGAGATGCAGAGAGGTTGATGCAGAGAAGAAGATGTAGCAGAAGGAGATACAACAAAATATTCAGCCGCAATAAATGCAGCAAGAGTTACAGCAGCAGAGGATGCAGCAGCAGGAGATGTAGCAGGAGATGCTGCAGTAGATGAATCAGCAGCAGATGCAGCAGCAGATTCGGCAGATGCAGCAGTAGTAGATTCAGAAGGAGGTGCAGTAGGAAGAGCTGCATCAGGAAATGCAGATGAATATGCAGCAGCAGGACATACAGCAGGAGGTGCTTTCACAGGAGATGAATCTGCAGGTGATGCACAAGGAGATGCAGCTGGTGATAGAGAACGAGGTGCAGCAGCAGAATATGCAGCAGTAGGAGATGAAGCAGGAGATGCTTCAATATGAGTTGCAACATGAGATGCAGCAGCAGACGAAGCAGAAGGAGATGCAGCAGCAGACAAATTAGAAGGAGATGCAGAAGCAGGAGATGCAGCAGCAGGACATGGAGCAAGAGATGCAGCAGCAGGAGATGCAGCAGCAGGAGATTCGTTAAGTAATGCAGCAGCAGGAGATATAGCAGCAAGAGATGCAGCAGGAGATGCAGCAAGATGAGATGAAGCATCAGGGGATGCATCAGGAGAAGCAGAAGCAGCAGAAGCTGCAGGATATGCTGTAACAGGAGATGAAGCACGAGATACAGCAGCAGGAGTTGCAGCAGCAGGAGCCACAGCAGCAGGATATCAGGTGGTAGATGCACCAGCACGAAATGCAGTAGGAGATGCTGCAGGAGATCCTGCAGCAGGTGATGCAGCAGCAGATGCAGCAAAAGTCTCAGCAGTATACGATGTTGCAGGAGATGCAGCAGTAGGTTAAGCAGCACCGGATGAAGCAGCATATGTTGCAGATGCAGCAATAGGAGTTGCTGTAGGTGATGCAACATAAAGAGATGCAGCAGGAGGTGCAAATGAAGATGAAGCAGCAAGAGATGCAGCAGGAGATGCAGTAGCAGATGGAGCAGGAATTACAGCAGCAGGAGATGCTGCACGAAATGCAGCAGGATATGCAACAACAGGAGATGAGGCAACAACAGAAGCAGCAGGACATGCAGAAAAATATGCAGCAGCAGACGCAGCAGCATTAGGTGCATCAGCATGATATGCATCAGGAGATGCAGCAAAGGAAATGCAGCAGGAGAATCAGCAGGAGATGCAGCAGCAGGAGATGCAGTATAAAAAATAGGCAGCCGCAGCAGATGCAGCAGCAGATTCAGCAGCAGTTTCAGCAGCAGATGCAGCAGCGGAAGATAAAGAGGCATGAGATTCAACAGCAGGAGTTGAACTGCTGAATCGGCTGCTATATCTCCTAATACTGCATCTCCTTCTGCTCGATATCCTGCAGCATCTCCTACTGCTGCACCTACTGCTGATTTATCTCTTCCTGAATTTTTTGTTGCAGGAACTCCTACTTCTGTTGCAGCATTTCCAGCTGCCTCCCCTCCAGGTGAATCTTGCTGCAGCTCCCGCTGCTGCACCTCCTCCTGCTGAATCTCCTGCTGCTGCATCTCCTGCTTTATCTCGTCCTACTGCACCTCTGGCTGCATCTCTCAATGCATCTCCTGCTGCTTCATCCCCTGAAGCTGCATCTCCTGCTGCAACTCTTACTGCAGCATCCCCTCCTTCTGCATCTCCTGCTGCATCTCTTGCCGCTGCATCTGCTACACATTTCCTGCTGCATCTGCATCTGCTACTGATGCATCTCCTGCTGCTGCATCTCCTCCCGCATCATCTCCCATTGCAACTGCTTCTGCATCTGTTGTTTCTTCTGCTGCTGCATCTCCTCCTGCTACATTTCTTGCTGCCTCTGCTGATTAATCTGCTTCTTCATTTCCTGCTGCATGTTGTGTTGCTGCATCTCCTGCTGCTTCGTGCGATTTTGCATCTCCTGATGCATCTCCTGGTGCTGCATTACCTACTTCATCTCCTCCTGCTTCATATCCTGCTGCATCTGCTTCTGCATCTGCTGCTTCATCTGCTACTGCTGCATCTGCTCCTGATGCTTCATCCCTTGCTGCATCTTCTGCTGCTGCATCTCCTATTGTGAATCTGCTGCTGAATCTCCTGCTGAATCTGCACCTACTGCTGCATCTGCTGCTGCATTTCCTGCTGCTGTGTCTTCTGCTTCTGAATTTGCTTCTTCATCTGCTGCTGAATCTCCTGCTGCATCATCTCCTCCTGTCTCTCTTCCTAGTTCATCTCCTGCTGAATCTCCTGATGCAGTATCATCTGAAGCATCTCTTCCTGCTCTATCTCCTGCTGAATCTTCATCTCCTGCTGCATCTGCTGCTGCATCTCCTTCTACTGCATCTCCTGCTGCATCTCCTGTGGCATCTTCTTCTACATCCCTGCTTCTGCATCTCCTGCTGCACCTACTGCTGCTGAATTTCCGTATGACTCTGCTGCTGCATCTGCTGCGGCTGCGTCTCCTGCTGCTTCATCTCCTGCTCTTGCATCTCCTTCTGCTGAATCTCATCCTGAATATCCTGTGGCATCTCATGCTTCTACATATCCTCCTACATCTCCTGCTGCATCTCCTTCTGAATATTCATCTCCTGCTGCCTCTCCTACTGCGACATCTCCTGCTGCTGCATCACCTGCTACTGCATCTCCTGCTGTATCCGCATATCTTCTTGCATCACGTGCTGCTGCATCTCCTGCTGCTGCCTCTACTGTTCTATCTCTTGCTGCATCTGCTGCTGTTGCATCTCCTGCTCCATCTCCTGCTGCTGCATTTTCCTTGTCCTGCTGCTGCAGCTCCTCCTTCTCAATCGTCTGTTGAATCTACTGTTGCACTTCCTGCTGCTGCACCTCCTACTGCATCCTCTACTGCTGCCTCTGCTGCTTCATCCCCTTCTGCTGCATCTCCTGCTGCTGCATCTCCAGCTGCTGAATCTCTTGTTTCTTCATCTCATGCTCCTGCATCTCCTGCTGCTGCACCGCCTGCTAAAGCTTTTGCTTCATCTTCTGCTTCATATTCTGCTGCTTCATCTCTTGCTGCTCCTTCTCCTGGTTAATCGCCTGCTGCTGCATCTCCAGCTGCTGCTTCTCCTGGTTCATCGCCTGCTGCTGCATCTCCAGCTGCATTTCCTTCTTCATCTGCTGCTGCATCTGCTGCTGCATCTCCTGCTGCTGAATCTCCTGAAGAATTCCCTGCGGTATCCCATGCTGCTATATCTCCTGCTGCATCTCCTTCTAAATATGCGTCTCCTGATACATCCTCACCTGCTGTCACTCATACTGCTGCGTCTGCTGTTGCATCTCCTCCTGCATCTCCCGCTGCAGCATTTCCTGCTGGATATGCATCTCCTGCTGAATCTCCTGCTATATCTCCTGCTATATCTCCTGCTGATGCATCTCCTGCATCATCTGCTCCTCCTGCTTCTCCTCTTTCTGCATCTTCTGCTAAGGTATATCCTGCTGCATGTCCTACGGCTGCATCTCCTGCTGCATTTCTTGCTGCATCTCGAGCTGCATCTGCTGTTGTTGAATCTGTCTCCTTCTGCTGCTCTATCTCCTTCTACATCTCCTGCTGCTGCATCTCGTGCTGTATCTCCTGCTGCAGCATGTGCTAAAGCACTTGCTGGATCTCCTGCTTCATATCCTACTGCTGAATCTCCTGCTGCATCTGCTGATGAATCTCCTGCTGCATCTCCTGCTGCTCGATATCCTGCTGCATCTCCTGCTGCATTTCCTGCTGATTCATCTCCTGCTGCTACATCTATTGAGGTATCTGCAGCTTCAGATCCTCCTGCATCTCATGTTGGATCTCTTTCTGCTAGATGTCCTTTTTCTGCTTCTCTTCCTGCTGCCTTTCCTGCTACATCCCCTCCTGCTGCATCTCCTAGTGAATCTACTGCTGCATCTCGTGCCGCTGCATCTCCTCCTTCTGCATCTCCTATTGCATCGCCTGCTGCTGCATCTGCTCCTGAATCTACTGATGCATCCCCTTCTGCAGCATCTCCTGTTGCATCTCCAGCTTATGCATCTCTGTCTGATTATCCTGCTACTCTATCTCCTGATGCATCTCTTGTTACTGCATTTGCTGCTGCATCACCTGCTATGGCATTGCCTAGTGCATCTCCTGCTGCTGCATCTTCTGCTGCATCTCCTGCTGCTGCATCTTCTGCTGCATCTCCTGCTGATGAATCTCCGTTCTGCATCTCCTACTGTTGCATCTGCTGCTTCATCCCTGACAGCATCTCCTGCTGCTCCATCTGGTACATCTGCTGCTTCATCTGCTGCTGCTTCATCTACTGCTGAATCGGCTGCTATATCTCCTTCTGCTGCATCTCCTTCTGCTCGATATCCTGCTGCACCTCCTGCATCTGCTGCATCTGCTGCTGCATCTGCTGCTGATTTATCTCTTCCTGAATTTTTTCTTGCAGGAACTCCTACTACTCCTACAGCATTTCCAGCTGCCTCTCCTCCTGCTGAATCTCTTGCTGAATCTCCTTTTGCAGCTCCTGCTGCTGCATCTCCTGCCCTATCTCGTCCTACTGCACCTCTGGCTGCATCTCTCGATGCATCTCCTGCTGCTTCATCCCCTGAAGCTGCATCTCCTGCTGCAACTCTTGCTGCGGCATCCCCTCCTTCTGCATCTCCTGCTGCATCTCTTGCCACTGCATCTGCTGCACATTTCCTGCTGCATCTCATCTGCTACTGATGCATCTCCTGCTGCTGCATCTCATCCCGCATCATCTCCCATTGCAACTGCTTCTGCATCTATTGCTTCTACTGCTGCTGCATCTCCTCCTGCTACATTTCTTGCTGCCTCTGCTGATTAATCTGCTTCTTCGTTTCCTGCTGCATGTTGTGTTGCTGCATCTCCTCCTGCTTCGTGCGATTTTGCACTTCCAGATGCATCTCCTGGTGCTGCATTACATACTTCTGCTGCATCTGCTTCTGCATCTCCTGCTACTGCATCTGCTGCTTCTGCCTCTGTTCCTGAGTTAGCTGCTGACTCTCCTGCTGCTGCATCTCCTGCTACTGCATCTCCAGCTTTTGCAGCTCCTAATGCTGCATGTCCTGCTGCTTCATCTCCTGCTGCAATTCGTCCTTCTGCATCTAATACTTTATCTCCTGCTGGATCTTTTGCTGCTGTATCTCCTGCTACTGCATCTATATCTGCATCTCCTGCTGCTGCATCTGCTGCTGCATCCTCTGCTTCTGAATTTGCTGCTTAATCTACTGCTGCTGCATGTCCTGCTGCATCTCCTACTGCATCTCGTGCTGCATATTCTCGATCTCCTGCTGATGCATCTCCTGCTGATGCATCCACTGCTGATGCATATCCTGCTGAATATGCTGTTGAATCTGCATCTGCTGCTGCTGCTTGTCCTGCTGCTGCAGCTCCTGCTGCTGCATCTTCTAATGCTACATCTCCTGTAGCATCTCCTGCTGCTGAAAGTCCTGCTGCCTCTGCTGCTGCATCTGCTACTGCATCTTCTGTGGCATCTTCTGCTGTATCTCCTGCTCCTTCATCTCTTGCTGTTGCATCTCCTGGTGCTACATATCCTGTTTCATTTCCTGCTGCTCCTATTCCTCCTGCATCTGCTGATGCATCTTCTTATGCATCTTCTGCTTCATCTTCTGCTGCATCTGCTGCTGCTGCACCTCCTTCTGCATCTCCTGCTGTATCTGCTGCTGCTGCATATTTTGCTGTATCTCCTGCTTCATCTTCTGCTAAATCTCCTGCTACTGCGCCTGCTTTTGCAACACCTTATGCATCTTTTGCTGCTGCATCTCCTGCAGAATCTCCTGCTCTAAATCGGCTTCTCCTCCTTCTGCATTATCTGCTGCATTTCCCCAGAGGCATATCTTGCTGAATCTCATCCTGTGGCATGACCTGCTGCTGCATCTCCTGCTGATTCTCCTGCTGCTGCATTTGCTGCAACATCTCCTGCTGCTGCATCTCCTGCTACTGCTGAACCTTCTGCTGCATCTGCTGCTGCATCTCCTTCTGATGTCTCTCCTGCTGCTGCATCTCCTGTTGTTGCATATGCTGCTGAATCTGTTAGTCAAACTGCTACTGCATCTGCTGCGGCTCCATCTCCACCTGTTGCAGGTCCTGCTGCTGCAACTTTTTCTGTAGCATCTCCATCTCTTGCAGTTCTTGCTGCTGCACCTTTTTCTGCCGCATCTACTGCAATTCCTGCTGCATCTCCTACTGAATTTCCATCTGCTGCATCTGCTGCTTCTTCACATAGTGCTGCATATTCTGCTGCTTCACCTACTGCTGCTCTATGTGCTGTTACATCTCCTGCTGGTGCTTCTGCTGCTGCTGTATCGCTTGCTGCATCTCCTTCTGCTGTTTATCATTCTCAGAATCTTCTGCTCTGAATCTCCTGCTACTGCAGCTCCTGCAGCTGCATCTGTTGCTGCATCTCCTGCTACTGCATCTCCTACGGCTGCATCTCCTGGTGCTGCATCTCTTGCATCTGCTTCTGCATCTGCTCCTGATTCATCTAATGCTGCATCTCCTGCTACCTCTTTTTCTTCTGCATCTACTGATGCTGGATCTCCACCTGCATCTCCTGCTTCTGCATCAGCTGCTTCATATCCTTCTGATTCATCTGCAGATTCATCTCATGATGCTGTTATCCTACTTGATCTCCTGCTGCTGCACATCCTTCTGCATCTGCTGCTGCTGCATATCCTTCTGCATGTGCTGCTGCTGCATCTCCTACTGTTGCATCTCCTGCGTAATCTCCTGCTGCTGCATATGCTGGTGCTGCATCTGCTGCTTCATATCCTGCTGCTGCATATCATAGTGCATCTTCTTCTGCTCTATCTCCAGCTGCTGTGTCACCTAATTCATCTCCAGCTGCATCTCATTCTTCTGCATCTACTGCTGAATATGCATCCCCTGCTGAATCTCCTGCTTCATCTTGTGTTGCTGCATCTCCTGCTGGTGCATCTCCTTCTGCATCACTAGCTGATGCATGTTTTTCTGCCTAACCTGTTGCATCTCCTCCTGCTGCATCTCCTGCTGAATCTATAACTGTTGCATCTGCAGCATGTGCTGATGTAGCTTGTGCTTCTTCACCTACTGCTGCTTCTCCAGCTACATCTACTGCTGATGCATCTCCAGCTGCATCTGCTGCTGCTACATCTCCAGCTGCCTAATCCTCTGCAGCATCTCCTCCTGCTGGATCGTCTCCTGCATCAAGTGCTGCTGCAACTTCTATTGCTGCACCTCCTGCTGTAACTCCTTCTGATTCATTAGCGGATTCATCTCATGATGCTGCTCTCCTGCTGCAACTCCTGCTGCTGAATCTCCTGCTGGTGCATACCCTGCTGCATGTACTTCTGCTGCATCATCTGCTGCTGAATCTCCTACTGGTGCATACCCTGCTGCATCTACTTCTGTTTCATACTCTCCTGCATTTCATGCTGCTTCATCTCCTGTGTAATGTCCTGCTGCTGCATCTGCTGCTGCAACTCCTGCTGCTGCATCTCCTGCTTCATATTCTTTTTGAAGCATCTGCGGATTAATCCCATGATGGTGCTCTCTTTCTGGACTTCCTACTGCTGTATCTTCTGCTGCTAAAAACGCTGCTGCATCTACTGCTGCTGCATTTTCAGCGGCATATGCTGCTGCTGTACCTCCTGCTGCTACATCTGCTGATGCATCTCCTGCTGCTGCATTACCTGCTGCTGTGTCTCCTGCGTAATGTCCTACAGCTCCATGTTTGTGCTGCATCTTAGGCTTAATCTCCTGCTGCTGTATCTGCTGGTGCTGCATCCCCTGATGCATCTCCTGCTGCATCTCTTCGTGCTGCAGCTACTGCTGCTGCATCTCCTACTGCTGCATAACTTGCTGAATCTCCACTTGCTGCATTTCCTGCTGCTGCAACTTCTGCTGACGCATCTTCTGCTGCATCTCCTTCTTTTGCATATCTTGCTGCATCACCTGCTGATGCATCTTCTGATCTGCATATCTTGCTGCATCTCTTGCTGCTGCATCTCCTGCTTCATCTCCTGCTGCTGAATCTCGTGCTGCTTCATACACTGCTGCATCTACTCCTTCTGCATGGCCTACTGCATCTGCTGCTGAACCTGCTGCTGCATCTCCCTCTGCTGCATATCGTAGAGCATCTTCTTCTGCTACATCACCTGCTGCTGTATCTCCCCCGTACTCTACAGATGCAGAATCTACCGCTACATCTCCTGCTGCCACGTTACCTGCCGCATCTCTTCTTGCTGCAACTGCTGTTGCTGCATCTCCTGCTGCTGAATCTGCTTTTTCATCTCCTGCTGCTGCATCTGCTGGTGCTGCATCTGCCGCTGCATTTGCTTCTGAATCTGCAGCTACTGCATCTCATACTCACTGTCCTGCTTTTCAGTCTCCGGCTGCTGCGCTTCCTATGTGATCTCCTGCTGAATATCCTGATGATGCACATGCAGGAAATACAGCAGCAGGAGATGCAGCAAAGGGAGATGTAGAAGTAGATGAAGCAGGAGATGCAGCAGGAAATGCAGCAGCAGGAGATGCATCAGGATATGCAGGACTATCTTAAGGGAGATTGAGCAGCAGGATATACAGGAGGAAATGAAGCAGGAGATGCTGCAGCAAGAGACTAAGCAGTGGGACAAGCAGCAGGAGATGAAGAAGCAGGAGATGCAGCAGCAGGGGAAACAGTAGCAGGAGATGCAGAGAAGAAGATGCAGAGAATGTGAAGCTGAAGCAGGAGATGTAGCCACAGTAAGAGATGCAGCAGCAGCAGATGGAGCAGGAGATGTAGCAGTATGTGAAGCAGCAGCAGATGCCGCAGCACAGGCTGCAGGTGCAGCAGTAAGAGATTCAGCAGGAGAACCAGCAGGAAGAGATGCAGCAGGAAATGCAGAAGACGCAGCCGAAAGTGATGCATAAGGAGATGCATCAGGAGAAGATTCATCAGCAGGAGATGTAGCAGGAGATGCAGCCACTAGAGATGCAGCAGGATGTGCAGAAGGATATACAGTATCAGGTGATATAGCAGCAGGATATGCAGCAGGAGATCGAATAAGAGGAGATACACTATCAGATGCAGCATGAGGAGATGCAATAGGAGATGCAGCAGCAGGCAAAGCAGCAGTAGATTCAGCAGCAATATGTGTAGCAGCAGGAGATTCAGCAATAGAAGATGTAGAAGGAGATGCATAAGGAGAAGATAAAGCACCAAGAGATGCAGCGTTAGCTTCAGCAGAAGGAGATGAATAAAAACATCCAACAGCGGATGCATCAGTATCTGCAGCAGCAGCAGGAGATACAGTAGCAAGAGAGGCAGCACGAGATACAGCAGTAGCAGATGCAGCATCAGGAGTTGCAGCAGCACCAGATGCAGCAGCATATGCTGCAGATGCAGCAGTACTAGAATCAGCAGGAGATGCAGAAAAAAGACGCAGCAGCATGAGATGCATCAGGATATGCTAAGGAGGATATGCATCAGCAGGAAATGCAGCAGCTGATGCATCAGCTGATGCAGTAGCAGATGCAGCACGAGATTAAGGAAACGGTGATGCAGATGCAGTAGCAGGAGATGCAGCAACAGGACATGCAGCAGAAGATGCAGTATGAGCTGCAGGAGGAGATGCAGCAGGAGATGTAATACCAGGAAGTGTATCAGCAGATGCACTACCTTGAGATGCAGCAGGAGATACTCTAGGCTATGAAATTTTGCAATGACGCTTCTGCTATTCTGATGTTACTGTGCACAAACCTAGACTGAAAGTTCTACAAGCCTTCTTTAGAGACAAAGTGCTAGAAGAGAAGACATTTAGAAGCAGCTGCACACCATGCTAGCAACTTCCCTTTAGGAATTACTCTCTTTTCCTAAAGCACCTTTATAGGCGAAGTTCAGTCACAATTCAGTACCCTGTACTAAAAAAATCCGTTTGTCGTACATTGCAGCTAGCAGAAAAAGCGCTACCAGAGACTACTCGAACGGCAGCAAAAATTTCATGTTAGGAGCTTCCCTGTGGTACTTGTACTGAACGCTCTGAAATTTTGAAGTGACACTTTAATAGACATACGGGTGTTATACTACACAAGCCTGGAGTGAAAGTTCTACAAGTCTTGCTTTGCAGTACAAGCGCTGTAAGAGAAGACATTCAGAAGCAGCAGCATTCTATGCTAGCATCTTCCCTGGGGGATTTACTCACTTTTCCTAAAGCTCCTTAATATGCGCACAGTTCCGTACCTTATACGAAAACGCTCTGTTAGTCTTGCTTTGAGGCTTGCAGTGAAAGGGCTTCCATAGAAGACTCGAGCAAGTCCCAGAATTGTATCGGAGCAGCTTCTCTGCGGTACTTGTGCTGAACGCTCTGATCTTTTCAATCGACGCCTGAATAGCCATTCTGCTGTTACAGTAGACAAGCCTGGACTGAAAGATGTACAAGTCGTACTTTGCAGTGAAATCGTTATAAGAAGAAAGGTATTCAGAAGCAGCAGCATTCCATGCTAGCACCTTCCCTGTGGGCGTTATTCGATTTTCCTAAAGCGCCTTAACAGGGAAGCTGCTTACCATCATATGATGGCTCTCGTTAGAGTCTTCTCTGGAAGCGCTTTCACGGCACACTGCAAAGTACGACTAACAGAAATTTTTAGTATAGGGTAATGAACTGTGACTTAACTGCGCCTATAAAGGCGCTATAGGGAAAGCGGGTAATTGCGCAAGGAATATGCTATCATGGAATGCTGCTGGTTTTAATGTCTTCCATTATAGCGCTTAATTTGCAAAGCAAGACTTGTAGAACTTTCAGTCTAGGCTTGTGTCCTGTAACGGCAGAACGGCTATTAAAGCTTCACTTCAAAATTCCAGATCGTTCAGCATAAGTATCGCAGGGAAGCTTCTACAATAAAATTCTAGTACTCGTTCAAGTCTTCACTGGAAGCGCTAAGAGAAAGTTTTAGTATAGGTTAATGAATTCTGACTTATCTGCGATATTTAGGAAAAGTGAGAAACTCCCGCAGGGAAGATGATAGCACTGGTTGCTGCTCCTTCTGAATGTCTTGTCTTGTTTTCACTGCAAAGCAAGTCTTGCAGAGCTTTGAGTCTAGGCTTGTGTACTGTAACATCAGATTGGCCATTAAAGCGTCACTTCAAAATTGCAGTGCGTTCAGCACAATTACCACAGGGAAGCTGCTACGATCAAATGCTGGTTCTCGTTAGAGTCTTCTCTTGAAGAGCTATCACTGCAATATGCAAAGCGTGGTTATAAAGGCGCTTTAGGAAATGTGAGCAATTCCCGCAAGGAAGATGTTTGCACGGAGAGCTGCTGCTTTTGAATCTCGTCTATTATAGCGATTTCACAGCAAAGGAAGACTTGTAGAACTTTCAGTCTAGGCTTTTGTACTCTAACATCACCATGTCTTTTTGACGCATCACTTCGAACTTTCAGAACATTCAGCACAAGTAACGCAGGCAGGCTGCTACGATCAAATGCTGGCTCTCGTTAGAGTCTTCTCTGAAGCACTTCCCATGCGAGCTGCAAAGGATGACTAACAGAGCGTTTTAGTATAATGTACTGAATAGTGACTTAACTGCACCTATCAATGCGCCTTAGGAAAAGTGATCATCTCCTCAAGGGTAGATACTAGCATGGAATGCTGCTGTTTCTGAATCTCTTCTCTTATAGTGCTTTCACTGAAAAGGAAGACTTGTAGAATTTTCAGACTAGGTGTGTGTTCTGTAACAATACTGAATGGCTATTAAAGCGTCAGTTCAAAATTTCAGAGCCTTCAGCACAGGTACCGCTGGAAAGCTGCTACCCTCAAATGCTGTCTCTCGTTAGATTTTTCTCTGGAAAAGTTTTCTCCTCTACCTGCCAAGCACGACTAAACAGAACGTTTTAGTATAGGATAATGAGTAGTGACAACTGCGTCTATTAAGGTGCATTAGGAAAAGTGAGTTTCTCCCGCAAGGAAGAAGCTAGCATGGAATTCGTTGCTGCTTCTGATTATCTTATAGCGCTTTAGGAATTGGTGTGTAACTCTAACAGCGAAGATGTTAGCATGGAATTTTGCTGCTTCCGAAAGTCTTCTCTAACAGTGCTATTCATTGCAAAGCAGGATTTGTAGAACTTTCATTCCAGGCTTGTGTACTATAACATCCGAATTGCTATTAAAGTGTCAGAGCATTTCAGAGCATTCAGCAGAAGTACCACTGGGAAGCTCCTAACATAACATTTTTGCTGTTGTTTGAATATTCTATGGTAGTGATTTCCATGCTAGATGCAATGTACGAATAGCAGAACGTTTTAGCAGAGGGTACTGAGTCGTGCCATTACTGCACGTATAGATGTGATTACGAAATGTCAGTATCTCGCGCACTGAAGATGCTAGCATGGAATGCTGCTGCTTCTGAATGTCTTCCCTTATAGCGCTTTCTCTACAAAGCATGACTTGTAGAACTTTGAGTCTAGGCTTTTATACTTTAACAGCAGAATGGCTATTAAAGCGTCACTTCATAATTTCAGAGCGTTCAGTACAAGCACCCTAGGAAAGCGTCTACCATCAAATTTTGGATCTCGTTTGAGTCTTCTGTGGAAGCGCTTTCACTGCAAGGTGCAAAGTACGACTAACAAAAAGTTTTAGTATAGGGTAGTGAATTGTGACTTAACTGCGACTATTAAGCGCTTTAGGAAAAGTGAGTAACTCCCGCAGGGAAGATGCTAGCATGGAATGCGGCTGCTTCTGAATGTCTTCCCTTATAGAGCTTTCTCTGCAAAGCAAAACTTATACAACTTTCAGCCCAGGCTTGTGTACTGTAACTTCAGAATGGCTATTAAATGTCACTTCAAAATTTCAGAACATTCAAGATCAGGAGATGCAGCAGCAGGAGATGCAACAGGAGGTGCAGAAGCATTAGATGTAGTAGCAGGAGATGCAGAAGGAGATGCAGCAGCAGGAGATTTAATAGCAGGAGATGCAGCAGCAGCAGATGGTACAGGAGATTCACCAGGAGATGCAGCAGCAGGAGATGCAGCAGCAAGAGATGAAGAGAGGTAGATGCAAAGAAGAAGATGCAACAGCAGGAGATTCAGCTGCAGTAAATGCAGCAAGAGTTGCAGCAGCATCAGATGTAGCATCAGATGCAGCATCAGAAGGTGCACCAGCAGGAGATGTAGCAGTATATGAAGCAGCAGCAGATGCAGCAGCAGATTCAACAGATGCAGCCGTAGTAGATTAAAAAGGAAATGCATCAGCAGGAGATGCAGCAGTAGGGGATGCATCAGGAGATGCAGAAGCAGATGCAGCAGGAGATGCAGCAAGAGATTCAGCATCAGGAGATGCAGAAGCAGATGCAGCAGGAGATGCAGCAAGAGATTCAGCAGCAGGAGATGCAGCAGCAGGAAATGCAGTAGTATATACTGAAGCAAGAAATGCAGCAGCGTGATATGCTGCAGGAGATGCAGCAGGAGGATATGCGGCAGCAGGAGACGCAGCAGGAGGTGATGCAGTAGGTAATACGGAAGCAGGAGATTCAGCAGGTGATGCAGCAGCAGCAGATGTAGCAGGAGATGCAGCAGTAGATGAATCGGCAGCAGATGTAGCAGTAGATGCAGGAGATGCAGCAGGAGGAGATTCAGCAGGATATTGAGCAGGAAATGCAGCATCAGAAGATGCAGCAACGGATGAATAATCAGGATATGCAGCAGCAGGGGATGTAGTAGCAGGAGATGCAGCAAGAGATGCAGCAGCAGGAGATGCAGCAGGAGATGCAGTAACAGGAGTTGAAGCAGCAGTGGATGCAGCAGGAGATGCAGCAGTAGCAGCAGATGCCACAGGAGATGCAGGAGCATCATATGCAGCAGGAGATTTAGCAGCAGGAGATGAAGAAGTAGGAGATGCTACATGAGATTCAGCAGGAGATGCAGAGAGGTTGATGCAGAGAAGAAGATGTAACAGGAAACGGAGCATCAGGAGATACATCCGCAGATACATGAGCAGAGGATGCAGCAGGAGGTGTAGTAGCAGGAGATACAGCAGCAGGAGATGCAGGACGACATCAAGTAGCAGGAGATGCAGGAGCAGGAATTTTAGCAGGAGACTTCGCAGTGCATGAAGCATATCCTGCTGATGCATCTCCTGCTGTATATCCTGCTACTGTATCTCCTGCAGATTCATCTCTTGCTGCTGCATCTCCTGCTGCATCTCCTGCTTCTGCATCTTCTGCAGCATCTCCTGCTACTACTTCTCCTGCTGAATATGCATCTCCTGCTGCAACTCTTGCTGCTGCATCTCCTGCTGTGTCTCCTGATGCTGTATGTTCGGCGGATGCATCTCCTGCTGTTTCAATCCTGCTGTTGAATTTCCTTCTTCTGCATGTCAGGATGTATCTCCTGCTGCACCTCCTTATTCTGAATCTCCTGCTCCATCTCCTGCTGAATATGCATATCCTGCAGAACCTCCTTCTGCTGCATCTCCTTCTGCTACATCTCCTGCTGCATCTCTTGTTGTTGCATCTCATGATCCTGCATTTCCTGTTGTGGCAATGCCTGGTGCTGCATTTCCTGATGCATTTTTCCTTCTACATCGCTGCTGCTTCATCTCTTCTTGCTGCATCTCCTGGTGCTGCATTTCTTGATGCTGCATTCCCTGATGTATCTCCTGCTTCAGCATTTTCTGCAAAATCTCCTGCTACTGACTCTCCTGCTGAATCAGCATCTCCTGCTGCATCTACTGTTGCATCTCCTGCAGATGCATCTCCTGCAGCAGAATCTCCTGTAACTATATCTCCTGCTGCATCTACTGCTTCATTTATTCCTACATTTCCTGCTCATGCATCTCCTGCTCATGCATCTCCAATTGTTGCATGTCCTGCTGCACCTCCTGCTGCTTCATCTACTGCTGCATTTCCTGCTGTATCTCCTGCTGAATCTCCTGCTGCAGCTGCTGCTGCATCTCCTGCTACTGCATCTCCTGGTGATAAACCTCCTGCTGGATCTTGTGCTGCATCTCTTGCTGCTGAATCTCCTTCTCCTGCATATCCTTCTGCATCTCCTGCTGAATATTCCTCTCCTGTTGCACCTCCTTCTCCTGCATATCCTTCTGCATCTCCTGCTGCTGCATTACCTGCTGCATCTCCTCCTGCGGCATGTCTTCCTGCATCTCCTTCTGCGGCATCTCCTGCTGCATCATCTGTCGCAGCATCTTCTGCTGCTACATCTCCTACTGAATCTGCACCTCCTGATCCATCTGCTGCTTCATCTCCTGCTGCTTCATCTCCTGCTGCTGCATCTCCTTAATCATCTGCTGCTGCATCTGCTGATTCTTCATGTACTGCTGCATTTCCTGCTGCTGCATCTGCTGCTTCATCTCCTGCTGCTGTATCTCCTGCTGCTACATCTCCTCCTGCACGCTCTGCTCATGCACCAGCAGACACATCTACTGGTGCTGCATATCCTGCAGCATCTGCTGATGCATTTCCTGCTGATGCAACTAGTGCTTCGGCATCTCCTGCTGCATATCCAGCTGAATGCATCTGCGGCTGAATATTCTGCTGCTAAATCTCCTGCTGCATCTGCTGCTGCACTTCCTGCTGCAACTGCTGATGCCTATCTTGCTACATCATCTCCTGCTGCATCTCCTGCTGAAGAATCTCCTACCACATTTCCTGCTGCAGAATCCCCTGCTGCATTTCCTGCTGATGTATCTCCTGCTGAATCTCCTGCTGCTGCAACTCCCGCTGCTGAAACTCTTGCTGCTGAATCTCCTGCTTCTTCATCTTCCGCTGCTGCATCTGCTGCTGAAACTGCTGCTGAATCTGCTGCTGCATCTACTGCGGCTGCAAATTTTTTATACTGCATCTTCTGCTGCTGCATCTCCTGCTGAATCTGCTGCTGCATTTCCTTTGCTGCATCTCCTGCTGCATATCATGCTGATGCACATAATGCTGCTGCGTCTGCTGCTGCATATTTTTCTGCATGTCCTGCTGCGTCTGTTGTTGCCCCATCTCATGCTGTTGCATATCCTGCTGCATTTCGTGCAGCATCTCCTGCTGCTGTAATTCCTGCTGCATCTCCTCCTGTATCTCCAGCTGCTAGAGCTGCTTCTGCTGCTTCCGCTACATCTCCTGCTGCATCTGCTACTTCATCTCCTGCTGCATCTTCTGCTGCATCACCAGCTGCTTCTGCTGCTGCTTCTCCAGCTGCAGCTGCTGCAGCTGCATCTCATCTTGCTGCATCTCCTGATGCATTTGCTTCTGCATCTTCGACTTCATCTCCTGCTTCATCTCCTGCTGCTGAATCTCATGCGACATCTCCTGCTGCTGTATCTTCTGCTGCATGAGATGCAGCAGCAAAAGATGCAGCAGAAAATGTAGCAGAAGGGGATGCAGCAGCAGATGCAGCAAGAGGAGATGCAGTAGCAGGAGACGCAGTAGCAAGAGATGAATCTGCAGGAGACACAGTAGCAGGATATGCAGCAGGAGATGCATCAGCAGCATACGCTTCATGTACTGCTACATCTACTGCTAAAATTCTTGCTGCTGCATCTCATACTGGTGAGACCACACCTCGAATACCTGTGTTCAGTTCTCACTGTTCCTCACCAGAAGAAGAATGTTGAGGCTCTAGAGCGAGTCCAGAGAAGAGCAACTAAGTTGGTGAAGGGGCTGGAAAACAGGCCCTATGAGGAGTCGTTTAGAGAGCTGGGGTTGTTTAGCTTGGAGAAGAGGAGGCTGAGAGGAGACCTCGTGGTTTTCTATAACTACCTAAAAGGAGGTTGTAGAGAGGAGGGAGTTGGCCTCTTCTGCCAAGTGACAGGGGACAGGACAAGAGAGAATGGCCACAAGCTCCACCAGGGTAGATTTTGGCTGGACATCAGGAAAATATTTTTTCACAGAAAAGTTCGTTGGGCTCTGGAACAGGCTGCCCAGGCAGGTGGTTGATTCACCTTCCCTGGAGGTGTTTAAGAGATGGGAAGACGAGGTGCTAAGGGGCATGATTTAGTGTTTGATAGCAATGGTTGGACTCGATGATCCGGTGGGTCTCATCAGACCTGGTTATCCTATGATTCTATTATTTCCTGCTGCTGCATCTCCTGCTGCTGCATCTCCTGCCTCTGCATCTCCTGCTAAATCTATCTCCTGCTGCATCTGCTTCTGCATATCCTGATGCATCTCCTACTCCTGCATCGCCTGCTGCTGCATCTCCTGTGTGATCTCCTGCTGCTGCATCTGCTGCTGCATCTACTGCCTCGTATCCTCCTGATGCATCGGCAGGTTCCTCTCATGATGCTACTCTCCTGATGGTTCTCCTGCTTCTGCATTTCTTGCTGCATCTCCTGCGGCATCACCTGCTGCAGAATCTCCCGCTGCATCTCCAGCTGCATTTCCTGCTGCTGCATTTCCTGCTGCATATCCTTCTGCTGCATCTCCATCTGCTGGTACTGCAACTCCTGCTGCATTTTTTCTGCATCTCCAGCTGCTGCATATCATACTGCATGTCCTGCTGCCTTATCTCCTTCTCCTGCATCACCTGCTTCTGCATCTCCTGCTGCTTCATGTCCTGCTGCTTCATCCCTGCTGAATATTCTCCTGCATCTCCTACTGCAACTCCTTATTCATCTCCTGCTGAATATGCATCTCCTGCTGCGTGTCCTGATGCTGCCTGTCTTCTGCTGCTACGTCTGCTGATGAATCTCCTTCTGTATCTCCTTCTGCTGCATCCCTCCTACATCTCCTGCTGCCACATCTGCTGCTGCATCTGCTGCTGTATATCCATATGCATCACCTGTGGCTGCATCTCCTGATGCATCTCTTGCTTCTGCATGTCATCCTGCTGCATCTCCTCATGCATCGCCTTCTGCTGCATGTAGATTAAGCAGGAGAGGCAGCAGCAGAAGATGCTGTAGAAGATGCAGAAGCAAAAGATGCAGCAGGGGATGCAGCATCAAGAGATGCAGTACCGGGAGGTGCAGCAGGCGATGCAGCAGCAGAAGCAGCACCAGGAGACGCAATACGAGATGCTGATGCCGGATATGCAGCAGCAGGATATGAAACAGTAGTTTATAAAGCAGCAGGAAATGCAGCAGCAGGAGATACAGCAGCTGATGCAGCAGCAAAGCAGCAGGAGATGCATCAGAGATTCAGCAGAAAGAGATGTTGAAGCAGATGCAGCAGCAGATGCAGCAACAGATAGAGCATCAGGAGATTAAGCAGTAGATGCCGCAGGAAATGCAGATTCGGCAGGAGATGCAGCAGTAGGAGATGTAGAAAGAAGAAATTCTACAGAAAATGCAGCACCAGGAATTGCCACAGTAGAGGATGCAGGATCATTGAGATGCAGCAGCAAAAGATGCAGCAAGAGGAGATGCAGTAGCAAAAGATGAAGCAGCAGATGCAGCAGCTGGAAATGCAGCAGTACATGAAGAATCAGCAGATGCAGCAGATGATTAAGGAGATAGAGCAGCAGGAGATGCAGCAGCAGATGCAGAGGCAGCATATGCTTCATGTACTGCTACATCTACTGCTAAAATTCTTGCTGCTGCATCTCCTGCTACTTGATGTCGTCCTGCATCTCCTGCTGCTGTATCTCCTGCTACTACATCTCCTGCTGCATCCTCTGTTCATGCATCTGCGGATGCATCTCCTGATGCTCCGTTTCCTGTTACATCTGCTGCTTCATCCCCTGCTCCATCTCCATCTGCTCCATCTGCTGCTTCTGGTGCTGCATCTGCTGCTGCTTCATCTACTACTGAATCTCCTGCTATATCTCATTTTGCTGCACCTGCTGCTGCATCTGCTGCTGCTGCATCTGCTGCTGAATCTCCTTCTGCATTTGCTGCTTCATCTGCTACTGCTGCATCTCCTGCATCTGCATCTACTTCTGCATCTCCTGATGCTGCACCTCCTTCTGCTGCATCTCCGGCTGCTGCTTTTTCTGCAGTATCTTCTGCTTCGGCATTTCCTCTTGCTGAATCTACTGCTGCATCTCCTGCTGCTACATCTACTGCTGAATCTCCTGCTGTTGCATCTGTTGCTGCATGTCTTTCTGATGCATCTCCTCCTGATGCATAGCTTTCTGATGAATCTCCTGCTGTGATGCATCTCCTCTTGTTGCATCTCCGACTGAATCAGCTGCTGAAACTGCTATTGCATCTGCTGCGGCTGTATCTCCCTCTGCTGCAGCTCGTGCTGCTGCATCTTCTGCATTTCCTGCTGCATATCTTCCTGCTTCACCTCTTGCTGATTCTCCTGCTGCTGCATCTGTAGCATTTGCTGCTGCATCTTCGGCTTCTTCACATACTTCTGCATATCTTGCTGCATATCCTGCTGCATTTTCTGCTTCTTCACATACTTCTGCATATCTTGCTGCATATCCTGCTGCATCATCTACTGCTGCTCCATGTGCTGTTGCATCTCCTGCTGTTGCATCTCCTGCTGCTGCTGTATCTCTTGCTGAATCTCCTTCTTCAGATTATCATTAACTACATCTTCTGCTCTGCATCTCCTGCTACTGCATCTCCTGCTGCTGCATTTCCTGCTGCAGCTCCTACTCCTGCATCTCCTGCTGCATCTGTTGCTGCGTCTCCTGCTCCTTCAGATCTTGCTGCTGCATCTCCTGATGCTACATATCCTGTTTCATCTCCTGCTGTTGCCATTCCTCCTGCATCTGCTGCTGCATCTCCTGATGCACCTTCTGCTTCATCTTCTGCTGCATCTGCTGCTGCTGAATCTCCTGCTGCATATGTTGCTGAATCTCCTGCTGCACCTCCTACTCCCGAATCACCTGCTGCTGCAACTCATCCTTATGAATCTCCTGCTGTATCTCCTGCTTCATCTTCTGCTGCTGAATCTCCTGCTGCTGGGTCTGATTTTGCAACTCTTTATGTATCTCTTGCTGCTGCACCTCCTGCAGAATCTCCTGCTCTATATTGGGCTGCTCCTCCTTCTGCATTATCTGCTGCATTTCCCCAGCGGCATATCCTGCTGAATCTCATCCTGTGGTATGACCCACTGCTGCACCTCCTGCTGCTGCATCTGCTGTTTCATCTGCTGCTGTATCTCCTCCAGGTGCATATCCTGCTGCTGCATCTCCTGCTGATTCTCCTGCTGCTGCTGCACCTCCTGCTGCATCTGCTGCTGCATCTTCTGCTTCATCTGCTGCTGTATCTCCTCCAGGTGCATCTCTTGCTGATACATCTCCTGTTGTTCCATCTCCTACTGAATCTGTTGGTGAAAATGCTACTGCATCTGCTGCGGCTGCATCTCCATCTGCTGCAGGTCCTGCTGCTGCATCTTTTTCTACCGCTTCTACTGCATGTCTTGCTGCATATCTTCCTTCTGAATCTCCTGCTGAATCTCCTGCTGCTGCATCTGCTGCTTCTTCACATACTGCTGCATATCCTGCTACATATCCTGCTGCCTCATCTCCTGCTGCTCCATGCGCTGCTGCATCTCCTGCTTCTGTATCTCTTGCTGTATCTCCTTCTGCTGTTTATCATTCTCAGCACCTCCTGCTACTGCAACTGTTGCTGCATCTCCTGCTACTGCATCTCCTGCTGCTGCATTTCCTGCTGCACCTCCTACTGCTGCACCTGCTGCTGCATATGCTGCTGCTGCATCTCTTGCATCTGCTTCTGCATCTGCTGCTGATTCATCTAATGCTGCATCTCCTGCTACCTCTCCTTCTTCTGCATCGACTGATGCAGCAGTAGTAGATTCAGAAGGAGATGCAGTAGGAAGAGCTGCAGCAGGAAATGCAGATGAATATGCAGCAGCAGGAGATACAGCAGGAGAAGCTTTAGCAGGAGATGCAGCTGCAGGTGATGCACAAGGAGATGCAGCCGGTGATGGAGAACGAGACGTAGCAGCAAGGTATGCAGCAGAAGGAGATGAAGAAGGAGATGCAGCAGCAGGAGATTAAGCAGAAAGAGATCTATTAGGGGATGCAGCAGCAGCCAATGCAGCACCAGGCGATGCCGCCTGCTGAATCTCCTTCTTCTTCATCTACTTCTGCAGATGCAGCAAGTGATAGAACAGTAGACACAGCAGCAGGGGATGCAGAAGCACAAGATGCAGGAGGATATGCATCTTCAGCAGGAGATCCAGTAGCAGGAGATGCCGCAGGAGATGCCGCAGGAGACAGAGCAGTAGGAGATGCAGCAGGAGGAGAAGCATCAGGAGATGCATATTCAGAAGGAGATGCATCAGGAGATGTAGCAGAATATGTAGAAGCATGAGATGCTGCAGGATATTCAGGAGGAGATTCAGCAGAAGGAGATGCAAGAGCAGGAGATGAAGCAGCAGGAGATGCAGCCGAAGCAGATGCAGCAGCAGATTCATCAGGAAATTCAGCAGCAGGATATGCAGCAGTAGGTGCAGCAGCAGCAGGGAGGTAACAGCAGATGCTGCAGCAGCTGCACCAGGAGACGCATTAGAAGGAGATGCCGAAGCAGATGAGGCAGGAGATGCAGAGTCAGCAGGAGAGCTTTTTCAGAGGATACTGCATCAGGAGATGCAGTAGGAGGAGAGACAGGAGGAGATGATGCAGCAGACGCAGCAGCAGGAGATGCAGAAGCAGAAGATGCAGCAGGAGATGCATCAGTAGTAAATACTGCAGGAGATGCAGAAGCAGGAGATGCAGCAGGAAATGCATCAGCAGAAGATGAGGCAGAAGGAGATGCAGCAACAGGAAATGCAGCAGGAGATGCCGCAGCAGATGAAGTAGCAAATGCAGAAGCAGAAGACACAGCAGAAGGAGATGCAGCAGGAGAAGCGGCACCAGGAAACACAATACGAGATGCTGAAGCCGGATATGCAGCAGGAGGATATGAAGCAGTAGTTTATAAAGCAGCAGGAAATGAAGCAGCAGGAGATACAGCAGCTGATGCAACAGCAAAGCAGCAGGAGATGCATCAGAGATTCAGCAGAAAGAGATGCTGCAGCAGATGCAGCAGCAACAGATGCAGCATCCGGAGATTAAGCAGCAGATGCTGCAGGAAATGCAGATTCAGCAGGAGATGCAGCAGCAGGAGATGTAGAAAGAAGAAATTCAGCAGAAAATGCAGCACCAGGAATTGCCACAGTAGAGAATGCAGGATCATGAGATGCAGCAGCAAGAGATGCAGCAGGAGATGTAGCAGAAGGGGATGCAGCAACAGACGCAGCAGGAGGTGATGCAGCAGGTAATACAGAAGCAGGCGATGCAGCAGGAGATGCAGCAAGAGATTCAGCAGCAGGACATGCAACAGCAGGAGATGAGGCAACAGCAGATGCAGCAGGACATGCAGAAAGAGATGTAGTTACAGATGCAGCAGCATTAGGTGCATCAGCATGCTATGCAGCAGGAGATGCATCTTCAGCAGGTGATGCAGCAGGATATGTAGCAAAGGAAATGCAGCAGGAGATTCAGCAGGAGATGCAGCAGCAGGAGATGCAGTAGAAAAAGATGCAGCCACAGCAGATGCAGCAGCAGATTCAGCAGCAGTTTCAGCAGCAGATGCAGCAGTGGAAGATAAAGAGGCAGGAGATTCAGCAGCAGGAATTGACACTGCAGGAGTTCCAGCAGCAAGAGATGCAGCAGCAGCAAATGCTGCAGGGGATACTGCAGCAGGAAACGTAGTAGGAGATTCTACAGCAGGAAATGTGGTAGGAGATTCTGCAACAGGAGATTCAGCAGGAGATACAGCAGGAGATACAGCCGTAAGTGATGCAGCAGCAGGAGATGCAGAAGGAGATGCAGCAAAATATCCAGCTGCAGGAGATGAAGAAGGAGATGCTCCAGCAGGAGATTCAGCAGGAGATACAGCAGGAAATGAAACAGCATGAGACGCAGCAGCAAGAAATGCAGCAGGAGATGCAGCAGCAGTAAATGCTGCAGTGGCAGGTGCAGCAGCAGCATGCGCAGCAGATCGAGATGCAGCAAGCAATGCAGCAGAAGGAGATGCAGCAGGAGGAGATGAAGCAGGATTTGCAGAAGCAGGGGATGCAGCAGCATTTGTAGCAGCTGGATATGCCACAGCATAAGCAAGAGCAGGAGATGCAGAATTCTGCAGGGGATTAAGCAGCAGATGCAGCAGTAGGAGATGGAGTAGCAGGAGATGCAGCAGCAGATTCAGCACCACATTTAGAAGGAGATTTAGCAGCAGGAAATGCAGTAGCATGACATGCAGCAGCAGGAAATGCAGCAGGACATGCAACAGCTGGAGATGCAGCAGCAGGAGATGCAGAAGCAGGATATGTAGGAACTGATGCAGCATGAGATGCAGTAGGAGATGCAGCAGGAGATTTAGCAGCAGGCGATTTCGCAGCAGGAGATGTAGAATAGATGCTGCAGCATTTACTGCTTCATTTCCTGCTGCATCTGATGCTGTCGCATCTACTGCTACTGTATATCCTACATCTCCTGCTGCTGCATCTCCTGCTAAATCTCTTGCTGCATCTCCTGCTGCTGTATCTCCTGCTGCATCTCCTGCTGCTGCATCTCCTCCTGCATCTGCTGCTGATGCATCTTCGAATGCATTTCCTGGTGCATTTCCTGCTTCATCTATTGCTGCATCTCCTGCTGCTGTATCTCCTCCTGCATCTGCTCCTTCTTCATATCCTGCTGTATCTTTTGCTGCTGCAGCTGGTGAAGATTCTCTTCCTACTGCATCCTCTGCTGAATCTTCATTTCCTGGTACATCCCCTTTTGCATCTCCTGCTGCTGCATCTCCTGCTGCATATGCTGCTGCTTGTCCTGCTGCTGCAGCTGGTGAAGATTCTCTTCCTACTGCATCTCATTCTTCTGCATTTCCTGCTGCTGTGTCTGCTGCTGAAGATCCTGCTGTGTCTGCTGTGGAATCTCCTGCTTCATCTCCTGCTGCTGAATCTCCTGCTGCTGCATCTCTTTCTGGATGTGATGCTGCTGCATCTCCTTCTGCTGCATCTCCTCCTTCTGCATTATCTGCTGCTGCCTTTCTTCCACTGGCATATTTTGCTGAATCTCATCCTATGGCATCTCCTGCTGCTGCATCTCCTCCAGTGGCATATCCTGCTGAATCTGCATATCCTACGGCATCTGCTGCTTCATCTCCTTTAGCAGGAGAAGGAAGAAAATGAAGAAGAAGGAAATGCCATAGGATGAGATTCAGCAGGAGATGCCGCAGCAGGAGATGCTGCAGCAGATGCAGCAGCAGGAGATGTAGAAAGAAGAATTTCAGCAGAAAATGCAGCACCAGGAATTGACACATCAGGATCATGAGATGCAGCAACAAAAGATGCAGCAGGAGATGTTAGCAGAAGGATGCAGCAGCAGGAGATGCAGTAGCAGGAGAGGCAGCAAAAGATGCATCAGCAAGAGATGAATCTGCAGGAGACACAGTGTAAGGCTATGCAGCAGGAGATGCATCAGCAGCATATGCTTCATGTACTGCTACATCTCCTGCTAAAATCCCTGCTGCTACATCTCCTGATACCTGATGTCGTCCTGCATCTCCTGCTGCTGTATCTCCTGCTACTGCATCTCCTGCTGCATCCTCTTTTCATGCATCTGCGGATGCATCTCCTGATGCTCCGTTTCCTGTTACATCTGCTGCTTCATCCCCTGCTGCATCTCCTTCTGCTCCATCTGGTCAATCTGCTGCTGCTTCATCTACTGCTGAATCTACTGCTACTTCTCCTGCTGCAGTATCCCTGCTGCTGCATCTCTTTGTACTGCATCGGCTACTGCATTTCCTGCTGCATCGGCTGCTTCTGCATCTCCTACTGCATCTCCTGGTGCTGCATTACCTGCTTCATCTCCTCCTGCTTCATATCTTGCTGCATCTGCTTCTGCATCTGCTGCTGAATCTCCTTCTGCATTTGCTGCTTCACATGCAACTGCTATATCTCCTGCTGCATCTCCGGCACCTGCTTCTACTTCTTCATCTCCTGATGCTGCACCTCCTTCTGCTGCATCTCCTGCTCCTGTGATTTCTGCAGTATCTTCAGCGTCTGCATTTCCTGCTGCTGAATCTCCTGCTGCTGCATGTCCTGCTGCTGCATGTCCTGCAGCCGCAGATTCACGTGCAGATTAAACAGGAGATGCAGCAGCACGGGATACAGCAGCCCGAGATTCAGCAAGAGATGCAGCAGAAGGAGATTAAGTACCAAGATATGCAGTATGAGATGCAGCAGCTGAAGATACAAAAGAAAATGCAGCAGCAGATGCAGCAGCAGGAGTTGCAGCAGTAGGAAATGGTGTCGTTAATGCAGAAGCAGGAGATGCAGCAGCAGATGTAGCGGCAGGGCATGCAGCATTAGAAGATGCATCAGTAAAAGCATCAGCAGATGCAGCAGCAGTCGATGCAGCAGCAGATGCAGCAGCAGGAGATTCAGCAGGAGAGTAGCATCATGAGATGAATCTGCAGATGCATCAGGAGGATATGAAGCAGCAGATGCAGAGGCAGGAGATACAGGAAGAGGTCCAGCAGCAGTAGGTGGAGAAGAAGAGATGCAGCAGAAGATGCAGCAGCAGATGCAAGAGATGCAGAATTTCGAGATACTTCAGCAGAGGCAGCAGTAGGAGATGCACCAGGAAATGCAGCAGCAGGAGATGTAGAGCAGAAGATGCAGAGAATTATAAGCAGCTGAAGGAGATTCAGCAAGAGAACCAGCAGCAGTGGATGCAGCAGCAGATGCAGCCGCAGGAGATGCAGCAGAAGATACAGCACCAGGAGATTCAGCAGGAGATGCATCAGAAAGAGATGCAGCAGCAGGTGTAGCAGCAGATGTAGCACCAGCAGATGCAGCAGCAGGAGATGAAGCATCAGATGCAGCACCTGCATATGCAGCAGCAGGAGATTATGCAGGAGATGGAGCAGCAGGAGATACAGCATCAGAAGATGCTTCAGGAAATGCGTCAGCAGATGCAGCAGCAAGCGATGCAGCAGCAGCACATGCAGAAAGATATGCAGCAGCAATAGATGCAGCAGCGGATGCAGCAGCAGGAGATTCAGCAGCAGGAGATGCAGCAGGAGAGTAGCATCATGAGATGAATCCGCAGATGCACCAGGAGGATATGAAGCAGCAGATGCAGAAGCAGGAGATGCAGGAGGAGAACCAGGAGCAGTAGATGCAGAAGAAGGAGATGTAGCAGGAGATGCAGCAGTAGATGAATGATCAACAGATGCATATCCAGCTGCATCTACTGATGCTGCATATCCAGCTGCATCTGCTGCTGTTGCATTATGCTGCTGTTGCATCTTCTGCTGCTGCATCTCCTGGGTAATCTCGTGTAGCTCCATATGTTGGTGCTGCATCTGATACTTCATCTCCTGCTGCTTAATCTCCTGATGCTGAATCTCCTGCTTCATCTAATTCTGCTGCATCTACTGCTGCTTCATCTGCTGCTGCAGCTACTGCTGCATCTCTTCTGGCTGCAGCTGCTGCTGCACCTCCTGCTGCTGCATCTGCTGTTGTATCTCCATCTGCTGCATGTCTTGCATCTGCTGCTGATTCATCTACAGCTGCATCTCCTGCTACATCTCCTTCTTCTGCAACTGCTGCTTCTGGTTCTCCTCCTGCATCTCCTGCTTCCGCATCTGCTGCTTCGTGTGCTCCTGATGCATCAGCGGATTCATGTCATGATGCTCCTCTCCTGCTGGATCTCCTGCTGCTGAATCTCCTGCTGCTGCGTCTGCTGATGCATTTCCTGATGCATCTTCTGATTCTGCATGTCCAGCTGCTGCATCGCCTGCGTAATCTTCTGCTGCAGAATCTCCTGCTGCATCTCCTACTGCTGCAACTCCTGCTGCTGAATCTGCTGCTTCATCTCCTGCTGTTGCATCTGCTGCTGCATTTTCTTCTGTATCTCCAGCTGCTGCGTCTCATACTGTATGTCCTGCTTCTCAATCTCTTTCTGCTGTATCTCCTGCGTGATCTCCTGCTGCTGCATTCCTGTGGCATCTTCGACATCCCCTGCTGTAGCATCTCCTACTTCATCTCAAGCTTTAGTTCCTGCTTTTGCATTTCCTGCTGCATCTCCTCCTGTGGTATCTCCTTCTGCTTAATATGCTGCTGCATCTCTTGTTGCTGCATCTCATGCTGCATCTCCTGCTGCTGCATGTCCTGTGTCATCTCCTATTGCTACATCTCCTGCTGCATCATCCTGCTTCATATCCTTCTGAATGTGCAGCTCAATCTTCTCCTGCTTCTGCTTCTGCTGCAGCAGGAGATGCAGCACCAGCAGATACTGCAGCAGGAGACGAAGCATCAAATGCAGCACCAACATATGGAGTTACACAGATTACGCATGAGATGGAGCAGCATCAGATGCAGCTGGATATGCAGCATCAATAGATGCAGCTGAGTTTGCAGCAGCAGCAGAAGATGCAGGAGGGGATCCAGCAGCATGAGACGCAGAAGCAGGAGATGCAGCAGTAGATGAATCAGTAGCAGATGCTGGAGATTCAGCAGCAGGAGATGCAGCCCCAGGAGGCGCCGCAGCAGGAGATGCAGCAGCAGGGGAAGCAGTATCAGGAGATGCAGAGAAGATCTACACCAGATGAAGCAAAATATGCAGGAGGTGACACAGCTGGAGATGCAGCAGAAGGAGGAGATGCAGCAAGATAGGCAGAAGCAGGATATGCATCAGCAGGATATGTGACATGGCAGATGAATGACCAGCAGATGCAGCTGAAGGAGATGAAACACCGGATGAAGCAGCAGGAAATGCGGCAGCAGATACGACAGCAGTAGATGAAGCATCAGATGCAGCACCAACATATACAGCAGCAGGAGACTACATCGGAGATGCAGTGGCAGAAGATCCATCAGGAAATGCATCAGTATACGCAGCAGCAGGAGATTCAGTAGCAGGCGATGCAGCAAGAGATACAGCACCGGGAGGTGCAGAAGCAGGAGATGCAGCAGCAGATGAAACAGCAGTAGATGCACCAGAAGGAGATGTAGCAGAAGACGAACCAGTATGTGAAGCCGCAGCAGATGCAGGAGCAAATGCTGGAGTTGCAGCAGTAAGAGATTCAGCAGGAGATGCAGCAGAAGTAGATGAAGCCTCACGAGAAGCTGCAGGAGATGCAGCACCTGGTGATTCTACAGCAGGAGTTACAGCAGCAGGAGATGCAATCGCAGGAAGTCAATCAGCAGGTGCATCACCTGGAGATACAGCAGGAGATACTGTAGGCTCTGAAAGTTTGAAGTGACGCTTCAATAGCCATTCTGATGTTACATTACACAAGACTGGACTGAAAGTTCTACAAGTCTTGCCTTGCAGTGAAAGCGCTCTAAGAGAAGACATTCAGAAGCCGCAGAATTCCATGCTAGCATCTTCACTGCGCGAGTTACTCGTTTTTCCTAAATCTCCTTATTAGGTGCATTTAAGTCACAATTCAGTTCCCTATAGGGTACTAAAAAGACCCAGAAGTCGTGCTTTGCAGCTTGCAGTGAAAGCACTTCAAGGAAAGATCATAAGGAGAGCCAGCATATAATCGTGAAAAGTTTTCTGTGGTACTTCTTCCGCACGACATGAAATCTGCAGTGATGCATCAAAAGCCATTCTACTGTTACTGTTCACCAGTCTAGACTGAAAATTCTACCAATCTTGCTTTGCGGTGAAAGCGCTATAAGAGAAGATATTCAGAAGCAGCAGCATTCCATGCTAGCATTTTCCCTGCAGTAGTTACTCACGTATCCCAAAGTGCCTTATTTTGAGCAATGAACTAACAATTCAGTAACTTATATTAAAACAGTCCATAAGTAGCGCTTTGCACCTTGCAGTGAAAGCGCTTCAAAAGAAGACTCTAACGAGAGCCACCAAATGATCGTTGCTTCTTCCCTGCGATACTTGTGCTGAACGATCTGATATTTTCAAGTGACGCTTTAATAGCTGTTCTTCTGTTATAGTACAAAAGCCTGGACTGAAATTTCTACAAGTGTTGCTTTGGAGACAAAGCGCTACAAGAGAAGACATTCAGAAGCAGCAGCACTCCATGCTAGCAAATTTTCTGCGTGAATTACTCACTTTTCCTAAAGCGTTTTTATAGGCTCATTTAAGTCATTATTCAGGACCCTATACTAAAAAACTCTGTTAGTCGTACAATATACTTCGAAGGAATACACGAACGAAAGCAAGAATTTCATGTTAGGAGCTTCCCGGTGGTACCTCTGCTGAAAATATTAATAGTCATTCCGATGTTACAGTACACAAGCCTGGACTGAAAGTTGTAGAAGTCTTGCTTTGCAGAGAAAGCGCTATAAGGGAAGACATTCAGAAGCAGCAGCATTCCATGCTAGCATCTTCACTGCGCGAGATACTGACATTTCGTAAGCGCATCTATACGTGCAGATATGTCACAACTCAGTACCCTCTGCTAAAACGTACCGCTACTCGTACATTGCATCTAGCAGTGAAATCACTACCACAGAATACTCGAACAAGAGCAATAATTTTATGTTAGGAGCTTCCCAGGGTACTTCTGCTGAATGCTCTGAAATTTTGAAGTGACATTTTAATAGCAATTCGGATGTTATAACACACAAGCCTTGAATGAAAGTTTTACAAATCCTGCTTTGCAATGAAAGCACTGTTAGAGAAGACTTTCGGAAGCAGCAAAATTCCATGCTAACATCTTCACTGTGGGAGTTACACACTATTCCTAAAGCGCTATAAGAGAAGATAATCAGAAGCAGCAAGGTTCCATGCTAGCTGCTTCACTTTTCCTGAAGCGCCTTAATAGACGCAGTTGTCACTATTCATTATCCTATACTAAAAAGTTCTGTTAGTCGTGCTTGGCAGGTAGAGGAGCAAACGTTTGCGGAGAAAATTCTAACGAGAGCCAGAACGTGAAGGTAGCAGCTTTCCTGCGGTGCCTGTGCTGAAGGCTCTGAAATTTTGAAGTGACGCTTTAATAGCCATTCTCATGTTGCAGTACACAAGCCTAGACTGAAAATTCTAAAACTCTCGCTTTGCAGTGAAAGCACTATATAGGAAACATTTAGAAGCAGCAGTATTCGCTGCTAGCATCTTCCCTGCCCGAGATACTTACTTGTCCTACAGTGCCTAAATAGGCACAGGTAAGTCAACCTATACAAAAACTTGCTGTTAGTCGTACTTTTCAGCGTGCATTGAAAGTGCGTCTAGAGAAGACTCCAACGAGATGCATCGCTTGATGACGGCAGCTTCCCTAGAGAACCTGTGCTGAACGTACTGAAATTTTGAAGTGACGCTTTAATAGCCATTCTGCTGTTACAAGACTCAAGCCTAGACTGAAAGTTCTAGAAGTCTTGCTTGGCAGTGAGATCGATATAAGGAAAGACATTCAGAAGCAGTAGAATTTCATGCTAATATCTTCACTGTGAGAGATACTGACATTTCCAAAAGCGCCTTCAAAGGTGCAAGTAAGTAACGATTCAGTATCCTCTGCTAAAAGATTCTGTTAGCCGTACTTTGCCACAGGCAGTGAAAGAAATTCCAGAGAAGACTCAAATGAGATCCAAAATTTCATGTTAGGTGCTTCCCTGTGGTACTTCTTAAGAACGCTTTTAAGTGTTGAAGTACACGTTAATAGCCATTCGGATGTTATAGTACAGAAGTCTGGAGTGAAAGTTGTACAAATCTTGCTTTGCAGTGAAAAGCACTGTAAGAGAAGACATTCAGAAGCAGCATCATTCTATCCTAGCATCTTCACTGTGGGAGTAACTCACTATTCCTAAAGCGCCTTAGTAGCAAAGTTAAGTCATAACAACGTACGCTGCGCTAAAACCTACTGTTAGTCGTGCTTTTCGGCTTGCAGTGTGCAGTGAAAGCGCTTCCAGAGAAGACTTGATCAAGACCCAGAATTTTATTGTAGCAGTTTCCCTGCAGTACTTGTGCTGAACGCTCTGAAAGTTTGAAGTGACTCTTTAATAGGCATTCAGCCGCTACAGTACACAAATCTATACTGGAAGTTCTACAAGTCTTTCTTTACAGTGAAATCACATTTCATTTTACCTGCGGGAGAAACTCACTTTTCCGAAAGCGCCTTAATAGACGCAGTTAAGTCACTATTGAGTACCCTGAACTAAAAAGTTCCCTTGAGGAGATGATCACTTTTCCTAAGGCACATTAATAGGCGCTGTTAAGTCACTATTCAGTACATTATACTAAAACGCTCTGTTACTAGAATTTTATTGTAGAAGCTTCCCTGCGATACTTATGCTGAACGATCTGGAATTTTGAAGTGAAGCTTTAATAGCCGCTCTGTGTAGTTATACTACACAAGCCTAGACTGAAAGTTCTACAAGTCTTGCTTTGCAAATTAAGCGCTATAATGGAAGACATTAAAACCAGCAGCATTCCATGATAGCATATTCCTTGCGCAATTACCCGCTTTCCCTATAGCGCCTTTATAGGCGCAGTTAAGTCACAGTTCATTACCCTATACTAAAAATTTCTGTTAGTCGTACTTTGCAGTGTGCCGTGAAAGCGCTTCCAGAGAAGACTCTAACGAGAGCCATCATATGATGGTAAGCAGCTTCCCTGTTAAGGCGCTTTAGGAAAATCGAATAACGCCCACAGGGAAGGTGCTAGCATGGAATGCTGCTGCTTCTGAATACCTTTCTTCTTATAACGATTTCACTGCAAAGTACGACTTGTACATCTTTCAGTCCAGGCTTGTCTACTGTAACAGCAGAATGGCTATTCAGGCGTCGATTGAAAAGATCAGAGCGTTCAGCACAAGTACCGCAGAGAAGCTGCTCCAATACAATTCTGGGACTTGCTCGAGTCTTCTATGGAAGCCCTTTCACTGCAAGCCTCAAAGCAAGACTAACAGAGCGTTTTCGTATAAGGTACGGAACTGTGCGCATATTAAGGAGCATTAGGAAAAGTGAGTAAATCCCCCAGGGAAGATGCTAGCATAGAATGCTGCTGCTTCTGAATGTCTTCTCTTACAGCGCTTGTACTGCAAAGCAAGACTTGTAGAACTTTCACTCCAGGCTTGTGTAGTATAACACCCGTATGTCTATTAAAGTGTCACTTCAAAATTTCAGAGCGTTCAGTACAAGTACGACAGGGAAGCTCCTAACATGAAATTTTTGCTGTCATTCGACTAGTCTCTGGTAGCAAATGCAGCACCAGCAGATGCAGCAGCAGGAGATGAAGAAGCAGATTCAGCAGCAGGAGATGCAGCAACAGCAGTTGCAGCAAGAAGAGATGCGGCAGGTAACGTAGCAGCAGGAGATGTAGCAGAAGAAGATGCTCTACGACGTGCAGCAGAGGGAGATGCAGCAGCAGGTTCAGCAGCAGATGCAGTAGGCGATACAGAAGGAGTAGATGCAGCAGTGTATGAAGCAGCACGAGATTCAGCAGCAGGAGATGAAGCAGGAGATGCAGCAGCAAGAGATGCAGCAAGATATGCAGATCAGAAGATGCATCAGCAGGTGATGCAGCAAGATATGCAAAAGAAGGAGATGCAGCAGCAGATGCACCAGCAGCAGATGCAGCAGCAGGAAATGCAGAAAGAGGAGATGCAGCAGGTTTTGCAGCAGTAGGAGATGCAGCAGCAGTAGATGCAGCACGAAGAGATGCAGCAGGAGATGCATCAGGAGATGCAGCACCAGCAGATACAGCAGCAGGAGATTAAGCCTAAGATGCAGCACAAACATGGAGCTGTAGGACATTACGCAGGAGACACAGCAGCAGGAGATGCAGCAGCAGGTAATGAAGCAGCAGGTAATGCAGCAGCAGGAGATGCATCAGCAGATGTAGCAGCAGGAGGTACAGCAGCAGCATATGCAGCTGAAAATGGAGAAGTAGTAGATGCAGCAGCATTTTTAGCAGAATAAGATACAGCAGTAGGAAGTCCAGAAAGAGAGCACCATCATGGGATTAATCCGCAGATGCTTCAAAAAGAATATGAAGCAGGAGATGCAGCAGCAGGAGTTGCAGCAGGAGTTGAATCAGCAGATGCAGCAGCAGGACATTACGCAGGAGATGAAGCAGCATGAAATGCAGGAGACTATGAAACAGAAGTAGATGCAGCAGGGTATGCACCAGTAGGAGATTCAGCAGCAGGTGATGCAGCAGAAGTACATGCAGCAGGGTATGCACCAGCAGGAGATTCAGCAGCAGGAGTTGCAGCAGGAGAGCAGCATCATGAGATGAATCCGCTAATGAATCAGAAGGAGGTACAGCAGGAGGTGCAGCAATAGAAGTTGCAGCAGCACTTGATGCAGGAGACGATCCAGCAGGAGGAGATGCTGCAGAGGATTAGGCAGCTGGAGATGTAGCAGCAGCAGATGCAGCTGGAGATGCATCAGCAGTAGATGTAGCTGGAGAAGCAGCAGTAGGTGAAGAAGCACAAGCTACATCAGCACATGCTGCAGATGCAACAGTTATAGATTCAGCAGGAGATGCAGCAGGAGGAGATGCAACAGGTTAGGCAGAAAAACATGCATCAGCTAGTGATGCAGAAGGAGATGCACCAGCAGGAGATGCAGCAACACAAGATGAAGCAGGAGATTCAGCAGGGGATGCATATTCAGCAGTAGATGCAGAAGAATGAGATGCAGCTGGAGATGAATTAGGTGAAACAGCAGATGGAGATAAAGCAGAAGAAGATGCACTATGATATGCAGCATCAGGATATGAAGCAGCAGATGCAGCACCAGCATATGCAGCAGCAGGAGATTACGCAGGAGATGCAACAGTAGGAGATGCAGCAGCAGCACATGCAGAAGGATATGCAGCAGCAGCAGATGCAGAAGGATGTGCAGCAGCAGGAGATCAAGTAGGATAACAGCATCATGAGATGAATCTGCAGATGAATCAGAAGGATATGAAGCAGCTGATGCAGAAGCAGGAGATGCAGGTGGAGATCCAGCATCAGTAGATGCAGAAGAAAAAGAGGTAGCAGGAGATGCAGCATTAGATGAATCAGGAGCAGATGCAGAAGCAGATGCAAGAGATGCAGCACCAGGAGATGCAGCCGTAGGAGATGCAGTAGCAGGAGATGCAGCAACAGATGCAGCTGCAGGAGCTGCAGTAGCAGGAGATTCAGAGCAGAAGATTCTGAGAATGATAAACAGCAGAAGGAGATGCAGCAAGCGATACAGCAGCAGCAGAAGCACCAGCAGGAGATGTAACAGCACATAGAGCAGCAGTAGGTGAAGCAGCAGAATATGCAGCACTATGTGAAGAAGCAGCAGATGCAGCAGATGGAAATTCAGTAGGAGATGCAGCAGGAATTGCAGTAGATGCGGCAGAAAAAGGTGCAGCAGCAAGAACTGCAAGAGATGGAGATGCTACAGAAAAAGTTGCAGCAGCAGGACCTGCAACAGGTGGAGATGGAGCCGCAGCAGATGCAGTAGCAGTTTGACCAACAGATTCAGCAGCATATGCAACAACAGGAGATGCAGCAGCAGGAGAGACATCAGAAGGAGATGCAGCAGCAGATGCAGCAGCAGTTTGACCAACAGATTCAGCAGAATATGCAACAACAGGAGATGCAGCAGCAGGAGAGACATCAGAAAGAGATGCAGCAGCAGATGCAGCAGAAGGTTCAGCAGTAGCAGGAGATGCAGCAGCAGGAGATGTTGCAGCAAATGCAGCAGCAGGAGAATCAGCAGGAGATGCAGCAGCAGGTCATGCCACAGGATGAGGTTCAGCAAGATACGCTTCTGGGGAAATGCAGCAGATAATGCAGAAGGAGGAGAAGCCAATTTAGAGCAGGAGATTCCGCAGGAGATGCAGCAGCAAAAGATGCATAAGGTGTTGCAAAAGCAGACGCAGTAGCAGGAGATTTAGCAGGAGAAGATGAAGCAAAAGATGCAGCAGCAGCAGATACAGCAGGAGATGCAGCAGGGGGTGCAGCAGCAGCAGATGCAGCAGAAGATGAAGCAGAAGATGCATCAGAAGATGCAGCAGCAGATGCAGGAGGAATAGCAGCAGCAGGAGATAAAACAGGATATGTAGCACCAGGAGATGCAACAGCAAGAGATGAAGGAGCAGGAGATGCAGCAGAATATGCCACAGAAGATGCAGCAGCAGATGCAGCAGCAGAGGCAGTAGGATTTTCAGCAGCAGGAGATGCTACAGGAGATGTAGCATTAGAAGATGCAGCAGCAGGAGCTGCAGCAGCAGTACAAGCAGCAGCAGCAGATGCAGATTCAACAGCATATTCAGCAGGATATGCATCAGCAGTGGATGCATCAGCAGGAGATGCATCAGCAGGAGATCGAGAATCTGCAGCACGAGATGCAGCAGGAGATGCATCTGGAGATGCATCAGCAGGGGATGCATCAGCAAAAGATGCAGCAGGACATGCAGCAGCAGTAGATTAAGCAGCAAATTCAGAAGCAGAGGATGCAGCAGCAGATGCAGCAGCAGGAGATGCAGAAGCAGACGCATCAGAAGGAGATTCAGCATCAAATCCAGGAGCAGATGCAGCAGCAGCAGATGCAGAAGCAGGAGATGCATCAGCAGAAGGTGTTGCAGCAGATGCATCAGCAGCAGATGCAGAAGCAGGAGATGCATCAGCAGAAGGTGTTGCAGCAGCTGCAGCAGCAGGAGATGCAGCAGTAGGAGATGCAGATATAGATGCAGTAGCAGGAGATGCAGCAGCAAAAGATCCAGCAGGAGATAAAGTATTAGATGCACAAGGACGAATTGCAGCAGGAGATGAAGCAGCAGGACATGCAGCATTAGGAGCTGCAAAAGCAGCAGATGCAGAAGCAGATGCAGCAGGATATGACGCAGGAGGAGATGAAGTATGTAATGCAGCACCAGGAGATGCATCTGGAGGTGCAAAATCGCACGAAGCAGCAGGAGATGCAGCAACACAACATGCAGCAGGAAATGAAGAAGCAGATTAATCAGCAGAGGCAGCAAGAAATGTAGCAGGAGGAGATGCAGAAGCAGAAGAAACAACAGATGCAGAAGCAGTTGCAATGGGAGATGATGCAGGAGGAGATGCAGCAGCAGGAGATGCATCAGTAGCAGATGCAGATGCAGCAGGAAATGTGCAGCAGATGCAGTGGCAAGAGATGCAGCAGGAGATGCAGAAGGAGGGGATGCCGCAGCAAGAGTTGCAGCAGGAGATGCAGCTTCAGGGGATGAAGCAGCAGGAGATGCATCGAGAGATGCAGCCAGAGGTGCAGTAGGACGAGACAGGGCAGGAGATGCAGCAGCAGAAACTGCAAAAGGAGATTCAGCAAGAGATTCAGCAGGAGGAGAGGCAGCTGGAAATGCTGTAGGAGTAGTAGGAGTTCCTGCAAGAAAAAATTCAGGAAGAGATAAATCAGCAGCAGATGCAGCAGCAGATGCAGCAGATGCAGGAGGTGCAGCAGGATATCGAGCAGAAGGAGATGCAGCAGAAGGAGATATAGCAGCCGATTCAGCAGTAGATGAAGCAGCAGCAGATGAAGCAGCAGATGCACCAGATGGAGCAGCAGGAGATGCTGTCAGGGATGAAGCAGCAGATGCAACAGTAGGAGATGCAGAACGGAGATTCATCAGCAGGAGATGCAGCAGAAGATGCAGCAGCAGGAGATGCAGCAGAAGATGCAGCAGCAGGAGATGCACTAGGCAATGCCATAGCAGGTGATGCAGCAGCAAATGCAGTAACAAGAGATGCATCAGGAGATAGAGTAGCAGGATAATCAGACAGAGATGCATAAGCTGGAGATGCAACAGGAGATGCTGCAGAAGGGGATGCATCAGTAGATTCAGGAGCAGATGCAGCAGCAGGCGATGCAATAGGAGATGCAGAAGGAGGAGATGCAGCGGCACGAGATGCAGCAGTAGATTCACTAGGAGATGCAGCAGGAGGGGATGTAGCAGGAAAGGCAGCAGGAAGAGAAGCAGAAAAAGGACATCTAGCAGAAAGAGATCCAACATGAGATGCAGGAGGATCTGAAGCTGCAGATACCTCAATAGATGTAGCAGCAGGAGATGAATCAGCAGGAAATGCAGCAGGAGATGCAGCAGGATATCGAGCAGCAGGAGATGCAGCAGGAGATTCATCAGCAGATGCAGCAGGAGATTCAGCAGTAGGATATGAAGCAGGAGATCCAGCAAGTGCTTTAGCACATGCTGCAGCAGGAGATACAGCACGAGATGCAGCAGCAGGAGATGTAGAAGGAGATAGAGCAGCAGAAGGAGACAGATTCAACAACAGCAGATGCAGCTCGAGATGCAGCAAGAAATGCAGCAGGAGATGCAGCCGTAGGACATGCAGCAGGATATACCTTAGCAGAAGATGCAGAAAGAGGAGAAGCAGGAGGAGCAGATGATGCAGGAGATGCATCAGCAGGAGATATAGCAGGAGATATAGCAGGAGATTCAGCAGGAGATGCATATCCAGCAGGAAATGCTGCAGCGGGAGATGCAGGAGGAGATGCAACAGCAGACGCAGCAGTATGAGTGACAGCAGGTGAGGATGTATCAGGAGACGCATATTTAGAAGGAGATGCAGCAGGAGATATAGCAGCATGGGATACCGCAGGGAATTCTTCAGGAGATTCAGCAGCAGGAGATGCAGCAGCAGATGCAGCAGCAGATGAAGAAGGAAATGCAGCTGGAGATGCAGCAGCAGGCGATGAACCAGGAGAAGCAGCAGCTGGAGATGCAGCAGCAGGCGATTAACCAGGAGAAGGAGCAGCAAGAGATGAAGCAGCAGAATATGAAGCAGAAGATGAAGCAAAAGCTTTAGCAGGCGGTGCAGCAGCAGGAGATGCAGGAGCATGAGATGAAGAAACAAGAGATTCAGCAGCTGGAGATGCAGCAGCAGGAGATGCAGCAGAAGGGGATGAAGCAGCAGAGGCAGCAGTAGAGGATGCAGTAGGAGGTGCAGCAGCAGGAAGTGCAACAGTAGATTCAACAGACGATTGAGAAGGAGGAGCTGCAGCAGCAGGACAAGGAAAATGCAGCAGCAGGAGATGGAGCAGGAGATGCAACAGCAGCAGATGCAGCAAGAGATAGAACAGTAGAGGCAGCAGCAGGAGATGCAGCAGCACGTGATGCAAGAAGATATGCGGATACAGCAGGAGATGCAGTAGCAGGTGATGCAGCAGCAGGAGATGTCGCAGTAGGAGAGGCAGCAGGAGATGAATATTCAGAAGGAGATGCAGCAGGAGATGTAGGAGGATATGTAGAAGCATGAGATGCCACAGGATATTCAGGATGAGATTCAGCAGAAGGAGATGCAAGAGCAGGAGATGAAGCAGCAGGAGACGCAGCCGCAGCAGATGCAGCAGCAGAGTCATACGGAAATTCAGCAGCAGTAGGTGCAGCAGGAGATGCAGAAGCAGGGATGTAGAAGAAGATGCCACAGGAGATGCAGCAGGAGATGCAGTAGAAGGAGATGCAGCAGCAGATGCAGCAGGAGATGAAGATTCAGCAGGAGATAGAGCAGGAAGAGATGCTTCAGATGATACTGCATCAGGAGATTCAGCAGGAGATGAACTAGGAAGAGAGACAGGAGGAGATGATGCAGCAGGAGATTCAGCAGCAGATGAAGAAGCAAATTCAGAAGCAGAAGACACAGCAGCAGGAAATGCAGCAGCAGATGCAGCAGTAGGTGCAGATTCAGCAGGAGATTCAGCAGCAGATTCACAATAGGAGATGCAGCAGCAGAAGATGCAGCAAGGGATGAAGCATCAGGAGCAGATGCAGCAGTAGCAGATGAAGCAGCAGATGCAGAAGCAGATGCAGCAGGATATGAAGCAGGAGGAGATGAAGTAGGTAATGCAGCACCAGGAGATGCATCAGGAGATGCAAAATCGCACGAAGCAGCAGGAGATGCAGCAACACAACATGCAGCAGGAAATGAAGAAGCAGATTAATCAGCAGAGGCAGCAAGAAATGTAGCAGGAGGAGATGCAGCAGCAGAAGAAACAACAGATGCAGAAGCAGTTGCAATGGGAGATGATGCGGGAGGAGATGCAGCAGCAGGAGATGCATCAGTAGCAGATGCAGATGCAGCAGGAAATGTGTAGCAGATGCAGCGGCAAGAGATGCAGCAGGAGATGCAGAAGGAGGGGATGCTGCAGTAAGAGTTGCAGCAGGAGATGCAGCTTCAGGGGATGAAGCAGCAGGAGATGCATTGAGAGATGCAGCCAGAGGTGCAGTAGGACGAGATAAAGCAGGAGATGCAGCAGCAGGAGATTCAGCAGGAGGAGGTGCAGCAGCGGGAGCTGCAGCAAGATTCACCTGGAGGGGAGGCAGCTGGAAATGCTGCAACAGAAGTAGGAGTTCCTGCAACAAAAAATTCAGGAAGAGATAAATCAGCAGTAGGTGCAGCAGTAGGAGATGCTGCAGGATATCGAGCAGAAGGAGATGCAGTATTAGGAGATATAGCAGCCGATTCAGCAGTTCAACTCCTGCTGTTGAATCTCATGCCTCTTTATCTTCCGCTGCTGCATCTGCTGCTGAAACTGCTGCTGAATCTGCTGCTGCATCTGCTGCGGCTGCCTATTTTTTATACTGCATCTCCTGCTGCTGCATCTCCTGCTGATTCTCCTGCTGCATTTCCTTTGCTGCATCTCCTGATGCATATCATGCTGATGCACCTAATGCTGCTGCGTCTGCTGCTGCATATTTTTCTGCATGTCCTGCTGCTTCTGTTGTTGTCTCATCTCCTGTTGTTGCATATCCTGCTGCATTTCGTGCAGCATCTCCTGCTGCTGTAATTCCTGCTCCATCTGCTACTGCATCTCCTGCTGCATCTCTTGCTGCTTCATCTTCATTTGCACCTCCTGCTGCATCTCTTTATGCTGCATCACCTACAGCAACTCCTATTGCTGCATCTGCAACATATGCTGCTTCATCCGGTGCTGCTTAACCTACTGCTGCATCTCCTGCAACATCGTATACTGCTGAGACTTTTGCTGCATCTGCTGCTGCATCACCTGCTGCAGGATCTCCTGCAGCATCTCCTACTGCATTTCGTGCTGGTGCATCTACCACCTGATATCCTGCTGCTGTGGCTCCTGCTGCTGCAACTCCTGCTGCTGTATCTCGTGCTTCATCTCCTGTTACAGCATATCCTGCAGCTTCTGCTGCTTCTGCTTCTCCTGATGCATCCCCTGATGCTTCATCTCATCTTGCTGCATCTCCTGCTGCATCTCTTGCTGCTATATCTCCTGCTGCTGCATTACTTAACGAATCTCCTGCTGCTGCATCTCCTGCTGCTGCATCTCTTGCTCCATGTCCTGCTGCTGCATCTCCTGCTTCTGCATCTCCTTCTAATTTGTCTGCTGCTGCATCTCCTTCTGCTTCGTCTGCTGCTGCATCTCATGTTGCAACTCATATTGAAGCATCTCCTGCTTCATCTCCTACTGCTGCATATTCTGCTGCTGCACCTCGTTCTCTATCACCAGCTGCATCTCCTTGTGCATCACCTGCAGATTCATCTCCTGTGAAAGCACCTCCTGCTGTATGTCCTGCTGCTGCATATTCATCTGCATTTCCTGATGCAGCTCTTCCTACTGCACCTCCTTCTGAATCTACTACTGCTGCATCTGCCGAATCTGCTGCTGCATCTGCTGCTGATTCATCTACTGCAGCATCTCCTGCTACATCTCCTGCTGCTGCATCCTCTGCTGCTGTAACTCTTGCTGCATTTATTGCGGCTGAATATTTTGTTGTATCTCCTTCTGCTACATCTTCTTCTCTGCATCAACCTCTCTGCATCTCCTGCTGAATCTCCTGTAGCATCTCCTTCTTCTTCATCTCCTGCTGCTAAATCTCCTGCTGCATATGATGGTCCTGCATCTCCTGCGGCATCTGCTGCTGCTGCTGCATTCCCTGCTGCATCCACTGCTGCTTCAACTCCTGTTACTGCATCTCCTGCTGCATCTCCTGCTGCTGCATCTCTTGCTGCATCTCCTGCTACTACATCCCCTGCTGCTGCATCTCCTGCTGCTGCATCTCTTGCTGCATCTCCTGCTACTGCATCCCCTGCTGCTGCATCTCCTGATTATACATCCGTTGCTGCATCTTCTGATGCTGCATTTCCTGCTCAATAACCTGCTGAATCTCCTCCTGCTGCATCTCGGTGCACACTCTCCTGGGTGAAAAACTGGTTGAATGACCGGGCCCAGAGGGTGGTGGTAAATGGAGTTAAATCCAGATGGAGGCCTGTTACAAGTCGGGTTCCCCAGGTTTCAGTCCTGGGTCCAGTCCTGTTTAATGTCTTTATCAACGACCTGGATGAAGGCATTGAGTCCTCCCTTAGCAAGTTTGCAGATGACACCAAGCTGGGAGGAAGTGTCTATCTGCTGGAGGGTAGGGAGGCTCTGCAAAGGGACCTGAACAGGCTGGACTGCTGGGCTGAGACCAACGGCATGAGGTTTAACAAGGCCAAATGCCAGGTCCTGCACTTGGGGCACAACAACCCTAAGCAGAGGTACAAATTAGGAGAAACCTGGCTGGAAAGCTGCCAGGTGGAGAAGGACCTGGGGGTGTTGGTTGACAACCGATTGAACATGAGCCAGCAGTGTGCCCAGGTGGCCAAAAAGGCCAATGACATCTTGGCTTGTATCAGGAACGGCGTGACCAGCAGGTCCAGGGAGGTTATTTTCCCCTTGTACTCGGCACTGGTGAGACCGCACCTCGAGTACTGTGTTCAGTTCTTGGCCCCTCACCACAAGAGGGATGTCGTGGCTCTGGAGCGAGTCCAGAGAAGAGCAACAAAGCTGGTGAAGGGGCTGGAGAACAAATCTTATGAGGAGCGGCTGAGAGAGCTGGGGTTGTTCAGCCTGGAGAAGAGGAGGCTGAGGGGAGACCTTATTACTCTCTACAACTACCTGAAAGGAGGTTGTGGAGAGGAGGGAGCTGGCCTCTTCTGCCAAGTGAAAGGGGACAGGATGAGAGGGAATGGCCTCAAGCTCCGCCAGGGGAGATTTAGGCTTGAGGTAAGGAAAAAAGTTCTTCACGGAGAGGGTGGTTAGGCATTGGAACGGTCTGCCAAGGCAGGTGGTTGAGTCACCGTCCCTGGAGGTGTTTAAGGTTAGGGTAGATGAGGTGCTTAGGAGCATGATTTAGGGATTGGTGGGAATGGTTGGACTCGACGATCCAGTGGGTCTCTTCCAACCTGGTTATTCTGTGATTCTGTGATCTCCTGCATCTGCTGCTACATCTGCTGCTGATTCTTCTACTGCTGCAACTCCTGCTACATCTGCATCTCCTGCTACATCTGCTGCTGCTGCATCACCTGCTGAATCTCCTCCTGCTTCTCCTGTTTCATTACCTGCTGCATCTCCTGCTGCTGCAACTCCTGCTTCTGTATCTACTGCTGCATTTCATGCTGGTGCATCTCTTGCTGCTGCATCTGCTGCTGCTTCTCCTGCTGCTGAATCTCTTGCTGCATCTCCTGCTTCCGTATTACCTACTGCATCACCTCCTGCTGCGTCTCCTGCTGCTGCATATCCTTCTGCTGCATCTCCTGCAGCATATCATGCTGCTGCATTTCTTGCTTCAGTATATACTACTGCATTTCCTTCTGCTGCATCTCCTGCTGCTGCATCTCTTGCTGCATCTCCTGCTGCATCTGCTTCTGGATCTCCTGATGCATCTCCTACTGCTGCATCTCTTGCTGCTGCAGTTCCTTTTTAATCTACTACAGCTGCATCTGTTGAATCTGTTGCTGCATCTGCTGCTGCTTCATATACTGCTGCATCTCCTGCTACATCTCCTGCTGGTGCACCTTCTGATGCTGCATCTGATGCTACATCTGATGCTGCTGCAACTCTTGCTGCATTTACTGCGGCTGAATCTCCTGCTGTTGCATCTTCTTCTTTGCATCTACCTCTCTTCATCTCTTGCTGCTGCATCTCCTGCTGCTGCATCTCCTGGTGAATCTCCCGTACCATCTGCTGCTGCTGCATCTTCTGCTACATCTCCTGCTGCTGCATCTCCTTCTGCATCTCCTGCTATTAAATCTCCTGCTGCTGCATCTCCTTCTGCATCTCCTGCTACTACATCTAATGCTTCTGCATCTCTTGTTGCATCTCCTGCTGCTGCATCTCCTGATCTTCATCTCCTGCAGCATCTTCTTCTGCTGCATCTCCTGCTCAGCATCCTGTTGAATCTCCTCTTGCTGCATCTCTTCCTGCTGCATCTCCTGCATCTGCTGCTACATCTGCTGATGATTCATCTACTGCTGCATCTCCTGTTACATCTCCTCCTGCTCAGCATCCTGTTGAATCTCCTCTTGCTGCATCTCTTCCTGCTGCATCTCCTGCATCTGCTGCTACATCTGCTGATGATTCATCTACTGCTGCATCTCCTGTTACATCTCCTCCTGCTGCATCTCCTGCTGCCTCATCTGCTGGTATTTAGTTTGCTGCCTCATCTCATGCTGCATCTCCTGCTGCTGAATCTCCTACGGCTTCATCTCCTCCTGCATCTCCTGATGCTGCATCTCCTGCTTCTGTATCTCCTGCTGCATCTCCTGTTGAATCTCCTGCTGTAGAATCTCCTGCTGCACCTCCTCCTGCTACATATGCTGCAGCATCTACTGCAGCATCTCTTGCTGCTGAATCTCCTGCTGCATCTCCTGCTGTTGCATCTGCTGCAGCATCTCCTGCAGCTTCATCTCCTGCTGCTGCATCTCCTGCTTCTGTATATACTGCGGCATACAGACTAGGAGAAGTCTGTCTAGAAAGCTGCCTGGAGGAGAGGGACCTGGTGGTGTTGGTTGACAGCCGATTGAACATGAGCCAGCAGTGTGCCCAGGTGGCCAAGAAGGCCAGTGACATCTTGGCTTGTATCAGGAACGGTGTGACCAGCCGGTCCAGGGAGGTTATTCTCCCTCTGCACTCGGCACTGGTGAGACCGCACCTCGAATACCTGTGTTCAGTTCTTGGCCCCTCACCAGAAGAAGAATGTTGAGGCTCTAGAGCGAGTCCAGAGAAGAGCAACTAAGTTGGTGAAGGGGCTGGAAAACAGGCCCTATGAGGAGTCGTTTAGAGAGCTGGGGTTGTTTAGCTTGGAGAAGAGGAGGCTGAGAGGAGACCTCGTGGTTTTCTATAACTACCTAAAAGGAGGTTGTAGAGAGGAGGGAGTTGGCCTCTTCTGCCAAGTGACAGGGGACAGGACAAGAGAGAATGGCCACAAGCTCCACCAGGGTAGATTTTGGCTGGACATCAGGAAAATATTTTTTCACAGAAAAGTTCGTTGGGCTCTGGAACAGGCTGCCCAGGCAGGTGGTTGATTCACTTTCCCTGGAGGTGTTTAAGAGATGGGAGGACGAGGTGCTAAGGGGCATGGTTTAGTGTTTGATAGCAATGGTTGGACTCGATGATCCGGTGGGTCTCATCAGACCTGGTTATCCTATGATTCTATTATTCCCCGCTGCTGTATCTCCTGCTGCTGCATCTCCTGCTGCTGCATCTGCTGCAGCATCTCCTGCCTCTGCATCTCCTGCTAAATCTATCTCCTGCTGCATCAGCTTCTGCATATCCTGATGCATCTCCTACTCCTGCATCGCCTGCTGCTGCATCTCCTGTGTGATCTCCTGCTGCTGCATCTGCTGCTGCATCTACTGCTGCTTCATCTCTTGCATCAGCTGCTGCATCTGCTGCTGATTCATCTACTCCTGCATCTCCTGCTACATCTCCTTTTCTGCATCTCCTGCTCCTGGATGTCTTCCTGCATCTCCTGTTTCTGCATCTACTGCCTCGTATCCTCCTGATGCATCGGCAGATTCCCCTCATGATGCTACTCTCCTGATGGATCTCCTGCTTCTGCATTTCTTGCTGCATGTCCTGTGGCATCACCTGCTGCAGAATCTCCTGCTGCAACTCCAGCTGCATTTCCTGCTGCTGCATTTCCTGCTGCACATCCTTCTGCTGCATCTCCATCTGCTGGTACTGCAACTCCTGCTGCATTTTTTCTGCTTCTCCAGCTGCTGCATATCATACTGCATGTCCTGCTGCCTTATCTCCTTCTCCTGCATCTCCTGCTTCTGCATCTCATGCTGCTGCATGTCCTGCTGCTGCAACTCCTGCTGCTTCATCCCTGCTGAATATCCTCCTGCATCTCCTACTGCAACTCCTAATTCATCTCCTGCTGAATACGCATCTCCTGCTGTGTGTCCTGATGCTGCCTGTCTTCTGCTGCTGCGTCTGCTGCTGCATCTCCTGCTGTATCTTCTTCTGCTGCATCCCTTCTGCATCTCCTGCTGCCACATCTGCTGCTGCATCTGCTGCTGTATCTCCATATGCATCACCTGTGGCTGCATCTCCTGATGCATCTCTTGCTTCTGCATGTCATCCTGCTGCATCTCCTCATGCATCGCCTTCTGCTGCATCTCCTGCTGAAAATCTTGCTGTGTTTTCTGTGGCTGCATCTCCTGCAGCTGAATCTGCTGCTACAGAGCTGTACCTGCATCTCCTGCTGCGGCATTTCCTACTGCTGCATCTCCTGCTACATCTACTGTTGCATCTCCTGCTCATGCATCTCCTGCTCATGCATCTCCTGCTGTTGCATCTACTGCTCATGCGTCTCCTGATGCATCTGCTGCTGCATCTCCTGCTGCTGCATCTCCTGCTTTTGCAGTTCTTAATGCTGCATGTCCTGCTGCTTCATCTCCTGCTGCATCTCGTCCTTCTTCATCTCATGCTGAATCCCCTCCTACTTTATCTCCTGCTGAATCTTTTGCTGCTGCATCTCCTGCTTCTGCATCTATTTCTGCATCTCCTACTGCGGCATCTCCTGCTGCTGCCTCTCCTGCTTCTGCATCTGCTTCTGATGCCTCGGCTCCTGTATTTGATGCTGAATCTCCTTCTGCTGCATCTGCTGAATAATCTGCTGCTGCATCTGCTGCTGAAGCCTCTGCTGCTTAATTTGCTGCTAAATCTACTGCTGCTGCATCTCCTGCTGCATCTTTTGCTGATGCATCCCCTGCTGCTGTATTTTCAGATGCATCTCCTGCTGCATCTCGTGCTGCATGTTCTCAATCTTCTGCTGATGCATCTTCTGAGGATGCATCTACTGCTGATGCATCCGCTGCTGATGCATATCCTGCTGAATATGCTGTTGAATCTTCTTGTGCATCTGCTGCGGCTGCATGTCCTTCTTCTACAGCTCCTGCTGCTGCATCTCCTGTTGCTGCATCTTCTAATTCTGCATATTCTAATGCTGAATTTTCTAATGCTACATCTCCTGCTGCATTTCCTACAGCTGAAAATCCTGCTGCATCCGCTGCTGCATCTCTTGCTGCATCTCCTGCTGTATCTTCTATGGCATCTGCTGCTGCATCTCCTGCTCCCTCATCTCTTGCTGTTGCATCTCCTGGTGCTACATATCCTGTTTCATCTCCTGCTGCTGCAATTCCTCCTGCATCTGCTGCTGCATCTCCTTCTGCATCTCCCGCTGCATCTCCTACTCCTGAATCTCCTGCTGCTGCATCTCCTGCTACTGCATCTCCTGCTGCTGCACCTCCTCCTTCTGAATCTCCTGCTGTATCTGCTGCTTCATCTTCTCCTGCTGCGTCTGATTTTGCAACTCCTTATGCATCTCTTGCTGCTGCATCTCCTGTGGATTCTCCTGCTCTATATCGGGCTGCTTCTCCTCCTTCTGCATTATCTGCTGCATTTCCCCAGCGGCCTATCCTGCTGAATCTCATCCTGTAGCATGACCTGTTGCTGCATCTCCTGCTGATTCTCCTGCTGCAGCATTTGCTGCAGTATCTCCTGCCTCTGCATCTCCTGCTGCTGCTGAATCTCCTGCTGCATCTGCGGCTGCATCTGCTGCTGTATCTCTTCCAGGTGCATATCCTGCTGCTGCATCTCTTGCTGCTGCATATGCTGCTGTATCTCTTCCAGGAGCATATCCTGCTGCTGCATGTCCTTCTAATGCATCTCTTGCTGATGAGTACCCTGCTGCTGCATCTCCCGGTGGATGTTGCTGAAATTGCTACTGCATCTGCTGCAGCTGCATCTCCATCTGCAGCAGGTCCTGCTGCTGTATCTTTTTCTGCAGTATCTACTGCATTTCCTGCTGCATATCTTCCTGCCGTATCTCCTGCCGAATCTCCTGCTGCTGCATCTCATGCTGCTGCATCTGGTGAAGATTCTCTTCCTACTGCATCTTCTGCTGAATCTTCATTTCCTGGTACATCCTCTTTTACATCTTCTGCTGCTGCATGTCCTGCTGTATATGCTGCTGCTTCTCCTGCTGCTGCATCTCCTGCTGCTTAATCTCCTGCTTCATCTCCTCCTTCTGCAACTCCTGATGATGCATCTCCTCCAGCGGCATATCCTGCTGAATCTCATCCTATGGCATCTCCTGCTGCTGCATCTCCTGCTGCTGCATCTCCTGCTGCTTCTCTTGATGCTGCATCTCCTGCTGTGGCATCAGCTGCTGCATCTGCTACTATACCTCCTGCAGGTGCATATCCTGCTTCTGTATCTTCTACTTCTGCATCTACTGCTGCATGTCCTTCTGATGCATCTCCTCCTGATGCATAGCTTTCTGATGCATCCCCTACTGAATCTGCTGCTGAAACTGCTACTGCATCTGCTGCGGACGCATCTCCGTCTGCTGCAGCTCCTGCTGCTGCATCACTTTCTGCTGCATCTTCTGCATTTCCTGATGCATCTCTTCCTGCTGCATCTCTTGCTGAATCTCTTACTGCTGCATCTGCTGCATTAGCTGCTGCATCTGCTGCTGCATCTTCTGCTGCTGCACCATCTCTTCTACATCTCCTGCTGCGAAATCTCCGGCTGCTAGATCTCCTGCTGCATCTCCTGCGGCATCAATTCCTACATATCCTGCTGCTGCATCTCCTGCTGCTTAATCTCCTGCTTCATCTCCTCCTTCTGCAACTCCTGATGATGCATCTCCTCCAGCGGCATATCCTGCTGAATCTCATCCTATGGCATCTCCTGCTGCTGCATCTCCTGCTGCTTCTCTTGATGCTGCATCTCCTGCTGTGGCATCAGCTGCTGCATCTGCTACTATACCTCCTGCAGGTGCATATCCTGCTTCTGTATCTTCTACTTCTGCATCTACTGCTGCATGTCCTTCTGATGCATCTCCTCCTGATGCATAGCTTTCTGATGCATCCCCTACTGAATCTGCTGCTGAAACTGCTACTGCATCTGCTGCGGACGCATCTCCGTCTGCTGCAGCTCCTGCTGCTGCATCACTTTCTGCTGCATCTTCTGCATTTCCTGATGCATCTCTTCCTGCTGCATCTCTTGCTGAATCTCTTACTGCTGCATCTGCTGCATTAGCTGCTGCATCTGCTGCTGCATCTTCTGCTGCTGCACCATCTCTTCTACATCTCCTGCTGCGAAATCTCCGGCTGCTAGATCTCCTGCTGCATCTCCTGCGGCATCAATTCCTACATATCCTGCTTCTGCATCTCCTGCTGCTGCATATCCTGCTGCATCTTCTGCTGCTGTATCTCCTGCTACTGTATATTCTGCTGCTTCATCTCCTGCTAGATGTGGTGCTGAATCTGCTGCAACATTTCCTGCTACTCCATCTCCTCCTGCTGCACCTGCTGCTTAATCCCCTGCTTCTGCATCTCCTTTTGTTGCAGCTCCTGCTGTGTCTCACGCTTCTGCATCTCCTGCTGCTTTTCCTTCTCACACATCTGCGGATTCATCTCTTGATGTTGCTATCCTGCTGCTGAATCTCCTGCTGGTACATACCCTGCTACGTCTACTGCAGATGCATAACCTGCTGCATCTCTCCTGATACCTCTCCGGCTTCTGCATCTCCTGCTTCTGTATCTTTTACTTCATCTCTTGCTGCTGCTTTGTCTGCTGCTGCATCTGATGGTGCATCTCCTCTTACTCAATCTCCTGCTGCTACATCACCTGATACTGTATATCTTTCTGCATATCCTGCTGCATCTCTAGTGGCTGCATCTCCTGCTACATCTCCTGCTGATGAATCTTCTCCTGATGCATCTCCTTATGCATCACTTTTGGCTGCGTCTTCTGCATTTCCTGCTGCATCTCTTTCTGCTGCTTCTCCTGCTGAATCTCTTACTGCTGCATCTGCAGCCTGTGCTGCGGCATCTGCTGCTGCTTCACATACTGCTGCATCTCCTGCTACATCTACTGCTGCTCCATCTGCTGCTGCTGCATCTCTTACTGCATCTACTGTGGCTACATCTCCTGCTTCTGCTTCTCATTCCCTGCATCTTCTTCTCTGCATCTCCTGCTACTGTTTCCCCTGCTGCTGCATCTCCTGCTGCATCTGCTGCTGCTGCACCTCCTGCTGCATCTCCTGCTACTGCTTCTCCGGCTTAACCTTCTGCTGCATTTTCTGCTTCTGCATCTCCTACTTCTTCATCTCCTGCTGCTTGTCCCACGGCTTAGTCTCCTGCTGCAGCATCTCCTGCTTCATTTCCTCCTGTATATCCTGCTGCTCTATCTCCCTAAGATCCTCCTGCATCTCCTGCTGTATCTTGTGCTACTCCATCTCCCGCTGCTGCGTCCCCTATTGCATTACCTGATGCATCTCCTGCTGCTGCACCTACTAATGCATCTCTTCCGGCTGCATCTCCCGCTACATCTCCTGCTGCTGCATCTCCTGCTGCTGCATCGTCAGGATATTCAGCAGGAGATGCAGCAGCACGAGGTGCTGCAGATGCAGAAGGAGATACAGCAGTAGCAGATGTAGAACCAGGAGATGAAGCAGCAGATGCAGCAGCAGGAAAAGCAGTAGCAGGAAATACAGCAGGAAAATTGGCAGAAGGTAATGCAGCAGCAGGAGTTGAAGCAAGATATGCATCAGAAGGAGTTGCAGCACCAAGAGATATAGCAGGAGATGCAGCAGCAGGAGATGCAGCAGCAGGAGATGCAGCAGCAGGAGATTAAGCCTAAGATGCAGCACAAACATATGGAACTGCAGGACATTACGCAGGAGACACAGCAGCAGGAGATGCAGCAGCAGGTAATGCAGCAGCAGGAGATACATAAGGAGATGCATCAGCAGATGCAGCAGCAGAAGGTACAGCAGCAGCATATGTAGCTGAAAATGCAGCAGCAGTAGATGCAGCAGCGTTTTTAGCAGCAGAAGATACAGCAGTAGGAAGCCCAGTAAGAGAGCACCATCATGGGATTAATCCACAGATGCTTCAAAAAGAATATGAAGCAGGAGATGCAGCAGCAGGAGTTGCAGCAGCAGATGCAGCAGCAGGACATTACACAGGAGATGAAGCAGCATGAAATGCAGGAGAGTACGAAACAGAAGTAGATGCAGCAGGGTATGCACCAGTAGGAGATTCAGCAACAGGAGTTGCAGCAGGAGAGCAGCATCATGAGATGAATCCGCTAATGAATCAGAAGGAGTTACAGCAGGAGGTGCAGCAATAGAAGTTGCAGCAGCACCTGATGCAGGAGACGATCCAGCAGGAGGAGATGTTGCAGGGGATTAGGCAGCTGGAGATGCATCAGCAGTAGATGTAGCTGGAGAAGCAGCAGTAGGTGAAGAAGCACAAGCTACATCAGCACATGCTGCAGATGCAAAGGTTACAGATTAAGCAGGAGTTGAAGCAGGAGGAGATGCAGCAGGAGATGCAGATTCAATGGGAGAGGCAGAAGAAGGAGATGTTGTAGTAGATGCAGAAGCAGGAGATGCAGCAACACAAGACGAAGCAGGAGATTCAGCAGGGGATGCATATTGAGCAGTAGATGCAGAAGAATGAGATGCAGCTGGAGATGCATTAGGTGATACAGCAGCTGGAGATAGAGCAGAAGAAGATGCACTATGATATGCAGCAGCAGGATATGAAGCAGCAGATGCAGCACCAGCAGGAGATGCAGTAGCAGGAGCTTCAGAGCAGAAGATTCTGAGAATGATAAACAGCAGAAGGAGATGCAGCAAGAGATACAGCAGCAGCAGAAGCAGCAGCAGGAGATGCAGCAGCACATAGAGCAGCAGTAGATGAAGCAGGAGGATATGTAGCAGGATATGCAGCAGTATGTGAAGAAGCAGCAGATGGAGCAGCAGGAGATTCAGTAGGAGATGCAGCAGGAAGATATGCAGCAGGAATTGCAGTAGATGCGGCAGGAAAAGGTGCAGCAGCAGGACCTGCAACAGATGGAGATGCAGCCGCAGCAGATGCAGTAGCAGTTTCGGCAACAGATTCAGCAGCAGATGCAGCAGCAGGAGATGCATCAGAAAGAGATGCAGCAGCAGATGCAGCAGCAGATGCAGCAGTAGCAGGAGATGCACCTGGAGGAGATACAGCAGCAGATGCAGCAGCAGATGCAGCAGTAGCAGGAGATGCAGCAGTAGCAGGAGATGCAGCAGCAAATGCAGCAGCAGGAGAATCAGCAGGAGATGCAGCAGCAGATCATGCCACAGGATGAGATTCAGCAAGATATGCCGCTGGGGAAATGCAGCAGAAGAGGCACCATGTGATTCAGCAGGAGGAGATGCAGCAGGATATGCAGTAGGAGGAGATGCAGCAGCAGGACATGCAGCAGCAAAAGATGCAGCAGGAGATGCAACAGGAGATAGAGCAGCAGGAGATGCACCAGCAGATGCAGGAGGAGATTTAGTAGGAGGAGATGCCGTTGCAAGAGTTGCAGCAGGATAAGCAGCAGTAGACAGAGCAGCAAGAGATACAGCAGCAA